>CM031861.1:48696200-48889051 GCA_018697195.1 Certhia americana | reverse complement strand
CTATTCTATTCTATTCTATTCTATTCTATTCTATTCTATTCTATTCTGTTCTATTCTGTTCTGTTCTTTTCTATTGGAAGTGCACATACAGGAGAATATGGAGAGTGAGATGTGCAGCATCACACAACCTCGTCTGGGGAATTGGCATGGTCCCATTTAGAAAGATGCCTTTTCAGGCCACTTGAGTCAAAGCAGTGGCGACTTCTGGGGATGAGGATGGCACCAGGTGCTGCCAAGGGCTCTTCACAGCTCCTGAGAGCCACTTCTCTAGAAAGATGTGTTTTGAGGTGGGATATTCAGAAGCACCTTAAGAAATCCCTGGCTGTTTCTCTGTTTTATGTTCAGTTACTGCTTGGTGGTGGTGTTTTTCTCTAGACCAATGCAACCAGACAGAAAATGGTGACATTTCAAATTTTGGGATGTTAATGACTTGACTATTATTGCCTTTCATCAAGTGTAGAGGGCACTGAACACTTGGTCTGTCGGAGTACACCAAGGGCTGCTGCTCCATGTAAGAAGGTCAGCCAGGAGCTGAGCACTGTCTGTGGTCATCAGATTTTTTGCCTTGCTCTGTAAAGTCCAAATATGGTGCAATGCCCTGTTTCAAGTAGTTTCACAGTTGGACTCTTTTTTTTTTCTAAAATCCAAAGAATCTAATATTGTATGCAGCACCATATCAGAGTCACTTGGGCCATATGAACAGTCTCAAGAAATAACCCCCCTGTTTTGTGTAAATGGTCATATACTTTTAATCTAAGCTTATAGTGAGGTTTGCATAATTGTACAGTACTTTAGGATGTGGTATATTTCTCCTCATGATCTTTAAAACAGGAGATGGGTATGTACTGGAAAGAGGCTTATAAAACTGAAAAAGCAACAAAGGATGCAAAATCCATTTGCTGGCATTTGCACAGCTCAGTGAAACTGTACACAAATATTATGATACAATCAAATCGAAATAGTGTGTTGGTTGACAGTGAAACATAAAGGAAAATGTAAAACATTCAGTACTGAGATTTTTTAAAAGACATTTAGGGAAATAATTAGCTTCTGATAGAAAATGTAGAGTTAATATTTCTCTATGGTGTTTATTCTTTCATTGGTTAGACAGGCTTTAGCATCCTTCTCATCAATCACGCAGTCTGAAAAAAATAATCTGAAAATAAGGTCAATGAGACAAAGAGTAATAGCTCCTTGTACAGGACATTTCTTATTCTTCCATGTCTGATTAGCTGCCTTTTTGCTATAGCTGAATTGTCAGCTAACTGTCAACTAATGCCCCAAACCTGCAAGTACATATTCATATGCATATCAACAGTAAAGGAACTTAGCCCCTTAATCTGAGTTATGAATAGTCTGAGAGTGAGGTTCTAAATTATGTCCTGGTGTGTATTATACAATGTTAGCAGGGATACAAGAATGATAGTTGTGTGGTCTCACTTTGAGTTTGAGTCTGCTCAAAATGTCTGACATGGTTTTCTTTTAGCTAATTCAAACATTTCATATACTTCTCAGTTAGCTGACATTTGTTTGAATATGCACTGCTATATGATAAAACTCTGTCCCACAGAATTCCAGAAATAATGGTATCAGGTTATAAAAATACTGCTAACTATGTGCACTGGATGGAAAGAAAACTATTGACTATCTTTTCCTGCTCACAAGAACAGAATAATACAACACTGACAATATAATCTTCATTCTTTTCTTTTGTATCCAGTACCAATGCCTTTGCATTAACCACCATTATTACAAAACCAAAAATAGCATCTGCAAAACTAAAATTGAATTGTTTGGTAAGGGGGGAAAAAGAAGCAGCACATTAAAATTTGAAAACATATATAGCAAATTTTAATCCATATTTTAAATTAACAAAGCCAGAATTATTTATAAAGCCTTTCCCATTAAGTTTGCAGGAAATAAAGGTGAGAAGTCATTCCCTGCTACACAAACATTTTATTACATTTACCCACCAATATAAATCCATCATAATACCACTGCTCCTTAAGAAGGTAAGTGTTAGGGGAAGAAGCCACAGTGCTTTGCCTCTGGCTGCTCATGGCTCCCATGTAGTGTCCCTTGCTACTGCATGTCCCTTAACATCGTGTTGGCAGAGACTGACAACACCCAAGACTTGTTATGGTGACACCTTTACAATATCAAGGCCAGATTAAATAATGACATTTAATATGTTCCTGAAGACTTGGCTTCAGGAGTCATTTGAGTTTAACTAAATCTCAGCATCACAAAAGAAGTCTGCCTCAGTCTAAATGGTGACTGAATCTATGGAGAAGAGCCTGGAGGCCAGGTAGTTAACTTGCATTTCCCAGACTACGAGGAATGATGGTGGGAAAAGGGTTTCCATGAGCAACCTAGGTGCTTGACAATGACAGGTGGCCTTGTCATTGTCAGCCAGAAATGGGCGCTCCTGCTGCCATTTCTGCCATGCAAGACTGGCACGGTTCCCTGTTCTAGGAGATTAGGAAAGTCCAGAGCTGTTTGCTTCTCTCAGGGGGAAGGAAGTTCTGCAGCTGCCACAAGAGGCTCAAGGTGGTGTATGGGTCACCTTCAGCTGAGCTGGGACTGGTTGCAGAAGAAGGGATCCCACTGGGCATAGCTAAGTGCCTTTCTATGAACAAGGAAGAATGTCCTTTCACTCTACAGAGCTTGACTTGGGATCCAGGCTTTTCACGGAACACTTCTTGCTCACTTTTTTGGCTGTGTGGGCCAGTTACAGCCCAGCCCCACCCCCTGGGTGTCATGGAGGCTGTGTCAGTGTCAGACCCCACGAGGAGGATGGTGTGTGGTGTGCCACACACCTGAGCAGGCACTCTCCAGGTGACAGCTCTATTATGTAAAGCTGGATCATTGGAAACAGTTGGGTGCTTTCAGCTCTACAAATTGCCTTTCACAATCTGAGCCCCCAGGTGAAATGCAGATAAGCAAACCTAATGCTGAGACAAGGAAATTCTTATTGGATACCAGATGGTTCATATGCAGATAAATGCATACGGAAGCATGTGGGATTTCAGTCTGGTGTGGGGGTTTTCACACTGAATAGGTTTTGTTTCTCTTGGATCAGTGGTGGGGAAAGAAAGCTACACTGAGTTTATAAGACCTTCTGGGATGAGCCTCCAGAACACACAGCTAGGCATGGAAGCAGTGCAGGTTCTGCAAGGTGTCTGTCATATTTGCTGGAAATAAAGATTTTTTTGTTGTTGATGTTGCATAATGTGCTATTTGATAAATTTGTAAATCTGGGCATTCTGTTCCAAAGAAGACGAAGCCTCCCAGTAAACAAGAGGCGCTTATATACACGTGTGCTGCGTTCCTGGGCTGCCAGACAGTTCTCTCAGGAAGCAAACTGCTCAGAATCCTGGTCAGTGTTTTCTATGAAGAACTGCTGCTGAAATATTTTCAATGAGGTTTTTTCTTTCAATTAATCATATTTCTTCCAGCAACTTTCCAAGCAACAATAAAATCTTTTCTCCAAAATATTTGCTATCCAGAAACAAAGTATTCCAGCTAGATCTAAAACTAATTAGTAAATTCTGCAGTGCTGCATCCCTGGAGTTTTAATTCAGTTAATTTTTATCCTTTCCCTGTATGGGCCAAGTTCTCTGCACATGCCATACTTCACACAGAAATGGTAATTCTGACTCAGAAGAGATGAGACCTCTTGACACAGATGAGCTCTTGGAGCATTTGGGGTGAGCTCCAGTGTATAGATTAAATGGAAATATAAGACACATGGACTTAAGCAATGCTTCATACTGAAGTTTGGTTGTAATGTAACTGAAGCTTTCTTTTGTATTTTGATGCCTACTGAATCAAAATTTTACCTGTAGGCTAGGGGTGGAATTTGTATGGGAATTCACAAAGTGAAGTGTCCTCTAGATTATCAGACAGTGGCATGATGATGATTTCTGACTGTCCTTCAAATAATAAAACTCAGGCCCATAGTAGATTGTTACACTACAGTAAAACAAAACAACTGCTTCCAGAGGCTGCCAGGCTGAGTTTGTGTTCAAACTCTCCACAGGCACAATGAGCCACACACTGCTGCAGAGGTACAGGTGGAAGGAGCAGAAGGTACATAGCTGAAAGGACTTGCCCTGACAGCCAGCACACAGGATGATACATTCCTGTATAAAGATGTGGTTCCTGAGATGTTGAGTTTTCAATGCAGTTGTAGGAGGGCAATAACCAGTCTGTTTTCTTTCTCCTGATCCTGTTGTGTGCATAATAAATAGCTTTATCTTCTCCGTTTCTTCAAAGTCTGTATCCACCAGCCAACACAACAGATACCAACGTAACATACCAGTGTCATCTTTCTGTCACCTCATGAAAATATTTTGCTTTCCCATGACATAGACCATCAAACTACATAGGATATGTAATCATATTCATGGTTGCCTGAAGCAAAAGGTGATGTTTAATATCTTACTATGATATTGAATATTAATTTCTTTATACTCAGATGAAAAGATGAAAGTTCCTGTCATTAATAGACTAATACTTCTTTTTTTGAAATTTACTTTGGAAACTGCGTTACATACAAGTCAAGCCAAAAATGAGACTGTTGGATTTTTCCTTGCCAAAGTAGATTTACCATTTAACTCTTGTAATGAAAAATTTTATTCAACTGTTTATAGAACAGTTACTGACTATAAGGTATCCATGACAAATATATACATTACCTACTTGAATATTTCTTACAGGTGCATGCTGAAAACTGCTCACATAAAAAAGCATGGGGTTAATTTGGCTCCAGCTGTCACTGGGCCAAGAGCAGCCTGCCCTCAGCTGCCTGGGTAGGCACACCTTCAGATCCTTGTATAAAATATTCCTCTTCCATGTCATTCTTGAAAACATACTTTTGCCCTATCAGTGTTCATGAATACCAAATAAAAGCTAAAGAAATTGCCCTCAAAGGAAACCCTTCATTTTTATTTAAAGGAATACTTAATGAATCTACTTAAAAAGAAATTTCCCCAGGATATTTCTAGAACTATCTGTGAACAGAAACCTGTAAAATTAAAATGTTAAATGTTAAATGTTAAACTTTTTATGGAATAGAATTAAAGTCCTGTGGCAAAGCACACTGCACGTGGCTGCTGCTGGAGTGGGGTGATCATAACCTGGACACTCTGCCTACAGCAAGACAAAACCAGGCAAAGTACAGCAGAGAAAACATGGAATCCTTAGGCTCTTGGTCCACCATTTCAGCTTATTTGGGATATTTGCCCTACCTGTCACATTGAAGATGCTGGCCCATGTCAGAATAAGTGCAACTGTGCTGAGCAGCAAAAGTTCCTACTTTACTTTAGTGGGTGAGGTGTCCTATGCTGTTTTTCAATGCAGAGCTTTAATTTATAATAAGTCTTCATGAAATTTGATTCATTAAGCATCCTCATGTCTACAAGATGACAGGTATTACCATTTGATGCAGAGGGATGCAAAGAAGTGTCTGGCATGAGACTTTATCTTTTGACTCAGAGGCTGCCCCTCTAGAAGATGAGCTTGAGCCTCGAGCAGATTGCTGTGGTGGTTGTTGGAAAAGGAGGAGGAGAAGTTCAAGAGAAATCTCTGCAGAGAAGATCTGGCAGGCAAGGGGCTGGCTGAAGCTAGACTGGTGCCTGGAGCATGTGCAGGTGCTCAAAGCCACAGGCTCTGAGCAGCAGTTGTCTAAACAGAGGAAAAAATGCCTAGTGGAGTAAAAGATATTTTAGCCATCAGGATGATCAAAAAGTAGAGTTTGCTGATTCCTTAGAATTATCAATAAATAACTATAAATTAAAAACCAAGGTCATCTTCACTGAGCTACACTGTCCTGTGCCACTATCTCATCTTCTCTGAGACCTGCAGCTCTACCAGCACAGTGCAAACACAAATGTTTCCTCAGCCATGCTGGTATGCATGGCACTGGCTTTCTGTGCTGTTTCTACTTCAAATCTCTGCTCATTTTCTCACCTTGTCATGTTTTCATTAACATGAGGTTATTTTTGCTCTGTTTTCCTTCACTCTTCATATTGGATTTTATTGTAATTTATTTATTGACCTTTTTTCTACTCTTAATGGTTTTGTTATGGACTGTATGATACCGTAAGAGACTAAATACCTCTGTTTATAAGAGATGACCCTCAGGGTTTTCCAGACTTTCTTTTATATCCTGTCCTGAAATTCTGTATTTTTGAGATCATTCCTAGACCCTGGAAAATGGCAAAAAACTCATTATTGATTCCAGAGGGACGGGTCTGATTACTAAAATTACTGAGACTCTAGGGTCAAAATTTCCACAACTCTAGCTGACTTCAATACCAATGCTCCTTGTGCATCTGAGGATGCAGTCCAAACCACAAATCAGTAGACAATTAATTGACCTATTTTTAAGAGGATATATTGGAGTTAGTGGGCAATGTACTTAGGCAGCTTGAGGCAGAATTGAGGTCTCATATTTTTAATGCTTTGTATATTTATGGGTACTGAACTCTGAAGAAAAATGGTCATCATCATCATTGTACATTCCTGTCAAAAACACAAGTCAGAGAATTTCATTGCACCAACTCAGTTAAAGCACATATCAGAGAAGCATAAAGAGTTAATGATCCTCACATTTAAAATACACTCTGTATTTACAATCTGGATTTCACTTAAGCCCCTCACTATAGGCTCTATAAATTTCTCTCTTCAACTGTATAAACCTCTGCTCACTTCTCTCAGCACAAGTACTTAGAGAGCGTGACCAGATTCTGAAAGCCATAAATTCTGTGAATTTTGCAGTAATTTGTGAGATGCCTCAGTATTCCTTTCTTTTGCTTTTTCTTTTTTTTACTATAAATAGAGCCTTCTTTCTGCAACCAGTCTCCAAAGGTCACCTTACAATGTTTTGTTATTTCCCATATTAAGCAGCAATGCTTTTCAGCTGACATTCCAACTTCAAGTCATGCATGTGAGCATGATGTGAGCTTGCTTCAGACCTCAGTGAGAGGGCTGCAAACAAGACTGCTGTATAATTACCGAGAAAAATAACATCCATTGTCAAAAGGGGCACTTCATCAAACAAAATTTAGCTGCATGAATACAAGTGTCTCCAAATATTTGGTTCATGCTAAAAATATAGCACATTTATTAAAAATATATATTTATAAACATTGGTATGAACAGACACAGATGTTAAGCAAATGAGAAAGGAAAAATAACCATGTAATATATTCCTCCCAACATTTTATCAGGTTCAGGCAGACCTTGCTCAATGGAATTGTTTTTTTTCATGATTGCACCATATGTTCATTCTAAATAAAAAGCTTGTCTGATTCAATGTAAGTAAAAGCAAAAATGAAGAGAAAAAACCATTTGACCTAACAGACACGTGATCTGTGCTATGAAGCTATCTTTGAGTTCAATCTTTGAGGGTATACAGCATACATTTCTAATTATATATAGTGTACAGCTTCTTTATTTTCCTTTTTTTTTCTTTCTTTTTTTTTTTAATTTTCCTTTTTTTTTTTTATTGTATTAAAATAACATATCTCTGGTGGATTTCCTCAAAGCTACAACTTATATAACTGCAGTCATTCTCCCCCAAACTGAAAACCAAACTGAAAGGGAGAGGGCAGGAGAGGAGTTAAGCTTATTACTGTGTGAAAAAGTCTTGTTAAATTAATTGTGCTTCAGTCTTCTCTGCCTTTAGGCAGTGCTTTTATGATGTGTTAATATAATACAGAGTCAATTCTGATTAAAGAACTTGTCAATAGTCAGAAATGTTTGTTGTCACTCTTAATGGCCGTTGTTTCTGGTCTATTTGCATGCCTTCTAGTTTACAACGTTGTATAAATATACACAAAAATGATCACAATGAGGTTCAGAATTGTCCCAATAATTCCAAGCATTGCCAAGATGGTTTCTTCTTTGCTTTCCTTTTCTTGACTGCCTTTATCTTCTTCATTTCCACTAGTGATTACCATCTTGGTGGCCAGTTTCTTTATCCTCCCCTTCAGAATAACCTAGATTTAGGAACAGAAACATCAAAATGGATTATTAGTTGGAGTATAGAAACTCATATTAATAGTGAAGCCAATGGCAGAATAACATATTTTATTAAGAATTCACTTGAATAGGATTAGTATTTCTATTAGCTATTTAGTAAATAATTAAAATTATAGTTCAGCTATTCTGTGGTTTACTTATAACCCTCTGCTTACGTGCCAGCAATCACTCCTAGCACACAGAACTCAGCTGCTATGTCATTATAAAACTGGTCAGAAATGTACCATGAGGTGTGACTCCTCCAGCATCAATGGGGATGTTGCCTGCACTGGGACTGCAGGAGATCATCTTGCTATGCTGTGGAGACCCCATATTTACACTTCAGTACCAAGTAGTGAGTGAGGGAATAAAACTGGGAAGACCTTTCTTCTTCTTTACTAAGAAAAAATCATTAAAGAGAAAGGCATTTTGTCTCCTGATGAGAAGGAATACAGCAGTGACTTCTTAATAAATAATTCAAAATAAAAGCAAAACCAAAATAACATCCATCTTGGCTTTTATTTTCCTCGTTCCTAATGTATGATGAAAAGTTACTTGCAGTGCAGTGAGCTGAAATGTATCGATCTGCCTGCAGGGAGACGACAGCCATTTCCCAAGCAACAGCCCCAGCCTAAAAAAAGAAGATTCTTCAAATGTGGGACGAGCCCTGACTCCCAGCACAGCTGAAGCTGCAAACAAAGAAGCTGCCTTGGTCTTCCCACCATGGGTAAACATCTAATTGTTCAAATTAGAAATGGATAAATTCTTATCTGTGTTTATCTAACACTGCAAATTTTAATCACATGGGCAAATCAGAGTGTCCCAGAAAAATGAAAAAGTTTGGCTGGTCTCCCAATGCCAACTGATCTGCCAAGATCTGGGTTCAGGCAAAGCCCTGCTGCTGTATTCCAAGCTACAAACCATATCACATCGTATTTCTGCAGCAGAAAGCAGTGGTAGGATGTAGAAAAAAAAAATTGTTTCCCAACAGCTCCTGCCTAAAAGAGGGATTTGATTTGGTCCTTTAGTGGACACTCATTCCTTCCTCCACTAACTGACAGAGCAAAATCACTACCTCACAGGCTGTTCATATGTTCAGGGTGGTCAGAGCTCCCCAAGAACTGACCACCACCTCTGTGGGCATATCCCATCCAGCAGGTATCATCAGAAGAGAGTCCTGACCTGCAACTCCTCTGAGCTGCTCCTGCACTGCACAGCCACAGAGCAACAGCCAGAAAGGACGGAAAGGACTGTGAAAAGTAAGGGAATCCTGCAATGGAGAGGCTGAGAGGAAGAACTAAGGTTCCAGACAAAACAACCTGTGTTTTTGTCACATCTGCAAGTTGTTCATATACAGGACAGAGAGTAACTGCTGGCAACTTCCTAGAGGTGTTTGCCAGCAGGTACAAGTGATTAGTGGCAAGGCAGAAGCTGGGGCTCTGCAGAGGCCTTACTGCTTACACTTGCATTAACATTTATGTGTTTTTTCTTATTGTAACCAGTGGATCAGAGGAACAAATATTAAAGGGGTCAGAAACCTGATTGTACCCACAGCAGACAGCAGACAGCAGCAGTAGGGCACACCAAGGAGAAGGGCATCAAACATCAGAGCATGATCATCCAGAAGGTCTTTGGATAACCTGCCCCAGAAAAGCAAAACTTCACAGGCACCAGGTATCTCACAGGGACATGGCTCCTGCTGTCCCTCTCCAGATTCCCTTCCAGCCCTCAGAAACTGTCTCCAGAGTTCCTTCAGCCACAGCCATCTCCAACTCTTCCTGCAGGACCTATCTGTTCTAGCAGCAGAAGGTTTTTGTTGTATTTTCCCCAGCTGGTGTCCAGAGGAGGGTTTGGTTGCACCTGGTGTGTGTCCTTCCTATCTTGTTAACTGCCACAGAGCAGTGGTACCTTAACAAGCAACTTGTCCCTGGGAAATCACAGGAAAATTCCTGGCAAAGAATCTACACCAACATCACAACTTAAATGCATCCACTGTATGTGGCATCGGACCACAAACCCACATCCCAGGCTATGACATGCAGCCGTTACTTTACCCACAGAGCCATGAGTCATTTGGATATTGTGTTCTTTTCCCCTTCAGTAACTGGAAGGTTTTCCCTCTGGCCAACTGTTTGCATTTCACTGTTTATTTGAGAAAGCAAGTAAGATTACAAATATAGTCTGATACAATCCCAGGCCTGGAATGCAAGGATTTGAGGGAAGAGTGACGTTCTTTCTGGCTGGTTCCCACAAGAGCTGAACACTCTTGATTCAGCACTCTTGTTCCCACAGAAATATGATCATACCCAAGCATCTTGTGGATCAAGCCTTTCTGGCTTGAAAAAAGCCAGAGAATGTACAATTTGATTCTGCATCCTGTGGTTTGGGCAGAGTTTCCCATTCACACCAAAAAACCCACAGAGTGTGGTACAGAGCCCCAGCTGGGGCTGCTCTGCACTGCAGCCACTGGCTCTCTTAACTTTTGTACAGTGACCCTGCACCACACGTGCTAGGAAATCCTGATTCCAGCATTAATGTGAACAGAGGCAGCATGGAGGCTTATTCAGCATCTGATCTCCTGTTAACAGCCCCATTCTTTTCTTAATAAACTGTGCAGTATGAAGTCAGTATCAAATTCTCTCCTGCAGAAGGCTAGATCCTAAAATTACAATCAATCTGAAAAGCAGCTAAATAATTCACAAATGAAGGAGACATACCAAAGGCTATTAGATATAAAGACAAAGCCTCTGGCTTAGCTAATCCTTGATTTGTGAATTTTTTGTATGCTAAGAAATTATTCTGGGGAAATACCACCACAACTCTGCATTATTATTAAAGTCTCTGCCAGGCACCCATTACTGGCTAATGAGAAAGGCAGAGGTCCTTGGGCTGTACAGTCTCTGATCTGAGGTTGTACAATCACATTTTCCTCTTTGTAAGTTGTGCTTATTAGCAAGGAGATAGTGGGTGGTTTCAATTCAGGTGACATGAATCAGACTGCCAGGTTATTTCTGTCTCACCAACCTTAAATGAGGGAGAAGTCCTCAGTGTGATGCAATGAAATATGCACAGAGAAGCTGGAACATGGTGAACAAGAAGGGGACATCAGCAGTTGAAAGTTTACACATGGGCTGATGCACTGTGTGATTTGTTGGAGGTCATCTCTTATATGCTGTGTTTGGCTCACACGATGGTGCATCCTGGGAGTGCATTAACTGCACCTTTCTTGGATGAAACCCTTAAAAGTGCTTTCTGCGCATGGCAGTAGGGATCCAGACAAAAGCTGGTGTGAAGTAAAACCCCCAAAACACATGTAGTGTGAGCACTGGCAGCACAGGTTTCCCTGGAGGGATTGCTCCAGCGGGTCTGCACTGCTCACTATTTTATATATCGCCTAGGCTACAAGAGGGAGCACACAATGGCTTGGTATTAAGAGGAATTTAACATTCAAATGGGACATGACTGGGACCAAATACAATTATATTAGTACTTTGCCAAATATAGCACTGTTGAAATCAAGGTAAGCATTGACTTTGTACAGTGAGGGGACCAGAATCAAAATTACTTCTCCATATGTAAGGACTGACCTTGGGAGAAGAGTAGCACTCTCCTAACGGCAGACTCAAGCCTGTAACCTTCACAGATCTCATGCTCAGAGCGGTATTTTTGCTGGCTGGGATTTGTGGGTGTTTTTTGCTGCTGGGGAAATACTTGCTGTCAGTTTTAGTATAATTACCCCAATTAAGAAAATAGAAAAGTCATCTGGATTTCTGGGTACCTTTTCTCAGTCTTCATTATTCTCTTCTAGAAGCTGATTTCATTTATTTGATGTTATTTAATATTTTTATGACACATTTTTACTTTTAAATTTTTCTGGTGGTACTTCATGCTTGACAGAAACATTCCTTTTCCTTACCCAGAACCACTACTAGAACTGCTGAGATAAAAGGGCTAGAGAACACTAAATTTACCATTTCTTATTTAATTACTACCTCATTAGGAAAGCACTTTCCTGCCACATCAAAATTAATGTCTTTTCTACTTCATTTTGTAAGATTCATCATTAACCTAACATCAGCCTTTGAAAAGATTTGCATTCCAAAAAGCTATCCATTAAAAGATAAATATTCTGTGTATTCCGCACTGCACATGGGAGACAAGGACAGTTCAGTGGTTAGGACACTCCTTGCACCATCTATCTCCTTGCACTTCTGTTAACTTCATATATATCTACAGGAAATCCACTTTTTCTCTCTCTGCCTCAGTTTTTCATTTGTGGGATTCTTTGAAGAATACATTATTCAACCTACAGCAGAAAATGGTCCATAACAAAAGTGAGGCCTCACAAATATTTCCAAAAGAGAAACACACTAGCATGAAAAGTTTTAAATCCAGCTGTGCTATGAAATACACCCACTGCCATCTCCCCAAATCTGGGGAACATGCTGCACATCACTGCCATTGCAAACAGCCCAATGAACCAGGAAAAGCATTTCTAGCAAAAGATCTTTTTGCATCTCTTCACTCAGCATGACTGATCTAAAGGTGATGGCTTGATGGCAGGGCTTTGGAAAAGGCAGTGGCAAGTGCATGTTTGAGAATTTACTGCAGGATGTTTGTCACATCAAAGATACAAAGCACATCCCTCACCAAGCACCTGCCCTGACATATCTGACAGTTTTTGAATATGCTGGCACCTTGACTTGATATTGAAAAAGTTTTTTAATATTAAATCATTGCTCCTCTAAGTCACTATTTATGAGTTCCCCAAAGAGGCTGTCAGTGGAGGGCTCAGCCAGCAGAATCTGAGCTCTTGGGAACTCAGAGAAGGGGAGGACCATCCAGGCTCTCCTGGGGGCCCTCAGTGCTCCTCCTGATCATCCTCATGTGCTGTCATACATTATCTAGCACCTTGAAAAACAAGAATGGAAACTTCTGTAAACCTCCCAGGGTCAGATGCTCAGCTGGTACAAACTAGATTTTCTCCCCCAGTTCAGCTCAGCTGCCTCCATTTACATCAGTTGAGGATATGGCTCCCTGTTTTCAATCTACCTTGAATATCAGCGAGCACAAATTTTGTATTCTTAATCCATAATCACAGACAATCACCAGCCAAATTGGTTTGATATTTAAACTTGTTTACAGTCCCCAGGCTATTAGTTGTGATGACACATTAAGAGATAAGAGAGCTTTAATTTTCTGAGGATAGTTCCACCCTCCGGGGATAAGAAACATGCAGTGGAAACTTGTTTTGATTAGCAAACTGAAGAGGGCACAGAAATCATGCAAAGCAGAGTGTGAGTTCAGATGCTGCTGGAGCTGACACCTTCCCTTATCTCACAAACAAGTGCTCTGAATACCAAACAGGCAGGAGATGCTCCTCGAGGATTTAACCTCACTTGAACATCCCAGCCAAATGCAGTTTTGGTCCTTTTCTCCTAATAAGTACTTCTGACCTCTTTTTTCTCCAAGGACAAACCTGGGTAGTTGGGTGCTAGACTTAAATCCTGGACAGTCCCCAAACAAGATGCTGAGCAGGGCATTAAGTGCTGCTGCTTGTGACGTGGGGGAGGAAGGCATGCTTGGCACACACTTTTGTGCTTGTTTGCTGTACTTTTTCTAGGGATTACATTGTCACATTCTCCCTTCTGTGATGACTTGGTAACTGCTCTTGATCCTTGTGCTGGTTTTACTGGATAGTTCTCTCCTAAACTCCAGTAACACAGGGTGCTCTTAGCCATCAGTTAAGATCCTGCTCAGAGAAGCACTGGTAGGTGCAGCGAACCACATTGGCATTTATTCATAGAGTTGGATTTCAGGGAACTGAAAGGTACCATGTAAATGCAAGAGAAGGCCAAGCGAAGCTCTGGGGTTATAAGAAGCTTGACTAAAAGCTCATTCAGACACAGCAGTGTGCACAAGCAGTGCACAGTATGTATGAATAGCAGAGGAGTCAAAATGGAATGAGCAGAAATTAATAAACAGTAGAAATCAGTATACCCAAGAGAAGCAAAGACCTGCCATAAGAGAAGGGGGAGGGGAAACTAGGAAAGGTGCCATGGGGAGGTCTTTCATTAGAGAAAAAAAGATCAGAAGGAAGAGGAATGTGAGCCAGGTTCAATAACACTCCTCAGCAGTGAGCGGAGAGACCAGTGCCTAAAGCAAAGGGATGTCTCAGTGGAGAGAGGACACAAACACTTATGTAGACTTCAAGCAGGAAAATAAACCCACATCAGACTGCTGCTATGCTGCAGGTTTTAGTCAGTGGGAAATACTTGCTATTTATAGCAATACAGTCAGGATATTTCCAAAGGTCTCAGCAATGTGAGACCCTCTCTAGAATAAAGGGAAGCACTCAGCAGCAAAGAGGTTACTCTGAGAGGGCAGAATTTAAATAAGTAATGTATTACAGGGCTCATCCTGCTCTCCACGTTGGGTCTGATCCAGTTTGTTCTGGCAGCAGTTTTTGTCCCCCAGGCAGCTTAGAATTCAGGAGAGTAAAAGGACTTGCAGCCAGTTTTTACAGTTCTTCCTTCTCCTTGTTTATGTCCCTGGGACTACTCACAGCTATGACATTCTCAAGACACTCTATTGTGAAGAAATCAAATATTTTCCATACAAATATCCTTATCTTAGAAACAAAGCTATAATCCTTAGCAGAATAATGATCCTCAAGCACCAGGCTGTTACTACTGTGCAGGCAGTGCCATCCCCAGACTCACTGACAGCCTTTGGTTCCTCCACCTTCAGCAAGGCTTCCCATGTCAGGATTCATAAGGCTTCACGAGTTCTAGTTTCCTAGATTGTGGAAGAAACAAACCTGACCAAAGGAAGAGTAAATTACCCTTTAACCCACAGTCCTTTGCCTTTTGGTATGAGATGAACTATGAAGAATGAATTGTTACAGATCAAAATTAACAGTCTCAATAAAACACAACTGGAGGAAGCATCTATGATTAAAAGTCCAAATTTAACAAGTCCAGAGGTTATTAATTTTCTGGTTAAACCTAAAGAGCAATGAAAATTCAGTGTGAATCTGTTTGGTTTAGACTATTTTGTGTTCACAACCCATTTTCCTGATACACAGCACTTTGCTTGGTTGCTCAGTGTTAATGCTCAGAAGCAGAAGTGTTTGACTCTCAGTGGTGTTGTAGCACACAATTGCCATTTTCCTCCCTTTAAATACTCATTTTTTTTTTTTTTTTCCAGACCTTTAGATTTCCACAGTAATACTTGTGCAAGCATTGCTCAGTTTCATTAGAAAAATTCAGATGGTCCAACTTCTGCTTCTATTTGTGGCTCACAGAGAGGAAAATTAAATCCTGTCTTGTTGGAAGTTAGTGACAATATTCTCCCACATTTGCTGAAATCAGAGTTCATGGGCTGCCTTTCACTTTAGCAGGAAACAAGAATGTCTTTAAGATGAATAAATACAAAAGGTGGTCAAATAAATGAAAAACAAGGAACAATTTTATCCCAGGAGTAGTCAGTAGTCAAATTAATGCATGAACATAGCTATTTTTAGTAGCATCTTATTCTTTGACTTTGGTGCCCAATATTGTTTCTGTTTTGGTGTTTTGCAATCTAGACTCTTCAGTGAACCTGTCACTATACTGTCCTCTAGCAATGAGGTCAAAGATAATTATGGGACTTCTGAAAAAGTATCCACTTGTTATTTTTCACTCATCATTAGACAAGCAGAAACAAAACGAATAATTGGCTTTTATTCTTCAGGCGACCCAGAATACTGTAAATCTCTTACCGTATCCCTATAGCCATCTTTTTTCAAGACTGACAAATCTCAGTCTGTATAGTAGTATCCTCTTAAAGAGACTATTCCATGCTTTTTGTTATTTTTCTTGCCTTTTTCTCTGGCTTTTCTATTAATATGAAGGATTATGAAGTTGGCAAAACCTTTCTGGGCTTCAAGTATTGATGTCCAGCCTGTGAACTGAAGATGCACTGTCCTTACTTCAAAGATTTTGTCATTTACATCTATCAAGGTTGGCGGAAAAGACAATTTTCCAAGAAAAGAAAAAAGGAAAGGAAAGGAAAGGGAAAGGGAGAGGGGAAAGGGGAAAGAAGAAAGGAGTTAACAGTCATCCATACTACACACCAGAAATTATGATAAAGATTTGAAGTTTGAAGCCAGAGCTCTCTCTTCCAGTCCTTTGCCCATCTTTCCTGAGGTTAACAAAGCAGAACAATAAAAATCTATCATGAGCACATCTGGATGCTGAAAAATTCAGATAAAAAATAAATAAACCGACAAATAAATAAAATCTCTTGAAGTCCTCAAATTTGCAACTTTTTTTCCCAGATAAAAGTAGTGTTATCTGAAAAAAGCTTTGTGAAAGAATGAGATGGTAAAGTATCATGATAATTTCAGACCTATTTTTCTATTTCAAGGGCATCTCTGGCCTTCTCTTTTAGGAGCAAAAATACACTGAAGCCCTGTACAAGGAAAAAAACGCAATATCCAAGTCTCAGAGAAAGACAGGTCTCCATTATCTGCCAGAAGGCACATAACCTCTGTCATAAGCAATTTGAAGATCTGCCCTCACCACTGCATGTTGGAATGGAAACTGAGCTGCTTCAAAGACATTTAAGAAGTATTAAGAGAAGGGAAAGTGACTTCAATTTATATTAATTTGTTGCTATATAATATCTCCAAGTTCAGCCAAGGCCAGAAGATAATTTGGCCTGTAATGGTTCAAACTGCCTTTAGTTCAGATGTGACCCCTCCTTACAAAACAAATGTGCACCAGAAGAGCATTCAGAAGCCTGAGGGATATAGAAGTAGAGTTTCTCTAGGAAAGATCTTTTAATGTGTAAGTAAAAAAACAATCTATAAAGCCTAAAATCTCCACTTTTACTTCCATCTATATCTTTATTCCAAAATTATTATTAATTATGGATACATTAAGGGACACTACAAATAAATCTAACCAACTGACACTTTCTGATTCAGGAGGGTTTTTTTTTTTAAATTTAAAAATTATAAATGTTTGGTTTAAAATTATACTTACCAGCCATTTGTCTCAGGAAAAATATTTTTTGGGAAAGAAAATTTCCCAGTTTTGTTATTTATAGGAATGATGCTTGTAAACCGTTTTTAAAATCCATTTAAAAACCTGGCAACCGTTTCTGTGAAATACTCAAATATCTTCACTTTGAAGCAAGGACCATATTTTCAATTTTACTGTGACTGAGACTATTTGATATAAGTGCTGAAGAAGGTTTTATGTGTCTGAAAATATGTTTATTTTTAAGTGATAGGTTTTGTCAAAGAAATTACTTCTCTTCTAATTTCTTTTCCTATTTAATTACTCTCCTAACTAGGTGCATCCTTGTAGCACTCCAATAGGTTGAAATGACATTGAAAGTTTTCAGTAAGAAAATTTGAACAGCAGAAGGATTTAATTTGCTTTTAAAAATACATTATTTGGACTTCTTTGTCATTAATTTACAAAGACCACCTAAAACTGCCACAATTAAAAATGAGCCAGAAAGAATTCAGCATCCATCTCTTCATGCATTATCAGGTAGGTTTGAGAAAGCACTAAATTCCAGCTTCAATCAGAACACCACGCATTTGCCATAGAAGAGAAGAAAAAGAAGCTTTTTCTTGTGGAATGTATCAGTTTTGTTTTGTTTGTTTGTTGTTTTATTTTGGGTTTTTTTTTGTCAGAATTTAAAGGTGTCAGGAGAATCTGAGGAGAGGAGCAGCAGTCTTTAGTCTGCAAGGCTGAGACACTGCTCTGAGGAACAGGACAAGTTGCTCAGACAGTGCTTTTCAAACCTGTTCCCCTGGTCTTTGTTTCTGGGAGCCTGACTTGGGCTTGGGGAGGTTGGAATATCTGAGTGTCAGCTGCAGGCCAGTAGTGCAGGGGAAGGTAACAGGAGCTGCAGGATATGCTGCCAGGTCCTCTGAAAAATTTACGCTAGACACCCAAAATTATGGATAATTGTAATCTTGCTTTTTTTTTTTTTGCCTTAGGTTACCAGCTGTACTCGAAAGTGATGATGCTCAGAATTGCTATTAAGATGCTACAAATGGAAATTAGTCGGTGTTTGCATGTGGCAAGGACCCACACAGTGGAACACCCTGGAATGCCCCAGTGGGAAATAATTTTGCCTTCACAGCAGAGTCTGAACTATGCCTTGAAAAGAAAATCAAGTATTGAACTCACAAACTGAGTCATTTATTACGCGCACCAAGTGAAACTCGTATCCTGCGCAAAAATAGTCTGTGACTGATGCACCTGTGCAAGGTGGCAAATTAATGGAGTAGAGACAATTTTGCTTACAGCATTTCTTAGCTTCAAGTGCTGAGCAGTGCAACCTTGATAATGTTCTTTTCACATACTGTTTTGTGTGTAATTATTACCTGTATCAGCCCAAATTTAAAAATAGAGCACTTACCTATTGAATGCCTCTTTTAGGATGCAGTTGCAGGTGACTTTTAAAGGTTCCAATACCCTGCAACTCACGCTGAAGGCTATTGGCAATGTCACAGCAGCACCATCTAAACTCTGAAAATTTCAAAGCCTCTTTCAAAGCCCTGGGATGAGCACTCCAAAATGGAGGCAGTCGAAAATCCCTTGCCACTTGTGAAATATTAGATGTAATAAGATAAAATAGCAGATAATTTGAGGAAGAAGCTAGTTTCTAAAACAAAGTTGTCAAAGTAGGGTAACACTCCAGGCAACCAACTCCCACACCTTTTATCATCATCATTAGTCATTTATATTGCAGCAGCATGCAGCAACCCCTGCTGACGTCTGGGCTAGAAACCAGACACAGATAGTGAGAGTGATACCTAGCCCAAGCAGCTTTCAAAATTACAACAGTATGAAGTATAAGAAAGGGAGGGAGGAGGAACAGAAGGTTGAAGTGGGTTGTTGAAGGTCGATTTGCACAAACCTGGCACAGCCAGGAGAGTCAGGGCCTTGATCCATGGGAGCAGCTGCTCCTCTGGCTCATGCTATGAGTGAGCATGGCATGGAAGAGAGATTGTCTTAACTTGTCCAGGTCCCCAGCTCCTGGGGAAACAAGCTGGTTGTGCCAGGAGTAATGCATTTGGGAAAACACAAGGGCAGGGTGACACATCTCCCCTTCAGGTCTTGAGGCAGAGCTCTGTGGCAGAGCAGAGAATTGGGATTTGGGAGGGAAAAGGTCACAATTAATGTGCAAAATGCTCTGGCAAGGCCATCAGGACAGGCAGTGAAGAAAATAGCACTGGAAGAGCTGGTTTTCTGAACCCCCTGTGCACTGGTGCATTGCTATAGAAAGTGTTTGCTGTTGGGAGTTGTGGGTATCACAGGGTCACAGAATGGCTGAGGTTGGAAGGGACCTCTGCAGGTCACTTGGTCCAACCCCCTAGTCAGGCAGGATCACCTACAGGGAGTTGCCCAAGACCATGTCCAGGGAGTTTTTCAATACCTCAAAGATGGACACTCCACAAGCTCTCTGTGCAGCCTGTTCCCCTGCTTGGTCACTCTCATGGCTATGTGCTTCCTGAGGTGCACAGGCTTCCACGGTTTAGCAAAAGATTTCACTTTGCCTATGGAGGAGAGCTACATGGATTCAGTTCTTTTTTCTTATCGCTTATTCTTATTCTCTTTCAAAAGATACAACTTATTTGGCCACAGATCTGGAGAGATTATTTGCATATGTCTCCCAGCTCTGTATGCCTAACAACCCAAATCTCTGTCTGCAGTGGGTACTGTACTATATAAGGAACATACTTTGATAGCTAATGTAATGCAACGTACACATCATGTTGCCTCAAGGTCATGGTAAATTTTATCTATTTATATGATGCATCTTGACATCCTCTAATGTACTGATAGTAATTTAAAACAGTGACATATAAAATGGGAATAAGACCAAGAACATAGCCACAAATTTCACTGAGTTTTTGTATTAGAGGATTCATTTACATATTGGTAACTCTTCACAAGGATTTCAAGAAAAGAATATGTATTTTGCCACATTTTTCTTCAATGGACTCCAAGTTGAATTCCATTCACAAAACCTTGAGTAAAATTACTGCTAAAAAGAAAGCTAATCTGGATTTATGACCCCAGAACAGAGAGCCAAGTTTAATCCTGATTTTTTTAAACATATAATGGATTCATTAAAAATATTGCTTGCAGTAAAGAAGCTGCTAACAATAAATAAAATATTCATAGTATCTGAATTATGCAAAACTGGTCATTGGAAATGATTGTGTTTAAGTCCCAGAATCCTTACAGACAGGGAAAGTCCTGAGACCCACTGAACTGTTGTGATAAGTAAATAAATAACAACTTCTCTGGAAACTGTTGGATAATGTTTCTTTAAACTTTGTTTTCAAAATGAAGTGTTTATGTGCTATGATTGTTGCCCAAGATGTTCTGTGTGTTCACACAGACCTGGGTTTTATTCTAGTTACTGTCATACCATGCCTATAGGATTGATGTCTTCTCTATTAAGATTCTTTGGCCACATTTGCAAAGCGGTCATTTGGCTTTACCTGTATTTTTAAAGCCAGGTGATCCCCTAGGGAGATTTTGATCCATTTCTTTCCATTTAATGCTCTAAGGCAGCATCAAGGAGTGCTGGGATGAGCTGATTTGGAGAACTGACCATACTTGTGGAAAAGAAGCTTATGGTCACAGACCATCTAAAACCCATGGAAAACGGTAGCCCTGTTGTTCTTCAGGCTCTGGTGAGAAAAAGGATTCTCCTCAGGAAAGAAAGCTGGGAATTAAACACTAATCATTGCAGAGATAGTCAGGTGTTTTCAGCTCATGACATTTGAAGAAATTCTAACAAATAGAAAAAAATCTAAGATTAAAAAATCCCAAACACTTAAGCCAAACTTCTCAAAGGCTATTTGAAGGCTGAACTGAATATGAATTCATTTTAACCTGAAAATGCTGATCAGAGTCATTCATACTCTAAGAGAATGTTTGGATTTTCTGCACTATGTAGGAATGAAACAGAAGGCTGCTTAATTGACAAAAGTCAGTGCTGCTCCAAATCTGGACTGAAAAATGGAAACTTCTAGTGAATACTCACAGACACTGGTAAACATAATTAGCCTATTCCAGAATACCATAGCATTTCCAGATATTATGATTTTAAAACCCATCCATAACGTAGATTAAACATTCAGGCATACTGATAAATGTTAGATGTGAAAGAAAAAAGACTACATGACTGAAAAATTGATTGTGCAAAGCGCTTTAAAAATATAGTGTCACTCTACCACCCATCCAGAAAATCTGAGGCAGAGGAAGATTTTATCTAATTTTATCTAAATTCATGAAGCTTCCCACTGCTCCAGAGAACCAAACCCTTTTTCTTGGTTTCCAGATCAGCACCCTGTTCTTTGGACCACATTTTGTGTCTGCACCCTCTAGTTTAAACTGATTCAGCTCATCTTCAGTTTATACTGGTTGAAGAGTTGCAGCATAAGTTTTTTAAGAAGTCACTTTGCAGCATCAACAATTTAATTCAGCTTAACAGAAACACAGAAATAGAAAGAGTAAAACGTCTTTTGACCTTTGCTGTTGGCTACAATCAAACCCATGCAACAAAGAGAGCAGAGAAGGAAATGTTGGACATACAGTCAAGATGAAAAAAAAATGTTTGGGCATGTAACACATTACACTGGCTAAAACACTCAAGAACAATTCATTGTGCTGACAATATGATTTCTGTAATACTGAAAGGGTCAGTGTTATCTTAGATTGTGCACTGTACAAGTGCCAGCCATAGAAGAGAACCCACCCACAGGCCCTACACTCTTGGGCAGAAGGTCACTAAACATTGGCAGTTGATGTCTCTGTGACTCTAGAGACTCCAAGAAGGGGCACAAAAAAAACCACCGAATAAAACGTGCATGTTTCTTTTTGTTATTATGTGGACTACTTTGCTAAAGATGATTAATAAAGCCTTAATAATGACAATTATTGACTGTCCTGTCAATCTGGAGTTAATCAATGCCAATGATGATTGAAAACAAACATAACTCAGTAGAACACCATTAAACAAAATTCCTCTCTATTTCCTCCTGATACAAAAGCAACCTTCTAAAGATTTCATTTTGTTTAAAAAGATTTTTCTCCAAAGCATTCCCAGCTAGTTAACTGCTTTCACACAAGTCCGTCCAGCTTAAGAACTCAAGTTGAGTCCTACTTTTCTTGTCCTATCAGTCCTTAGCTACACCCAAACTTCACTGGCACAGGTGGCACATCCAACCCTTGTGCTCCTTGCAGGGATTTTGTGTCATTCTCTAAACCACTTTTTTAAGTTGGCACTCAAAGGCATGCCACACGTCCAAGGGAAGATGGCTTTTGTCACCCAGTGACTTTTTCTGTTGAGTTTGGCATGGGCATTGCCTCAGCCAGACCTGACTCTTCATCTCTAAGCCTTTCAAGCTGCTGTCTGAGATTTGAACCATACTTCTCATTTCCTTAGAATTCCAGATGTCAAGCCCACTCCAATAATTCATATGGAAACTGCACAGTGGCTGCTGACTGAAGTGCAGCCAGCTCTGGAGTGAAGCATAGGCAGTTACAGACCAGAGAGCCATGCCAAATGGTCCAGAGGAGAGGAAGGGATGAATATTTTTTTCTGAAGAGAAGGAGTATGGCAAATTTATACTGGGAAATATCTTATTCCATGAATCAAGGGACACAACCCTTCTTTGCCAAAACCTGGGGAGCCTTAAAGCTCATAACTCTACATTAATGCAGCAATTATATTAGCTTTCCTGTACTTTAAAAACCCGAGACAAAAGTTTAATGTTTCTGGCTTTGCGTTTTAAATAAAATTGAAAGTTACACTAGACAAACTCCAATTTAAAATCTCAGCGGGGCTGACAGCTGTATTGAAGAAGAAAGCTTTTCACAGTACTAGCTTGTGGACTGATTTTAATAATGGACATTTTCTTTTTGTAGATCCAATATTTATACTCTTGTTGTTATTTTAAAACCTGCCTGGGGACATATAAATCTGCCTGTATCATAATTACACCTCACCTACATTCCATGCCTGTAATCAGACTAGGACCCGTGGCAGAAGTCATAGGAATATTGGGCAATATATTCTGCATGGATAAGAAAGACTCCAGGTATTTTTCCAAAAGAATAATCTATGCTATGGATATTAAATTAACTTTGTCAATTTTTTAGGAAGCTGAGGTTTTGTCAAGAGAATTTTTTTGGCTTATTTCTGAAAGTAAACATTCAAAGGACTCCTGAGTCTTTTTTCTTGAGTTCACGTGTCTCTTTCTTCCAGTTTCTCCCAGATTCTGGTTCCTTTCTCCAGTCCTTGCTTCCCTGGAGCTTGCAACACTGTTTGGCAGGGGTGGAAAGGATGACAGATGCAGGCTGGTCAAGTCCTTCCAAGAGAAAGCTTAGGGTCGTACAGCTCATTGCTACACTGAAACCCCCAGAAATAATCCAAGAATCAGGCCTTTTATGGAAACCCACTGGCAGTGTCTTACTTTTTGTACTGCTGCTTCTTGAACTACAAATGTCAGAAGCATATCTGTAGTGATGAGCTGCTGCAGGCTGGCTTTGGGAAATCCTTCATAAAAATCTGTCAGTGAGACTGGGAAAGTTCCCTCCTCTTATGAAGTCATCCATTCTGGTCACAGCTACACTCTGCATTGTCCCTGGGGCTAAAGTAAACATTACTGAGAAGAAAATGTGCATGAATTACAAATCCACAGCACTTCACCACAAGCACATATTTGCAAATATTTAAGAACAGAATATCTTTCTCATAGGTACCTGCATGTACACCACACTTAACCAACATATATGCCTCCTTCTGTACACTGCATAACCAGTTAAAAACAAACTCTTCTACACTGCACTTGCAATTGCAGTTTTGATGGATGCTATTGCCTATTACAGAAAGGATGTTTGAGTGGCCAGAGCACCAGCTGGGAAGTGAGGAGTCAGGGCCTCTGGGGCCCTAACGGCTCCTTCATGAACACAGGGACACCTTTTACAGTTGTGAAGTTGGTCGGCATGTACAATTCTGGCTCTGAGAAACTGTGTCTTTGTCCTCCCTTCATACTAGCACTCTCTTCCCAGTCATATACTGCTGGGAGGATGCTGTGCAGAGCTACTAAGCATTTTAATAAAGCACATGATTGCCATCTTGTCAAAGCAGTGTATGGGCTGCCTCTTCCTCACTGCTGCCAGGTGGTAATTGCCAAGCAGGAAAACAGGGATTTGCAAAAATTATTTTGCTTTATGGATGGCACATTGCCCTTTCTTGAAAGCCATAATCCCTCTGTTAGCACAAATCTCTGCTTCCTTCCTTCTGTTTTCTCATTCCTGACTTCTTGTAAATGCTACGTTTGATTTTTTCTTGTGTCATTTTGCTGTCAAAAATGTAAACACTAGAATATCAATAGGCATCACATCAATGAAAGATTTACAGATCATTTGTCTTTTTTTTGATCTTTGTTTTTTAATTGATCATTGTTTTTTAATGTTTTACCTTCTTTTTTAACAGCACATTAAACAAGATATTTACAAGTTCCCAAACAGGGAAAGTCTTATAAAGTCATCCTATTCCAACTTTTCCAATTTACAGTCATTTATAATTGCCATCAACTCTGCTACAGTGACAGGACTGCTGCACACATAACTGGCTGAGGTAGTTGCCACCCAGCCAGGTGGGAGCAGAAGTCTCCTAGAAAATAAAAGGCCTGCACACCCTTGAGGAACAGCTACCTGAAACCACGGCCACAGTCCTGCTACACCCTTCAGATGCACTCCAAAGCCCATGCCCTACCATCTGTCCCCTGCCTGTTGCTTAATCCAGCTAGATCAGTGCCAGCTGGGTACATTTATACACATTGTTTAGTACAAGTGTAAACAAAGACCTAAAATGCAGTTGTGCTGTCATTTTTACAAGGAGAAAGAAGAAATCAGTTCCTTTCAATATCAGTCATTCTCATGGAGTTTTGTGGCTGACAACAGGCTTCTTGAGAGAAACAAAACAACAGGTGTGCTAAATCTTGGAGATACTCAGCTGTGGAGCAGCAATTCTCATACCACTGGAGATGTGTGTGCAAAGTCATTGTGCAGAGACACAGAGATATGCCATGAACATTTGCTGAAGTCCCAAGCATCTGGCAGATAAATATCTGAAAGAGGAAAGGAATGGAAAACAAGTTCCAGAAGAAACAAAGCGCAAAGCCAAGGTATATTTGTATTTCCTACCACCACAACTTGTACCAGGGGTGAAGATGAAACAAGCTAGTGATGTGGAAGAAATCACTGATCCAGCTGTGGAAGAAATCAGTGGCACAATTCTGACTGACCACTAGGTACTGGATTAGGCTTTGACATCAAAAGTTGCTCAGATGAGCAACAGTGAGAGAAATAAAATATACTTTGTAGTAACCTGATCACCCAAATTGCTAGCATATGTATAGACCCTACAGCACTGTGCTAGTCCCTGAAAATGAGCCACCTAGCAAGTTATCAGCTCCAGTAACCTCAAAGAAGAAGACCATGTAACAGTGAAGATTCACAGAAAGTCCCATTCTTTTGTTGGTTCTACTCTTGTTTAGTAACAGCTTGTAAGGAGGACAGCCCCTGCATCATGCTGCAGCACGGCTTTCTAGCTTAGGTAGTTAAGGAAAATACAGTTACAACCAGAGAGACATCAGTAAAGATCAGTGGCAAGTGATCCTCTCTGCAAAAGGCTTTAAAGATAATGAAAGTATTAATCATTAATACCAAAAATCAACATAAAGATCCACATGTAATTCTGATAACTGGGACCAAGTATGTAGTCAAGCAGACAGTGAAATCAGTTACTATCTTTTTGGAATTCTGTGTGCTTGCAGAATTAGTTATGGAAGTTGCACTCACTCAGAATTTAATTCTCTAGAAGAGGCTGTTTCTCTTATCATTTCTTCAATATCTACCCCTGTCAGACCCTGATCTCAATAACTGATATTAGCTGCAATCTATGTGATAGACACAGAACAAAAAGGTTCCTGAATTTCAAGCACACCCTCCTTTTGGTAAGATTCACATTCTCAGATGAGCTTGTGCTCAGCCTTGCAATTGTTCTGAGCTTCTGCAGCTCCTGCAGGTGCAACAGGGCCAAATCCCGCCAGTGATGGCAGCTGACATGACAAAAGCAGCTTCTGCTGCTGCCTCCTGCCCACATCCAAGGACAGCACCGAGCCCTGTTTGCCCTCGCTGTCTTCCATGTGTCCTTCAGGACCTGAAATGCACATTACTAATAGATCCAAGAGGTTTTCTTTGAGTCCATGGTACTGTACAAGCATAAATCAATGTCTGTATTGAATTCTAAGTTATGTGAAAAGCACCAACTTTGCATATTTGTGCTTTATCATCCAATCAGTAGGCTAGAAGCAGTAAGTCCAAATCCTGAGAGGGTTAAGCCAGTCAAACTACATCAGTGAACACAGGCTGAAAGAGTAGGCATTGTTTGGCATGTATCTTAAGCTGTCAGGAAGAGCAGCCAGTGAGCAATGCAGTATTTGACCTGTCAGCATGATACAGATCATTTACATAGCTTTTTACAAACATTAACAGATTAATCCTCACCTTGGGACACACAAGCAAGGTTCAGTAGCCCTGACAAACAGATCTGGAAGCTGTCTCCCACAGTGATGGTAACCTGATTTCCAGGAGGATCAGCATCTTTGCATCTTGTAAAAGCAAAGAGGATGGGACTGCATAACTTCAGGCCAGGAGAAAAAGAAGTGTGAAGCAGATAGCAGCTTTGGCCCAACCTCTCGTGTTCCTGGGGAACTGGGGCTGTGGGGACTTTCTTAAGTGCTCCATCCTGGCTCCTGTTCCATTCACACCAGCTGTGGCAATCACAAGTGGGATGGTAGCTCTCACCCCAGAACTGAGGACATGGGCATGTTCTTGAGCAAAGCATTTCACACCCAAAGCATAAAGCAAACCAAGCAGCTGAAGTGGAGAGCCCTACCTGGTTGCAATTTCCTCACCCAAACAGCTGACCAGAGCACCTTAGCTCAACTCAATGGGACGGTTTTATAAAAGAGTAGCACTCATCATAAGAGTGAAAACTGAATTCTGAGCACAGAGCTTGGTCTTTGCATTGAGGATCAGGGAGGATCGGAGATGGATATGACCCACAAGATCATACTGGCAGAGCTCATATACCTAGACACAAAGCGGCACATGGACATGGCCCAGGAGGACATGCTGGCTGTTTTTTTTAATTACATGAGAGACATGATCTGTGAACACATCATTTATGCAGCTGAGAAATCTGCTCTTCACAGTATTACTGAGGGCAGTATTACTTAGCAGTATTACTGTCCATAAGCCACAGGGGACTGGGAAATCCTGGTGAGGCAGGACAGGGTGTGGTCCCTCACAGATGTGACCCCTCATAGGAGGGACCTGTGCATATATGCACTGAAGGGATGAGATTTTTTGGTTTATATCCATATGCAATGCATGGATGTACCCAGATGTTCTGTCATGAGGTTTAACATGTATGTCCACATGGACTGGGATTGACACTAAAAGGATCAAGGTAAGATGAATCCATACAAGCATCTGCTAGAGACATTTAGGTAAGGAGGAGAGGATGCCAGATTCTTTAGATATACAGTAATTCATGTGCAGTAACTTGGTAAAAAAATTTAACTGATTTTAACTGAAGGTTTCTGTTCTATGAAGGAAATTGCTTATTGATCCTGTCTGTTTGCATCATATTCACACAGTGCTATTCACATCCTTAACCTGGAGAGACTCAGAAAGGTTGTTTCTCTCTTCACATGCAACTTGATTTCTGCAGGGAGATTCTGTACCTCCATGTGAGGCTGCAGCGAAGGGCTGTGGTTAGGAAGAGTTTGTGATGTAAGGAACATTAGTGTTCCTGACATTAAAATCCCTGTGATGCCCATTTGGTGTGCCTTCTTCATGTACTCATAATGCCTGCTGAAAGCCAGATGAGCGGTCACAAATGGATTTGAAAATAGATTCAGCAAAACCATTGAAGGATTCTCTCTGTACCATTACATATGGTCCATTTAAGTTTTTTGGGGTTTTTTAGTGATGCTTTTGATCTATCTCCTCTTTTGAAACATTGCAGATTGATTTGTGGTCTTTTACTAGTTTACTAAAATCCAGTGAGGAATGGAGCACATACTTGGGACCTTTCAGCATTCACCTTAAACATCCATTGCATGGTTTCCAGGGTGGAGCCAACAACTAGACTGAAAGACAACAGTGACCTCTTAAATTTCCTTTTGAAATCACATGAAGAGATGCATAATTTGCGGTATAACAATTAGAAACAGAAGACCAGCCCTTCCTCAATCCCCTCAAAAGTGCTTGTGATATTAAAACCATGCAAAGAGGTACATCAAGTTACACATTCAGGGTGTTCCCAGTGAAATGAAACATTAAAACATGGAAATAACATTAAGTAATGTCAAGGATGCCATTACCTTTATGCAGAGCCAACAATCCCTCAGAATGGCTCCAGAGGAGCAGTGTAGATTGACATGCATTTCCACAGCAGTGTTTCACAACTAATTTGGCTGTACCAGGCTTCAGAGCGTTTTGGTGCAACCTTCCATTTGCTATGGAATGAGGTAACAGGACCCCAAACCAAATGGGTATGACATTACTGAAAATCTTCTTTATAGAAAGGTTTGTTTTCTAGCTTTCATTAATACACGTGGAGGACAAGTACTATGTTCAGCAGCACAGAAACAATATTATCCTAAGGCCCATTGTGGTCATCCATTAGAAGCTACTTTCAAGAATTCTTTAAAAGCCTTTCTGAAATCCTATCTTCTCCTGCTAAGTATTTTGTAGTGCTTCTGTATTCAGTGAAAAGTTACATTTACTGTGAACACATGAACAAAATACCTTTTACACAGTGCTTTTTTATACGCAAGGTGAAAAAAGGAATTCCAACATACAACTCTTAAGACAGTTTTGTCATCAGCCTTCCCATTCAAAAACTTACGTGGTTTTGTTTTCAAATATTAGGCTTGTCTTTTTTAAAGGAATGTTTCTGGTATTCTTAACATAGTTCAGTAAAATCTCCCTTTGCAGACAATATTGCTAAGCTTTGGGAAGTGCCAAAATAAAGTCCTAATTTTTCTCATCAAATGTATCACTGTTTCACATGGAGGAGAAAGTGTTGTTTTTCAGTATCTAAAGACATATGCCTGAAATGATAAATCACCAATTTTCAGAATTCATATGTTAAGAATATGGATTGTGTTAATATCCTCTGAGTCTCTTACAATGAATGAAATTAATTATTTTTCATTATTTATGTTGATGGACTTTAGTTATTCTCCAATATTTCTTAGCCAAATAAAAACTACTTTACCTGTCAAAGTTCAATAATTACCCAACTACAATAATTTGATTTACTTTCCTGACTCCTAATGTTGTGAAAAATATGCAAATATTATAAATCACATGGTCAGATCCTCCTTTACTCCCTCTGGCTTAGGAAATAAGTAGAGGCCATGTGATATGTTAAATTCTTAAGCATCAGCATGTGCTTGAACTTAAACACCTTTATGTACTCTAATATCCAAGGCTCCTTGGAAAAAAATGCCAGCTTAGCTAGAAAAGACTTTCAGAACTTCTTTTATGATATTTACAGAAAACGCTAGGTCTAGTATGGAAGGCTGAGGTAGGGTGAAGATAACCCTCTGCACCATCACTGGGGATGAAATTAGAGTGCAGGTGATTCTCCTGGCTGCTGAGCTCTGTGCACTGGAGAACATTATTTTGAAGCAAGTTATATTACATACAATGGAGTATGTATTGACAAAAGCATTCCTTTCTAATATTTTTCCATTATAAGCTAGTAAAAAGTTTATGTCAGAAAAAATAAAACATTATACTTGGTGCAGTAGGGTCCATTTTAAGTTCTCTTCTTAATATTTTGCAGGAATAAAACCAAAGTGAGAAGAGATTTCCAGTAAAGTACTGTTTTTAATCAGACTTTCATATTCTTCTACATTAATATGTCACTGGGTAATTGGGCAAGTACAGTGCTTGTCAGCATCCAGAGGTATGTTACACCTGGAGCTGCACAAATAGACTGATGTGAGGCAGATACTAGTTAAGCTTCTGGGATATTCTTCTGTAGAACTCATTCTGAAACTCTGGCATATTTGCAAAAAGCTATTTTTCCTTCTTGACATATACAAAATTTTTCTGAGTTTGTATTAAGATGAAAAGTCAGGGTTTTTTTCCCCCAACTTGAGATGTAATTTTAGCAGCTAAGTAATTTCCATACAAACCATCTTTTCATTTCTCATAAAGAGGATACAATACTGAAAGGTTACCTTGGACAGAGGAGACATACCTGGGCTAACCACTGTTAGGTATCATACCGTTAGGTATCTTTTCCCCCACAACTGCTGATTCATAATGACCTGTGTGGATTCTAGACAGCAAACCATCAGTCTTTTTATGTTTTAACTGGACTTTTTTTCTGTGTTGAAATCTGATTAATTTACCAAGAGCCTTCAAAACAATTGCATGGCCCCACAGCTGTCCCTAAACCCTGACAGTATAAGCAAAATGCACATGCACATCCCCCAGAACCTGTATGGCATGTTTAGGGTGTTTATATTCAGTAACTATCTGTTTAATATAGAATTTACTTTTCCTGTGTAGTAAAGCAATTACATAATTAATGGTTACATTCAAGCACAATGGCTCAGGAGAGATAAAAGAATTTTTAGGACAACTGTGTCAGACTGGAAAGGAAGTATGCATCAGTAATTCCCTTTCACATTTGATATTTCAGCTAGTATTAACTTAAAAGTCCAAATAGAAGCCATTAAGCAAAGAAATGAACAAAATGAAGACCAACCTTGCAGGGACAGTGATGAACTGAGAATAAGGACATTTGGGTTCAATTCCGAACTCTTCCCTTGCCAGTATAGCTTTGGGCAGTTTCCTTGTTGCTCAGCTTCTTATCTATTTAATAAGGATATTAATATTCGATTTCTTCTACTCCTTTTCAAGGCCTCTTGAAGGCTTTTGTACTAAAAAGTACTACTTTTGTTATGTGTAGAATTCAGAAAAATAGAGGCCTGCTTTTTGTTGAAGACTCAAGAAGAATTAAAGAAGGGAATCACCATCAGAGATTATGTTCCACCATAGACCTGGTGAGAACTGCTGCTCAGTATCAGTAACAAGGGGCTAGGCAATATGTAGTGCTAAAGATGACCCTTCAGAAAGCTTCTAGTTAAAGGAATGACTTGTAATAGCCAATAAATATTGGGACAGCTGTAAAAGATCTAGTGAAAATATTCACAACAAAACCCTTTCTTGTTAAAACAAAAAACAAACAAAAAAGATGCTGCAGAATTTCATTGAGAAAAACAGATAAACAGATATCAGTATAATTTCTTGTAACAAATAGAAGTCTGATTAAAAATGTCAAAATGAAATCTGGTGTCATTTTGACGTCAGCATTTCCAAACATATTGATTTTTAGGACTTCTAATTAAAAAAAAAAAAAAAATCAATTTTTTATCCTGGTTTATGCAAAACACAGATGGTGATCTATATAAATTACTTGACCAAAAATAGTCTTTCTATGGACGTTTACACTTAAACGACAAAGCTTCAAGTTTCATTTGGGATTTATTTTGGGTTTTTTGCAGGCCTTTCAAAAATCAGGTTTCTGCTGGATCTTGGATCAAGACAACTCAAGCCATTCAGGAATACAGGCACTGCTTATGTGCCACATTTTTCTTGACAGGAAATAGTTGCTGCAGGTGTGGAAAATATTTCCATTGCTCAGTATAACTTCCCTGACAAAGCGCATGGTTCAAGCTTTAATTCATACTGTTTATCTAAAGAAATAGTTCAATGGACTGAAATTAAATACAGGTATTCTCATCATCAAACCTTTACTATAAGTATCTTAAAAAAAAAGGAACTTACTAATTTTACTTGCTTTAGAATTGACAGAGAAAGCCAAATGCAATGTTCAAGTATTTTAATTATTTTAAATGTCACTAACATGTCTTAAGTCACAGCAGATCATGGGCAATAAAGTATGCTAAAGACAACAAACACCCTGCATCATGTAAACCCTTCTCTCAAAATAACACACTCTAGAAAAGAATCCACTATTCTTACTATGTATAATTTAGGGATAAAATAATAGAATAAATGTATTACTGCATTGGTGTACTGGATACGTATTAAGATGCAATGCTTATTTTTTGTAATATTTTTCTTTATACCATAATGCAAAACCTTGTGGAATAAAAATTGTATGCAAAAATGAAACTGTTTTTTTTTTACAAGTGACAATTAATTAAATATTGCTTGTTATGTAATATATGTCCTAATAATATAGACATTTATAAGCATGCAAAATTGCACAGAGAAATGAAACCCAGATTATTTTGTCCTCCCTATTTCAATATATATCTACATTCTGTAGGAATTTTACTATAATTATGATTTCATATTATGTTTCTGTAAAGATAAATGTTCCTGGATCAACCAAAAATCTAAACATCATGTATTAACTAAAAAATGAACATATTTAATGTAGTAAAAAGCTGGGTAAGTATCCTTGCACCTAATAATAGTGAGTATTTTGTAATATCAGTGATGTTTCAAATGAACCCATGATGGGTTCCTGGAAAAATGGACAATACCCAGTAACATTGTTAATACTATCAGAAAAATAATAAGGCAATGAATGTTTCCAATAAGAATACACTTTGTTTTGATTTGGAAACCACTAATAATGGTAAATTTCTTCATACTCTGATAATTTTTCTCTAACAATGTATCTGTATACTTGCATGATCTTTAAGAATGTAATTAACCCATTTTTCTTGTTCTAATTCCAAGGCAAATTATTTACATAGGTAAAAAGAAAAATGATTTTGTTTAGAAGGGAAATCCAAATTATGCCTGAAACCTAATAAATCTGTTGCCATGACAATCAAAGGGCCTGGTCTTAGAAAACCTTTTAGAATTTATTCACATGAGTAGTTCTTACTCACTGTGCTAGTTTTGACCTCTTCCATTCTGAGTTACTACCGTAAGTGATGAAGCCCAAAGTCATGGACTAAATGAACTCAACAGAGATTTTGTGGACATTTCTGGATATTTTACAAGGGTGGTCCATAGACTAAGGGAGTGATATTTGCATGTTATATATAAAGATGGGAAGGGGAGGTTGGATAATGAGGATGTATTGGATAGTGTGGTATCTGAGAATGATGTAAATGGTAGAATAAGGCACAGAGATTGTTCTGGCTTTAGCTGGAATAGAGTTAATTTTCTTTCTAGTAATTAGTATGAGGCTATGTTTGGTGCTAGAAACATAGTCAGAATGCAGAGATGCTTTAGCTCTTGCTGAGCAGAGCTTCCTCAGTGCCAAGGCCTTTGGTGCCTCTCATCCCACCCCGTCAGACACTGGGATGGGGCTGCATAAGGAATTGGAAGGAAGCATGGCTAGTACAGATGACCCCAACTGACCCAAGGGAATATATGGTGTCATATAAAACAGGTAAAGCAGCATATAAAACAGGGGAAAGACAAAGGAAAAGGGGAGAAGGAATGTTCAAAATCACAGCATTTGTCTTCCCAAGTAACCATTACACACAAAGGAGCCTGGCTCTCCCAGAGATGACAGAACACCTGCCTGCCCATTTGAAGTCGTGAATGAATTCCTTGTTTTGCTTTATTTGAGTGTGTGTGGCTTTTGCTTTACCTACTAAACAATCTTTGTCTCACCCATGAGTTTTCTCACTTTTACTTTTCTGGTTCTCTCTCCTATCCCACTAGGGGGGAGTGAGCAAGCAGCCCTGCAGTGTTTAGTTTCCAGCTGGGGTTAAAAAATAATATTCCTGCTAGCTGTTCCACTGATTGACATAGAACTGCAGATGTGAGGAGAAGTTTGCAATGGGAAACTTGAATTTAGGTTGCAGTCCTTGCTCACATAGAGAGTTGAGGGGTTGACTTCCACAACTGAGAGATTCTTTCTGACAGTGAAGATGACATTTATGGGTTGTGCTGTTCTTAATCGGTTTTGCTTATTGGTTTTTGTACTAGTCACACATTTTAGATAGTAAAATACACAAAAATTTTGCTTCAATGCACAGGTATGTGTTTTGAACCTTTACTCATAAAATCAAGGCTGATTCCTCTGAACTGTGTTGAAATATTGTCATGCTACAATGTGTTTTTTCATCTGTGCTTCCTCCAGCTGCAGTGATTTGAAGAACTTGCATTACCATTTGCTCTTTAAAAACTGCCTTATGGAGTCCTCCATCTTATAAGGAGGAGATTTATTGGGAACTACCACAGAATTATGTATTTTGAATAGTATTTAAGCTCTGCTTCTATATGTTCATGAGTCCTGCTGTGGCCTGGTTTTTGTGAATTGGTTTTATTTATCCTTCCCATCCTGAAAAACCGCTGCCAGGAACCTGTCATCTCCATACCCAGCTGTACAGTCCATGACAGCTGCCACACAAACCTGCTCCTGATCTTTTTCCAGCTCCATCAAAAGCAGTCAGATTTCCTAGGGGTTGCCCTCAGAGTGGAGACAGGCCCTTACCACAGTTTACTCAAGAACTACTCAACTTTCCAAACTCAGTTATCAAGCAGGATTTGTAAGAAAAGACATATGTTTCACATCACCACTATATCTTCTTTTAGTTCTACCCTAATTTCTGTAACAGAGATGCAAATAAACCAATCTTCCTGGAAAAGAAATCTGTTCTTCCATCTCAGTTTATTAATTGTGCAATTCCTGATCTGCTTGGCAATTTCTTGACCATGACCCTAAGTATTTGCAAGTCAGGTAGTTACATCTCCTTGCACTCCCCTAGCACCTCTCATCCAGGAAGATGAAACCACATTACAGCTATTAACAAAAAATGTCTTGCAATGCCCACTGAAGGTATTTCTAATAATTCTCAACACCCCTGTAATACATAGCAAAAATTACTTGATGTGAGAACATCCCATATTTATTTTATGACCTGGGTAATAATTCACAGTGGTCATTTTAAGCACACTTTCTGACATGTAAGAGGATATGTCTCCCACTGTTTCTAAAACACAGCATCCAAGTCTGCACTTGATAGTTGTTTCCCATGGAAACAAAATAAAATAAGTCTTTTGTACCTGCCAGTATTGCAGACATTCAAAACCTTTCTGTATCTTTCATTTACTAAAATAATGTAACTCAGGACCATTCTTACATTGATATAGGATTTCTTTTACCTCCCATTTTTGCCTTCTAGTGGTTAGTGCATGACGAAGGTGCAGGGAAAGTATAGAACCATGACCCCAGAGAAACAGACAGAGCAAGGGAAGGAGGAGGCAGGCAGGAGGAGAGGAATGGAGGGAGGGAGGGAGGGAAGAAGAGAGAGAAATGTCAAAGTAAATTCCTAAACATCCTCTTTAGCACAGAAATATGTACAATACAGCTGCAGATGTTCCAGTCCAAATACAAATGACAGAACAGGTGCGCACAAACACACACATGCACATACACACTGTCACAAAGCAAGGGAGAAAAACAGAAATGATCTTACAAAGCTGCTGCAGTAATCGGGACACTTGCTCCTGAAAACAACCATGCGAGCAAACATTCTGTTGTTACACTTGTACATTTTTTTCAATTTTCATTTCACTATTGCTATTATTTTATACCACTCACCACATCAGAAAGATAGTTATTATTAAAAGGAAGGAAAAAGGCCTTACCATGCAGTGCATCAGGAGGAGATGAGAAGCACAGAGCATGCTGCAGAGATTAAGCTCAGCATGGCATTCAGATATCCTTTGGAATTGGAGAAAATTGTCCAACCCATTCTTCCTAACAAAGCGGACAAGTTTTCTCTAGGCTTGAATTTTTCACCAGAAGACAGATCCTTACAGTGCATTATATTTTCTTCTTCAGGAGATATATTTCCTCCAGTTAAGTTTCAGCTCCGCAATGCCATTTCCAATCAGCTCTAAGAAGTTCTTCATTCCCAGATTCGCGGTGTCATCAGAGGGACTCCAAAGAAAATCAAAGAAAGAAAGAAAAAAAGAAAATAATACCTTACCAAAGCCCTGAAATTGCTACACAGAAAAGGAGAAGATATAAAAATCCCACAGTACCCTGGCTTTTACTCTATTATCTAGGTGTTTCACAACAATCAGTACTACCTCTTTGGTCTCATATATGCAGTGCTGATCGTTTGTAACAAAGGAAGAGGCAAAAACTTTCCCAATTTACACATGATGCAATTTCATTGCTGCTGCTCAACTGTGTACTACCAAAAAACCCTTTTCATCCTGAGGCATCTTTAAAACCATCTGACAAAAACACCAGCTATCCCTTTCCCTTCCCAAAGGACATGAATATTAGAATTTCTAGAAGTGTTGAAGGAAGTCTGACAAAACAATAACAAAAAAATACAAATCAGATCTAAAAGCAAAAGCCTTGAAGCAGAAGGCTTCTTGAACAACGAGGTAGTTTGCCGGAAGAATTTGGGGACACATGCATTAAGTACCGTAGGGAAGGAGAAAGGGGAAAAGAACAGTGGCTAACGGAGTGTTTGGAGAAGATGGGGTGGGACCAAATGGGTGTCAGGCAGGAGTGGGATCCTGAGTCACCCTCAGCCTCCTGCCTGCTCGCTGACAGCAGCTCGGGCTTTCCCTGCACTTTCTGCAAAGCATATTAATTGATTCTGGTTGCTGAGCAACTAACTCTGGGGAGCCACATCGACGGCTCCGGTTCCAGCACAGCTTCAGCAGCAGCAGCAGAGAGAGGGGATGGTCTCCCCCACCTCTCCTCCTCCCGGGATCAGTCACCCTGCCCGGCTGTCCTTAGCTGCCCTGCAGGGAAGCTTTGCAAGGAAAAGGAAGAAGCTCTCAGTAGTGCAGCAGGCAGAAGAGGTGGGATGCTCCCCCAGCCTGCACTGCACTGGCTGGACTCAGGAGAGTAGCCCAGCTTCACACTGACAGCAGTGCCCCTGTGCCACCCTGCCTGGGGGCCCTGGGCCAGCGGGACTGGTAGCCACAGGAAACCCAACCAGCTATATCGACAGGTGGGTGAATCAGGGTGGTGCATCTGCCTTCTGAGAAGCAAAGATTATCTGCAAGATGTTAAAATGACAAGAAAGTCCCATGGTTATCACAGAAACATAGAATACACTGAATAGGAAGGGACCCATATGGGTCATCAAAGTCCAACTCCTGGCCCTGAACAGGACTCCCCCAAGAATCTCACCATATGCCTGAGAAACTTGTCCAAATGCTTCTTGAACTCCGTCAGGCTGATGCTGTGACCACTTTTCTGGGGATCCTGTTCCAGTGCCCAACCACCCTTTAGGTGAAGAACTTCTTCCTAATATCCAATTTAAACCTCATCTGACACAGCTTCATGTAATTTGCTCCAATCTTATATGAGTTTCTAGTTGAACATGTGGTCACTTAAGCTCTGAACGTGCACTAGCAGTAACTATTGCTTATTCCTGACCTCTTTATCATGTTGAACTTCAGACAGAGCAGATGCTTGTCTGTCTGAAAGGGTGCAGTCTAAACCAGAACCACCATGCAGAGGAATTGCCTAGGCAACTTTGAAACTGTTTTTAATACTGCAAAAGGGATATCTCTGGCAAAACCTTGTAATTGCTTTAGCTGATACATTTAAATTCCATGGGAGAGCGAAGCAGCAAAGAGGCCATTTAGTTTTGGTCCACAAAAGAGATGGGATAACTGAGTAACTAGAGCTGGCTCATAGGGGTTTCTCCTTGAGGGCCTTGACTGATGGCCCAGTAGGAGCAACACAGAGGATTTCTGCAAGGTTGATGCCAAGGGGATGGACCCTGAGAAGGGTCTCACCCCTGCAATTTGTGGCAGGGCTTCCACTGACTTCTGTGGCTCTAGAGTCTGAAAGAACTCCCCAAAACACCACAGCATCTGAAAGAGGACATTTCCCTTGAGGTGTATAAATCCTTAGTCAGATCATGGCATTTGTTCAGCACTGACTAAGCTGTCTTTCTGTTGCACAGGTAAGATGTAAGAAATGAAAAGACCTCAAGATTTCTCTCCCCGTGACCTGGCAGTAAGTACAACACCAGATCTTGGCCATACTGCTCATCCATGATTACTGTCAAAGATCTGAGCTAGATCAGCTCTTTATTCTGTTATAGTGATAGGATAAGTTAAAGGTCAAGACCCTGAGAACTGCCTTAGCTTGCAGTCACAGAGCAGAATTATCTAATTCTCCCCTGGAAAATCTCCAATCTGTATCTAGTAAGCCCCATTTAAGTGGCAAACATCAGGCCTTTGTGAAAAGGGACACCTTAAGATAAAGGTTATCTTAAGGAAGAGAGTTACTTTTCTGACAGTAACTTAGCTGCACCACACTTCTTTTATGCTTTATAAAGATCTACAGTTTAGCCTAATTTTCTTAGCAAAGCCAGATGCTTCACATATATTCAAAGCTCAGGAAGAGCCATGAGATCCTGTTAGCAGAGCTGCTGTATGAAGCAGATTGCAGAACATATTCAGTTCATCCAATATGTTTATTGATATGAGCATATACTGGGAATTCCTTATCCCCCAAGTACAACAACCAAAGAAATATGGGAACGTTTAGGCTAAAGGAACAAAGCGAGTTGGAGAGATTTCACAAATTCTTGCAAAAGAATTATTAAGTCTGTATGAAAGTATTTCACCAAACACGTAGTAAAGAAAGATTTCTTTCAGCATGATAAGTTGCAGTTGTTCTATCTTTCCACTATTACTCCTTTACATTCATTCTGGTGTCTGTTTATATCCCCAACAGTACAATCTTTAGAAAGTGTGAAAACAAAGTATTAATATTTTAATGTGCTTTGTTTTGTACTTTATTTTTACAAGGCAGAATACCAAACAGTGTTGAAGTTCTTTGTAGTGGAGAAAATATCATTAAATGTTTTAGGGAAGGGCAGTTTGAAGGGTAAAACAATAAAACAAAACAGCTATAGAAAGCAAGTCAACAACAGGTGATTTCAAAATGAAAGCAAAGTAGCATGTAAGAAGGAGCTGTCACATTATTTTAAAAATTTAGGAGAGGTAGGTTTAAAGATGTCAACATTTGTGCAACTTTTTACCTTTGTTTTGGAAAATGCAAGACAGCTTAGATAAAATTCAGTCTCTTACAGAAAACAAGTACAGTAGCTCTCTTTCACTTACACAAGACTTGAATTTAATCTTTTAAATGCTTTTTATTATTCATTGAAAAGGCTAACTAATGCATATGTACTATTCCTATTCCATTTTTTATGTATCTTTTTTCTTCTCACCTTTATATCTTTTCAATAGTAGCATTATCCTCTTTGAGAAAATAGGTGTCCTGTGAGCCTAAGGACCAGAGCAAGCTGGGACTGAGTCAGCCTTCATTCCCTGAGGGAATGATACAGTTGGTGTTCCATGAGAACCTGGCAGTACTCTCCATGGTAAAGCCATTGAGCCAGCCAGGACCCCTACTACAGGACCTTGGGCACCAAAATAACAGGGATGTGAAACAAACCATAGCACCAGGTTGGGCAGAAGCCTATTTCTGATCTTAGATTCTACTGCCAGAACCTGATAGTGAGAGAAATTCCCCTGGGAGAAAAATGGGAAGAAAAAGGACACTTCTGTCACATGTTCTAGTCCAGAGTGTAGGCAAGGGCCAAGTGAAAAGATGGTATTTGAAAAATGGAAGTGAATGCTGCAGCAAGCACGAAGTGGTGGCTGAGGCCAGGGAAACAGTGCCTTTCTCTGGAGTGAGTGGTGCCTGTGCTGCAGGGACAGAGGACAGTCATGGTGGGCAATTACTCTCCTCTCCGCTGAAGCACAGCAGAGGCCCCTGGCAACCTGGGAGATGGGGGCACAGACTGTCAGACATTTACGAATTTGAAGCAGAAAAATCTCTCAGTAATCCCCCTGCAAGTCAGGAGCAGGGAAGACGAGAGCTGGAAGCACAGGCACACCAGCCTTGCTCTTTGTGTGCTCAGACTGCTTCTGCAGTGCCTGTCAGCAGCAGGTGCCTTCCCATAGCACAGTGCAGAGGCCACCAAGTGACACGGGAAACCTCCTCCCCAGCTGACCCAGATGCTTGCCACAGTGTGGTCCAGACACTGACAGCAGATGAAACAGCTTGCTTCCAAAAACATTAGCCTTCCTCACAATCATAGCTTAATACAATGAAGATCATAATTTTATTATGTGCAAGACACACCTTTCCAGTATCTGTGATTTGAGAAGTGAATGAGATTTTTAAATGCAGTTTTGAATGTAAAAGATACAGCAAAAAATACAATAAAACAGAAGTACAAAGATGTGCTCAGATAATGAAAATTATTTAACTTCTGAAATAAAAAGTAAAATTCAATTACTAACCAGGTTTTGATTAAAAACTTGTGAAAATTATTTGCAAATAAATGTTCTGGGCATGTTTCTCATTTTGACCTTTTGATATTCTGTGTCACATTTGCTATTCAGTCAATTACACCACAAACAACTGAATTGATTTCTTGCCTTTTTGGTTTAAATGCCATAATACATGCAGGAGAGCATCAGCTTCAGTGAGTGTATTTCCAGGTCATCAGCAATTAATTGAAAAATCTAACCATAAGAAATAGACCTTCATTCAAGAAAAAAAAAAAAAAAATATCCAAAGCATGACAGAGGATGTACACATAGTTCCATCTATCTGCAGAATATTTGGCATTCCTAAACCCTATTTTTAACATATTTTAAATATATTATGAGTCCAATAATTATTTTCCATATTCTGTACGGCAACTGGTATCTTTCTTTTCTGTTTTCCATCAATGCAAATCAGACTAGGATACCATAGTTGTCAAAAACCTACAACACTAAGAAAATAGTATGTGGTAAATAAATGGTAAGCAAAACTAGTTAAATGAAAACCATTTAATACTTGTTATTCTCTTTATTTTTAACTAAATGCTGCTTTACTACAACTTAACTGACAACTGACTAAAGACCGATAAAAGGTTACAGCTTGTGTTTGATAATTGTTGTGTTTGTTCATACATTCATAAGTTAGTTTGAAATAAATATTAGTGGATTGGACTTGTATTTCATTTATGGAAAAGTAAACCTCTTACATTCAGTGATTTCAATGAAATCACCCTTTATTTACTTCAGTGTAGTGAGTATAATCGATTGCAGTACTAATTTTTGTTCATTGCAGAGTTAGCTTCAGTTTAAATTTGATATGTACCAGTAATATAGCACTGCTTCCTTACATCACCCTAGCTCTAAAAATAGCATTTCAATACTGCTGTATCAAAAATGTATGCACAAAAAATGTGATTACCTGGCCAGTAGCACAGCCATTTTCATTGCAGAAAATACATACACTAATCATCTTTTCTTCTTTAGAAAAAATAAACAACTTGTTTTGAAACTAACTTCTTAGCATACAAATGAAATATAAATGAATGATTTCAACCCATTAAAAAACTGATATCTTGACCTAGACTTACATTTCATACATGCAGTATGCAGAGGCGGTTGTATTTTGGGGGCAAGTCATTGATATTGAACACAAGCTAGGTGTCAAAATAGAGTTTTATCCTAATCCTCTGAAATAGGTAGAAAACCCCTTGCTGATTTCTATGGGAAGATGACTGAGCTGTGTTCTTAGGAGACTACTCCAGTCTCAGACAGAAACTGCTTAGCCTGTTGCACCAGAGTCAGCCTTGCCCCTCTAAAGCTGCTGAAATGGATTAGTTCTGTGCTTATATTGAACCACTCCAGAAGAAAAGTACTGTGTTCTGAGAGGTGATGATGTGTTTGCAGTGTCTGTGCTCAAAGTGGAATCTCATTAGAAAAACAGTAATCTTGCTGTACAGCAGTGTAGTAAGGTAAGACATGCAATGCATGAATTCTTATAATCCCAAGGGTGATCATCTGCCTGAAATTCTTTTCTAGATAAGCGTGTTCACACGTGGCAAAAAAAGATCTTAAGCAGCAACAGTTATTACTGCTGAATAAATATTCACATTATTTCTCAACAGGCAATTTACCCACTGGGCAAAAAAATAATAGTATGCTAATGAAGGATTAGACAGACCTTGGCTAAATTGGTCCTACTATAGTTCTGTTAAGCTCTTGGGTGTGTATTACATGACATTACTATTTAATACCATAGCACAAAACTCTCTCTGTCTCTCCTTTTTTTTTTTTTCCCTTGTTTTTCTCCCTTTCTTCTTTTTCTTTATTGTTTGTTTGGTTTTGGGTTTTTTTTCCCTTTAGCAAAAAACGTGGAGGTTTCCTTTCCTGGGTTAACTTTCAAGCATTAAGAAAAGTAATATAACCTGAATATTTATATGATTCACACCTAAGCCTCTTAATTACTACACAGGATGCTGCTAGAACTAATGTTGCATAGCAGCCAAAGTATTCCTAAACATTACTCAATACTACAAAACATACAGTATGGGTACTGTGATGATACTACACTATATTTGAATAAATACATCTTGAGGAATGTGACGGAAGCCAGAAATGCTGCTGATATTTCTATTCTGAATACAGCTTCTCTCCAGAATACCAGTATTCTGACTGGTAAAACCTCCACTTGTTCATTCCTTGCTTCACAGAAAACTCAGCAACCAGTTTGGTTTTCTTTTCACCATTAGCAGAGGTGTCTTTGTAAACATCCTTCTGATGAAAGCCACTTGGAACAGCTCAGAAAGTCTCTCAAGTTTAACAGAAAATGCCCCTTAGCTTGTGGAAGAAAAATCTCCATCAGCAATCCTCTGCCAAGTTCCTTAAGTTCCTTCCTAAATAGATACTCCATTGATTGATATTTTGAAAGCTTTACTGACGAATAAGGTCCTGGTATTCAGAAGGATTCCAGAATTAAATGATACCAGCAAAATACACAAACTTAGATGAATAAGGTATGCTGAGCTGCCTCCTCTAAAAAAAAACCAACAAAACAGCAAAACAAGACAAATCAAAACCAACCTAAACATGTTAACTCTTTATGATATATCTATTTCTTAAATCTACCAATTGCTTTCGGGCTTTTCCTTGAAGCTGGTCTCTGTTTAATTCATTAATCACAGTATTTGCACATCTTGAATGCTTTGTTTTAATGTCTCACTCCCTTCTGTGGATTTCTCTGCTGTGAGATTTTAATGAGAGTCATTTCTCATGTTTTTATGCAGAATTATTATACAGAGGAGAAAGTGATAATAACTCAGTCTTCTCTTAATTACACTTCTAATTATTCTTAGAAGTTTATTTATAATTGTGTCTGCCAGCAGGATTTGTTTCAATTATCATAGCCAGATTGGAAATGGAGCTTAAATGAATTCTTTCTGTAAACAACCATATTTTAAAACAAGCAAACAAGAAGTATTAATATTTATTTTTAACTCAAATGACTTCCTTCTCTGACAGTCATTCTTGTAAACAAAAATCTTAGAGAATCATTTAAAATTTTTGCCCTTCAATACTAATAAAACATAATGTAGCAAATGTTCTCAGAGGACACAAAAAACTTAATTAAGACAAAGCCTATTTATGGTCAAAAGGTCCTTTTTTTTTCTCTAAATGGTAATAAGTGCTTTTATGTTAAAAGTCTTCAGATAGGGAAGCCTCACCTCTAGAGGCACAGCAGTGCCATTACTCAAAGAGAATAAATGTTCTTTCAAGGGTGAATGGGAAAGAAATATCTATTTTTGATGCTGTTAGATTCCCACTTGCAAGATAGGAAACCCCTTGTTTACCACAGTATTTCTACAATAATGCAGATCTCATCTGAAAAGTAAGCTGCCCAAAGATCTCAGACCAAGAAATCCTGTTTTCAGGGAAAAACTGTTTTAAAAAAATCATCTTTAGAAAATACAATCCTATAGATATTATTTCATTTTTCATATGAAATAACATTGTTTTAACCAGAGTAATCAATCTAGAATAATTATAGGATGACTGAAAGAGATTTAAAAATGGATATTTCAGTATGCACAGATGGTTGATATACACATATTCTTCCAATGTTATTAAATGTATAAAAGTTAGGGATTAATTTGGAGTGAGATTCATATCTTGGCTATGGAAAGAAATAACAGCTATTGTTAGGTAATGGATTTATAACCCGACAGACAGAAAATGACAATGTGCTATACTGCATATTTAAAATCTAGAGACAGTTTGCCTTCATATCAAGCACGTTTCCCTTCGATACCGATCCCCTGCAAGCCCCTGCTCCCTCACCAACACGAGCACGGGAGGCTAAGCCTGTGAGACTTACCTGTTTGCCTTCAGAAGATGAAGAAGTTTAAAGCATCAAAGTTCTTGTGACAATCAGCCACCAGCACTTAGCTTATGTGGAAATAATTATATTCTTCCATCTTTTAGCTTTCTCAGTAAGTGAAAGCTGGTGATGGATGCCAGCAGCCTTGTTAAAATATCACTGTAATCCGTTCAAGCCCTGGAGATTGCTTAGAAAACCAAGTCATAAACATGCAGTGCCTACAGCTTCACAAGCAGCTCAGCATTTTCCAAGCGGGTACACGTCTTCCTTTTCCAGTACTGTACTTCACAGAGCACTCGACCTATCTTCATTTGGGTAGAAAGAACACAGTTGTTGAAAGTAAATCCTATGTGAACAGAAGTGTTCTATGTGTTTGTTTTCTCACATCAATCGCTATTATTTTAGAAAAGGAGACACCCTTTATGTTTTTGGTTGCTGCTGTTTCCTCATCAAGAAAAAAAGAATCAAAAAAGCTTCAAATAGGAAAGCAAGAAGCAAAGAAGAGGATACAGCAGTTCAAGAAGCAGCAGGAAAGGATGGGTGTCTTGTGATTGCTTTGAGTTAATACTCCTCAGGGGGAGTTGAAAAAAGCACAAATACAGCAAAATCTGTCTTACAGAGTAAAAATCTGTTGTATAAGCCAGTCTCTGGCAAAGTAAAACAGCATGTGCATTTACTCCATTAATTTCTAGCATGCCAGAATGCAAAGGAAATTGAAAGCTTTCTGTTTACTAACAGCAAACAGGTAGGAAGGAGGAAAGAAAATCCAGTATATGTAACTACTCTAATTGTTTCTGCTCTCCTGAGAAATTCATCAGATCTCTTGAGGCTGTGTATGTGAAAGCAGTATTTATCAGTACCACAGAACATTTTATCATCATCAATATTTTCTGGAGCATATGTGGAGGATGAACAATTAAGTGTTGCATTCACTAGATGCAAACAGCACATTTGTGACTGGTCTTCCTGTAGCTTAAACATAACAGGTCTTTGGGCTCTCTGGAAAATATGAATGTGAAGACTCCTACAAGAATTGTAAGCATTGAACACTTCGGAGTAACTGACCCAATTACTGGCACCAAGTGATGGGAACTTCAGCCTAAAAGCCTTAATTCAAATCTCCCTAAAGCCCATTAAAATAGATTTTGAGAGGCTGTGGATGAGGACCTTTGCCAGCTGGCTCCTTTGTCCCTGAGCATCAAAATACAGCTAGATCACAAAGTCACCAAAAACAACTTGGAAGGAGCTGGTTGAAACACTTCTCTGACCTGAAATTGTCCTGGATGTGACAGTGTGATGCTGGGTCTGAATCTGCTCAGATAGTATATGCAGCACAAACACATGCCTGTTCCCTTCAGGGCCAAAAAGAAAACAGTCCATTTATTTGTATGTGAGCCCAGTCACAGACCAAAATGCCACTGAGCCAAATGCTATTCAAGCGTAAAACAAAGAAACTCCTCAGCTGCATGAATTTACTGTCCAGCTGCCACCTTTCATATTTTCCACACATATTACCCACCTGCAGTGCCACCAAATCTTGCAGAACACAGTGTTCATGACTTTAAAGCTTTCTAGTTATTAACCCTGCCATACTTTGGGTCATTTTTCTCCTTAGCAGAGCTTGATCTAGCCCATTCAAATCAGTGAAAACATTGTATTTTTAAAAAACCAATTATCTCCTATTTCCATTGCCCCTTGTTGTTAGAGAGGTCGGAGTCAAAGTGCATCTGTGTTACACACTGAAAATACAAAAGGTGGGGAAAAGAAACAGAGCCATATTTCATATTTAAGCTCCAAGGAACTCCACATGCCAGATACAGCAAATACCACATCCTTGGCACAGAACAAATCATTGATCACTCAGGGCTTTTCTTCACAATGCTGTAGCACTTAGTTTGTATATTCCTTTCTTTTCCACAGAAAACAATTCTGCGTTTTGCTGCAATCTGAGTAGTCTAGGCTTATGTGTTCATGGAAAACTGCTTTCCATTTGAGGGAGCTTTGAAGACTGATCTCGTAGAGGAAGCATTAGTAGGTGGAAGGCAAATACTCTTTCTAGATGCACAGCAACCCCACTGACTCTGGAATAGCCACAGATAGGAAGGTGAGAACACAGGTTTTTGAGCATCGAAGAGAGAATCCCAGCCCACAGCCCAGTCCAGCAGCTTTCAGTGACACCTTGAGTTGTACCGACTCCATTCAGATCCTACTGGGTCCCTAAAAAAATTTCTCTCTTTCTTGTCAGCTTTGCAATTTGGTTGGGTGTCGGAGCCTTCCTACTGGCACAGAGCACTACAGAATCCCTGTGATGAAAAGGCAGTAAATCAGCAATTACATCATCTAACACAGCACATACAAGCAAACTGCACTTCCACCCTCTGGTGCAGCACACAGTGCTTTTTGCACACCAGCATACACTGGACTGAAACTACAGAAAGGCTACTCCAGCACTGCCACTGCAATAAAGTCTCTGCTGTTATATGGCAGAAATCTCAATGCACATCTTGTTTTCAACCCACATTTGACTTCTAAATATGCTTGCAATGCATTGTGTATTTTTAGCATGCCCATGGTTCCTATTTTGGGTTACCAGCCTGAGAAATCTTTGAAGAGGTCTGATGTTGAATGAACCTTTGAAAAACTGGTGCATTTTAACAGTGGGCAGTAGGAGAAGAAAAAATTTGAAAGACAGATACAAGATATCAGTAGCTTCTTCCAGAAAGAGAGGTCAGTGGCCATGAAATTTGTCACTATCTTGTTAAACATCAAGAACTTCAATGTTTTGACACTGCAAAGTGCACCTGCCTCTGGAAATTATTTTGAATGTCTGAATTATCCCTCTTCCATCAGATACAATAATCTTTGTTCAAAAATATTTGCCTTATATTCTGTACAAAACACTTCCAGCTCTCAAAGATCCATTTTGGGAATAGAGGTCAACGTGTGTATGTCCCAAAGGTAGGATATTAATAACACTGGAAGATCTATAGTTTTCCATGAGACGTGGCATTTCAGCTACTGACTGTAAAAAATTGAATTTGTTCCAAGGGTTCTTTTTGCATAGGAAGGTGACACTACCCTTGCAGAGGACTTATGGGTATTCCCCTCTCATCCTGGGAGAATCTGACTGTCCCAGGAAGGACTCTGAGCACCTTCAGTGCTTTTTGAAGGTCAGAAGGAACAGAGTAAGGGTATACAAGGTCCTCAAGGAGCCAGGATTCTAATAAGTACAATATAATGCTGTATTGTGTAGTCTGGATTTTCTTACATACTATACCAGCGCGAAAAAAGCCTTTGACAGACTGGGATCAATTAATTTTATGAAATACATGCATCTCCCTAAGCACCAAAGACCTCCAAATATTCTTTTTCTTTGTATCCTGCTCAGAGAATCCTCATCAAATCGATTCTCTCGCTGTATCTTGGCAAGTTGTTTTCATTAAATAATATATCCTGCCTGATTTCCTAGGTGAAATATAATCAAATGGTAAAACAGTCCCAAGACCAAAAACAAAATACTAAAAACATAACTACTAAAAGTTAGCACTGTCCAGGGTGCAAAGCCCTGTGAGAAGGAACAATAAACAATAAACACAAAGATTAACAAAGGTGGAAACTGGTGTCTTTAATGATAACATTACTTTTATTTCTACCCAGAAGCATAGATCCTGATGCACTCTGTGCGTAACCATATTCATATCTGGAATAAATTTATTTGTGCTTAAAGAACAAGTCCCACTACATGAGATTGAGGAAGCTGAGTCTGCAGCCCAGGATTAAGTTGTGGTTTAAGTTTGACTGTATTTTTTTAAAAAAAATTTGTGATCACTTCTACTTGTAGCAGCAGCAGCAAGAAATTAAAGAACTGTGTTTAATTTTGATTAAGCTCAAACAGTTTTTTTATGTCAGATATGAAATCAGTTCTAACCCTGCAGAGCTGGACAGGCTGCCATTGGGCTATCCTGTAAAGAATAGAAGCTGTATTTAAACATATCTATATCAAGCTAACACATGTGTCAACATGAATCTAAACTGACAAACAACTTTTTATTTATTATCCTGTGCTCAGTATAAGCGCCCAAATATCTAAGCCAAGCTTGAGAAAAAGGCAGAACTTTTTTCATATTTCAGAGACAGAAACCCTTTATCAAATGAAAATTATTCTGGTCTTTCAGCTTCTTTAAGAGAAGTTTACAACACATTCCTTTCAGACATGACAAATGTGATGAATGGGGGAATACTGTAATAAGCTGCCAGGATATATTGATACAATGCCATTTTTTTCCTCAGTCTTTCATGAACTCTATAAGGCCCACTCTGAAGTGAGCCAGGTCCATTGGCTCTTGAAAAAAAAGTTCTAAATTGCTCAATCACTGCTCAGAACCCTAAAAGCAAAAGATAATTTACAAAATGGAGGTGAAACAGAAAGAGGATAATTGAAGGCCAAATCAAAGATAAAACTAGTGGTAGAAAGGTTAAGGGCAGGGCTAAAACATAGATATGTCAGGGAAAGAAAAGATCTATGGGAAGAGAATTAGAGGTACAGGATGAGGAGGCAAATGTATGACAGCATTGAAAGTCCTCTAAAAAGGACAAAGGTGTGAAGCAGACAGCCTGGGGTCCTGAATTCAGGTAAGAAGGCAGATGATACTCCAAACTGCGATTTGATCATGTCATGGAATTAACTGCCCAGGCCAAATTCTCTTCTGATCCAAACCCTAGTAAAAACTGAGGGGGAAAGGGGGAGAAAGTGAGATTTATTTTAATTTGATTGATCATCTTTTAAAACACTTTTAGCCTGTCTTCCTGCACTAAGGTCTTACTAAGATTTCTTACTGAGGGCAATTTTTTCAGCTGTTCTGTATTTGCTACATGACATAGAGGTGCCTGGGATATGGATACCTAGAACCAAGATACTTTCTCACTGAGGACAGGGTCAAGTTCTTGAAATCTGAGCTGCAGCAATTTCAGAAAACACTGCCTCACCCTTTCAATGCCATTTGTAAATTAAAAGTCACCACCAACAAGCTGCGAAAGGAGCTGTTTAAGCTATGTAGTTTTGTGGTGCACTGATATTTATTAGCTATGATCTTATGGATGGTTACACTGTCTCATCTGACCAGAATGGCAATTTCCAGCTTGAAAGTATGCAAAAGATGAGAGTGGTAGCTTTTCAACTTCTTTTGACTCTCCAAACCACACCAATTTATATTTTTCCTTGCTTCAGTTTTAATAACATGCATCGTTTTCCACCAGGTGCTACTCATTCAGTGGGTGTAAGTGATGTCCAACTAGTATCCCGAAGGGATCACAGCCACGTGTGTAATGGCAACAAGTGTGGGACTATTATATTTTACAAATATAAGCTTATAGGTTAATTCAGGTAGGAAGGAACCTCAGGAGGTAATCTAGTGAATGTTTGACTCTGACAGCAAGTTTCGCCCGCTGGTCAGAAGTACCCAGCTTGCTTCCAAGCTTATCTGTAAGAGATTTTTACTTTTGCACACCTTGAACAGATGGGAAAGACTTTGTTTTATTTCTTCTCAATTTTTTTTCTGACTGCATTCCTTCAGGAAAAGACAGTGCTTAAATATTATGAAGGTATTACAATCATTCTCACTGCATGCTAGACTGTAAAGTTCATAAAGCAAAAATAAATGAACCACAGATATATCAGTTTCTGTCTTGATTCATGCATTGCATGAGGAAGATTTTTGGGGTTGTAAAGAAAAGATCACAAATCGAAGATTGAGCCCAGTCATCCATTCATACGACATCTGCATTATATAGCACCTGCAACCAGTTCTTTCTCCTGAGCACTTTAAAGAGTATGTGCAGTGATATTTTTTAAACTTTGAACAAAAAGAATGTTTGCATCTCGTGTGACTCTTTAACTTGACAGTGCCATAATATATCAATCGAGCTACATGTAAAGAGAACTATAATAGCACAATGAGTCTGTTGTCCTATTCCTAATTAACGTGGCTTAACTAGACACAATAAGCAATCTCACAGTGTAAGCACACTCCTGTGACAGTCATATAAAAATAATCTGGAAAGTTTAAAGGATTTCAGTCCAAAAACCTGATTATTTTTCCCATCATCACAACTCAATTTCATTTTAACTTGCAGCTTTTGAAGGGAGCAGTCAAGAGCAGTATTGGAAGATGAGGGTCAGTATCATTACCCACATGTAAAACAGACATAATATTTACTTCCCACAAAAAGACACTGTGATGTTTTCATTATCATTAATAAAATGCCTTGCAGTCCACAAATGGAAAACACTGTCCAAAGTCAAACATTCATTCAATTCATAAGTTTTTGCTTTTCGGTCCACAGCCACTGATTTGTTTTGCTCTTTCTTTTTCCTAGAGAATATTCTGTTGTTTGGTCTTTGGTTTGTATTTTTATCCTCATCTTAGTAATCAGATAACACTGAGTTCTGGCACAGTGCTTTAAACATTTGTCATGCTGAATTTTAAAGAACACACCATTTTAGGAAGTCAGGAAGCAAAATTTCAGTTTTGGAAATGCTAGTAACATATACATTACAAAATAGGAGGTTTTAGGTCTGCAAATTCACAATCTTCACCCAAAAGTAACACTACTCATCTCTAGTCTACCAGATGTTTTTACAGTTATTCTATTTTTAATATCTCTTATATTTATCCAAGAACAAAAGAATCAGGTACTTAAGCAAGGAATAAATAGTAGCTACCCATATCTGTACTGTACCAGGACTCTGTCAGGAGCAGCAATTCTGAATCTTCTGCCCTGAGGCATTAAAGCAAAGGTCAGGGTAACTTGTGCTCATGAAAGATCATGTGGTCTTTTCCACAAGCTTCAGGTGACAAATGCAGAACCTTGGACAAAATTCAACTCAGGAAATTGCCTTCTAACTACATAAAATAATTTCTACAATTTCAATTGAGTAATGTATTTTTCTCCACGCCCCATCTTAAGCTCCTGCCCTTGGGCAGCCTTCAGTAACATGAACATTTTACACAAGAGTTGTTTTGAATTCTAAATACTCTTAAATAGTTAAATTTCATGAAATATTTTAGCATCCGGTTTCAAAGGAGGCATAAACACTCAAGCTTTTCTATTGCTATTTTATGTTGAATAATTAACTTGTGCTAACACAGCATTTTCCTAAACTCTGTATTTAACTGCACAGTTGGTAATTTCTGATTTTTTAAATTTATTTTTCTCCTACATATGTTGGAAAAAGACTTCTTTTATAAGCTATTTTGTTAGAATCTTATAGGGAATTCTTAGCATATGGAAAGACAACTTGTTTCTTTGCTTTTAACACAGCAGGTCTAATTGACAATATGTTTTTAGTTGTTTACCATAAAGCTGAATTAGTTAGAAAAGGACAATGGTCAAAGGCTAGATACTTTCAGCTGCTTGAAAATGCAAGAAGAGTCCCTGAATTAGCTTGTAATTCTGTTATGAATCTCAAATTTATGGGAAATATTAGGACTAAGGATCTGTGAATATTATGGTTGAAAGTTTTGGAAAACCTTAACTCAGCACAGACTCCAGAGAGCATAATCCATGCTTGCTGTCCCACAGTAATTTCCTAGCTGAACATTATCTGCTTGTCTCGAACAGAAGCCCCTGGGCAGTGACCCTTTTGAGGAGGGCCTGGATCTCAGCTGGCTCAGTTCCAGTAGCTTCAACAGGGTGAGGTTTATAGTCAGTGAAGGGGAGTTGGCTGTCTTGGTGCACAAGAAGTGTCACACTAAATCACTGGTAACAGATTTTGTTTTGCAGACACATGCCTACACCTGTTGGAAAGCTCAAAGAGTTCCATAAATGTTGAATAACTTTGTTCTAGAAGATGTATGTTTAAAGGCTATACCTTTTGTAAAAACATAATTCCCCCACTTCACTTGTGAGTTTTCCTCATGTATTATAACACCCATAACATGGATGAAAAATATATTTCTATTCTGTGAAGAAAAATTATCTCCTAGGAAGACATAACCTGTAAAGTTCTTCTCATCTACATGGGCTTATTTCTTTCTAACTGCATATATCTTTTCTGCAGCCAGTTTTAGATAATCATGTTATTCTCAGGTAAGTTTGTCAAATGATATATGAAGTACTTTTTTTATCAAACAGCTGCCACCAAATAGTCTTAAAATGGAAGATCAAAATCCTCAAAGTCAGTCAGTGACAGCATTATATTTGCATATGCAATCTTTATACAGCCACATAGCAGTGGTGTATAGTAGTGGGTGTAGCAGTTTTGAATGTCATTTGCATATACTACCTCCTCCACATAGGATCTTCTTACAATCTTAAAATTATATGTGAAGCTCAGCAGAAAATAAAGACCAGGTAGTATTTTTACAGATAAATTACAGGAAATGGAAAAAATGTTTGTCCACATGTTTTAAAATCCCATATATTCAATGCAATACAGCTTCTAACGTGCATGTCAGGTTGTGGGTGCGGGAAGGAAGGGAGAACTGGAAGGGTCATGGGATGATAATCTTATTTTAGAGGATTGATAATCTATGAGGAAGGTGTCATTTACTAGAAAACATCAGCCCATAATTACAACCCTAATATGATACACAGTAAGTTGCATGCTCAACAGTCCTCTTTGAGGTTATCAGAAAGTGTAATATTCCGGATGTTTACACATTCTTTCAATAATCTTCTATATCCAAGTTTGTTTGGGTTTTTTTCTTCACAGTTTTAATGGTCTTCTAAGACTGTTTTGTGTTGCTTTATTTTGTAATTTAATGTATTATACACATACTCATGAAGAAACCAATTAGGAATATTTTCACAAAAATATATTTTGCTTTATAGAGTGAGGAATAATTAACAGGTATGAACACATACTAAGAACAAATACCTAGTTCTGTGACTTATTTAATCTCTGACATTGTATTTCTCTTTCTAAACATCTACTGTACAAACTCTTCCTGACCAGTTCTCAGAAAACACCATTGCATAGATGATCATTATGAAGAGCTATAGTTCTGATTTGAACTGTTACAAGCTGAACAAAATGAAGCAAATTATTATCTCATTTGTACTGTTATGCAAAACTTTCTTAGTAAGTTACTGTTTACTGGAATTTCACAAAGATTCTATGATGAAATCTAGAAAATCCTCACTCATATTGAATTTACAGAAATGTTTCCTCCAATATGCCCATTTCTTAGAATGCTGTTCATCTCATAGACCTTACACTTTCGAGTGCATAAATATCAGAAAGAACAGTGGTATTCATAGCTATACCAAAGAAAATGGATATTTTTCTACTTATTTTGTTAGATTTTTTAAAAATTTCAGCTTTGTCCATCAGCCAGTTATTTAAAACTTCAAATTTTCTTCCCAAAGAACTTATTTATTCTTGTCTCTCCATGGTGAAGATATAGGGCTAATTTATATGCAGCAGGCACATAAAAATTCCACAAGATTCTGCATAAATATTTCTCTATACTTTCATACAATATTTCATTGTTACAGTACTTGATTTCTCTACAGTTTTAACAGAATACATGTTCTCTACCTCTTAATAAATCATAAGAGAATGCCTATTAGATAAGAAGAAAGAAAAGTTAAAAATGCTGATATGGATTTTTGATATAAAAAAAAATCTATTTTTCCTATAGCAAAAAAACCACCAAAACCAAAAGGAATAGCTCCTAAAATAAAAATTCCCCTCTATCAATCTAACAATTTTAGAGCCCATATTATGCATCGCCTAATTCAATGCACAGCAGAGATGCCTTGTCCATTGTCCTGGGGTGACTGTGTGCTCCAGTATCATCTGGGTTTTTTTCTGCTCACAGCTGGGTCCTATAGCTTTAACAACTGGAAAGCTGTATGGTTTTCCACCAAAAGGGAATGTTACAAGGAATAAGGCAACAAAAAATTAACATATTTCAACTTAGCAATTTTGTTGGCCAATACCGGAGGAAAATCATAGATAATAAATCATATTTTTTCCTGTGCTCTCAAAAATATTATAAAAGTTATTTTAGGTTTCTGCATAAAAATGAAAAAAAAAAAAAAAAAAAAGAAAAAACATAGTTGCTTAATTTAGGGAAATATATGAACTTCTAAATTATTGTAAAGTAAGACAGGTGCACCAAAAGCACTTTTAGAATAGTAACTTTTAGTTTTCCTGTTTCAGCATTAAAATTTAGAGATGAAATTCTGTTCTATTTCCCTCTAGTGACTACTTTCATTGAAATAGGATTTCATTCAGATTTATTGTGAAGCAGCAGAATGGGAGAAGACCCCTAAGGCAGCCACTCATTTTTCTTGCAACAAATTATGTAATTCCTGAATTTGATTTTCAGTGCACATGAGGCATAAGATATGCTTTATTTAAAAAGAAAAGGGATGAGGACTTAACATAGAGAAGGCTTTATTCAAGGCCTCTAAAATGGATTTAGAAGATGTTTTCAGTATCCGCTACTCTGTGAACATGTGTTTTGAAATCTACTTGCATGAATTCGAGTGAGACAATTTTTCTCATTAGTTAGGACAGGCTTTAAATAGTATGAACTAATTACTACCAAATAAAAAGCTGAATGCCTGTTTGAGACATATTTCTGCCTATCTGGGGTGATGCTTTTGCAGACATTGGAAATTTCACTCCGGTTTTATGATCTTTGAGAAATTTTACCTATTGTTTTATTCTTTGGTGTTGGGAAGTTATGTCTCAGAGCAGAAGAGTAAAAAGGAACCCCAATTCTAAGAAAAGCATTGCCAGAATTCTCTGCCCATCCCTTTTCCTTCCTGTTATAGCCCCAAATTTTATTAAAATAGAATAAAATTTAAAAAGGAAAAAAGCAGTGGGTAAAGCTTTTACAAGAAAACAAATGTGGGTTTTTTTTCTTTTCTAACAGCAAGGAGAAACATTCAGCAATTCCCACATGGAATAATACAAGGGAACACAAGTAATTGTGTGTTCAGGCCTACTGCCATCACTAAAGATAATCTCTTGTATTCCTTGAGAAAAATTTTTGACATCAACTCATTGAATTTTAAAAAGAATCTTGGTCTATAATTTGCAGAAACCCATGATGCTGTGCAAACCCACCAGCAATGAGTGTGAATATCTTTTTCAAAGCCATGGTAAGACATGGCTGATTCCTAGGTCAGTCTTTCCATGTGTTTCCGACACTTCCAGTCAACAGATCACCTTAAGCCATAAAACCTTCTCCCTGGCACCATGCCTTCTTTTCCAGAAAATTTATTTGAAACGTTGTAAAGGTAACAGAGGACTAAACACACCTTTGCACAACTTAGTAGACCTTTTCTGATCCTGGTTTGAGACCCAGAAGACACAACTGACTGATCTTTGTAGGTAGTATGCCTCGAATCACTGTGGCTGGATAATCTTTCCTCTTTAGCTAAACAAATTATATCAGGACTAAAGCATTAGTAAGTTAGTTATGGAGGATTTTCTTGGTTTCTTTTGGTCCTGTACTAACCACGAAACAGTACTCCACATTGGACAAAGAATTTTCCATCCTTCCAACCCTCACTGCATTTGGTTTGCCTATAGCCCTAATATATCTTCAGCTACCAGTGAACAAGACCATGATGTATCCACATGCATCTTTGCCTGTCTCTGTTCAGGTGCTCCACTGAAAACAGAATTATAGGAAGTACTTAACAGAAGACCCTTTCCTAGTGAACCCATTATCTTCTGAAATGTCTTTATTTCAGTGCAACTGTCTTTCCATTCACTTGATTTGTATTTCCTGTCACAGCCTTAGGAATTTCTATATTATTTTCATCTCATAAATCCATCATATGAGATAGGTTTAAGAAAGTCAATAATATTATCTTTTTCTCCATTCATCTTGAGAAAGAACGTTTTTTTGAACTTCTACATTAATGATGAAAAACTGACTGCAGTTTTGAGGAAGACTTTTCTTATTAAAATCTGAATTAATCATATAAAAGGGAAATCCTCACTGCATTATACTGTCGTATCCACAAGACCTGAAAAGTGATTTTCTTTGTCTTGGGTTTTGTCTTTGTACTCATAATCTTGTTTATTTTTCTCTGCTATAATACTACTTCTGGTCTATGAGTGACCCTGGATATAATATTTAAAGTAATAATTACATGGGTCAAAAAATTTGTCCAAATGTTTTGTGATTTCCTAAACTAAAGTCAAAACCTAACTTCAGATTTTAAGAACATACGTGTATTTTTTGTTCATTTTCAAAGGGAAAATATGTATAATTTTCTGCTTAAGAAATGTATTTAATATTTATATTTATATATTGAAGTCATGGGATTTATATCAACAGATAATTTGACTGAGAAGGTGCCAGAATTTGAATGCTTCCATACTGCCTAATTTAATTATTTAGCAGACATAAGTCTATATCTTGTTCAGCACTCACTGAAAAATAAAACAAAGGACATGTTCTCTGTGTATAAAGGATAACTGATTCTATTGTGAATCCCAGGTGATATAGGAATAAAAACCTGCTAAAATGTTGAAGGTGAAAGCAAATTTTCATGTTTTCGGTCTGGTCACAAAGATAAGGTGGATGATGCATTTTCTAGGCAAAAATATGAAGGGCATAGGACAGGTTTGAGGTGGCCTCTTTCGTCATCCAGACCACTTGGAAAACAGGGAAGCAGGAACATATCAGTAACGAAGTCTTATGGTGACACATCTGTTTCTACAAAAGCTAAAGAAAGCAAGTAAAGGAAAAGGCCTCTGATTGTGGTTCTGGGCAGCCTGGAAGAGCAGGTGGAGATTGTGCAGATGCAAAGTAATGTGTCAGAGTGACCATGGAATAGATGACAGAATTAACAAGCCTCAGATGGTTAGAAGGGAGAACACAAACATCATAAATCATGGAGCCTGGGACAGCAGACTGCAATAAACACTTGGAGGTGGAAGTGTTAGATTTTTACATAATGTCAGTAAAAAGGGAAGTAGGAATTGGATAGAGCTGTAGTGCTGTTAAAAAAAACAAAACCAAAAGGAACAAAAAAGGACGATTCATAGGCACAAAGTATCCTGAACTGGAGTACCAACAGTCTTGGAATAAAATGAGAAAAGCAAAAAAACACCTTGTGTCAAAGTAAAACATAGGAGAAAACTTATTAGTATTAGAATATTAAGAAAAATGCTGATCTGTTCCTCAACAGGAATCTTGAGAAGGTCACAGTGTTAATGTCATCTTTGCTTGTATCTTCACTAAAAATGTCAACTCTGATCTTAAAGCTAAGAAAATGGGCTGCAGAGATAGAGATGAGCAATAAAACCAGAACAGAGACAAACAGATTGGAAAATCTGAAAATGAGAGGTTCCAAGATAGGCTCAGTGGAAATTCTCTGTAGGTATTTTCCTTAAGCCTGCCTTTTGCCCCACTGATGATAAATGATTAAGTTTTGAAAAACTGTCAAAAATAAATTAGTCTCCACAAAACTCAGAAAAGCCACAAAAAAAAAAAAAAAAAAAAAAAAAAAAAAAAAAAAAAAAAGGAACAGAGAGGAGAGACAGGCTAGAGGACAGAAACCTACTCAGCCTACTTTCAGTTTTAGAAAAATCTTGCAATGAAAGGACAAACAAACCATTCACAAACACCTGAAAGACAGAAAATTTATGACTGCCTGCATAGACCTTTCAATATCAAATCATAGAAATTAATCTATTTCTTTGTATGAGATCATTTGCTAAGGTGTAATAATGAAAAATAAGTAAGACAAAAATAACCAGTAACAAGAGGAGTTGTTGGTCACAAGATAACCTGAAGTTGGGTGGGAGTGTTGTTCTGCTGGAAAGTGGGAAGGCTCTGGAGAAGGATCTGGACAGGCTGGATCCATGGGCTGAGGCCAGTGGTATCAGGTTCAACAAGACCAAATGCCAGTTCTGCACTTGGGTTACAACAACCCCAGGCAGTGCCACAGGCTGGGGACAGAGTGGCTGGAAAGCTGCCTGGTGGAAAAGAACCTGAGGGTGCCATTTGACAGCAGTTGAACATGAGCCAGCAGTGCCTCGGTGTCCAAGAAGGCCAATGACATCCTGGCCTGTGTCAGCAATAGTGGCCAGCAGGAGCAGGGCAGGGATTGTCCCTCTGTACTGGGCACTGGTGAGGCCACACCTCAAATGCTGTGTTCAGTTCTGGGCCCCTCATGACAACAAAGACACTGAGGGGCTGGAGTGTGTCCAGAGAGGGCAATGGAGCTGGGGAAGGGTCTGGAGCACAAGTCTTGTGAGGAGCAGCTGAAGCTCTTTAGTCTGAAGAAAAGGAGGCTCAGGGGGACCTTGTCTCTCTCTACAATCATCTGAAAGGAGGTTGTAGCTGGAGGTGGTGGGGAGAGCAGTGTCTTGTTCCTTCTCCCAAATAACAAGCAAAGGGATGAGAGGAAATGGCCTGAAGTTGAAGCAGGGGAGGTTTAGATTGGATATTAGGAAAACGTCTTCACTGAAAGGGTGGTCAAGCATTGGAACAGGCTGCCCAGTGAAGTGGTGTAATCACCATTCCTGGAAGCATTTAAAAGACATGTTGACTGACACTTATGGATATGGTTTAGGGGAGAGCTTGGCAGTGCTAGGCTAATGACTGGACATAATGATCTCAGGAGTCTTTTCTGTTGTAAATGAGGCTCTGACTGTATAAGTTAAAATTAAACATCAGAAAGGATTTGAGTATCCTTTCTCTGAGAGAAGCCACTAGCAGGTGTCAAGGAAGAACATGAAAAAAATATGGTAAGAATATATTTAACTTTTATGTGGTAAGCTGTCCTGATTTCAACAAATATGCAACTTCATGACTTTCAGAGCTGGAAGTTGCATCAATTGTTTTGGGACATTCTATTCAAAATTAAAGTATGTTTACATACAATATTGTAGAATCAGATATTATATTTTTCAAAAATCACTTATATATATATTATGAATACAATACAATTGTTATATACAGACATCATACCAAAATTGCAGAAGTTTCAAGCACTGAAAGATTTAGGATTAAAACTCCAAATAATCTTAAAAGGTTAAAGAACTTTCTGGTAAACCAGGATTCATATTAGAGGGAAAAGAAAAAATGTTATGCATTTAGATTACGCTACACAGATGGAGGATAGAGAATGACAGACCTGCTCTGCAGTAAAAGATCAGAGGATTAAAATGGATCGAATCAGAGCATGTGCCAATAATATTGCCAAAAGCAAACATACTGCCTAAATGGAAGCCTGGCTGTAAGAGCTGGTGCACCATCCACTGGAGTAGGTTTTCAGTTACAAGCACTGCTCCTTGAGAATAGTCTAGATCATCTGAAAGAAGTTAAGAGGGCAGAATGAATGATATAATTCAATAAAATATTGTTCAAGAAGGGTTGAATGGGTCATAATCTAAAGGAGAGAAATTTGAAAGGAACTTCAACAGTTTACAGATGTGAAAAAAGTAGTGTAAGGAAGAGACTAAGTAATTCTCCATGAACACTACAGATAAAGCAAGAAGTTTCACACATAAATACCAGCAAAGAAAATTCAAAACTAGGTCTTGGAAAAACTTTTGGACAGCCAAAGTTATTCACAAAACAGTTCAGTCTCAGTCATTGGAGTTTATCTAGGAAAAGATAGACAAACACCTATCAAAAAATGCTTAGGCATAAAAAACACAGCTTCATATTAAGGGAGCTGGCATCCTGGGTCTTTTCCCTTTTTTGTTTCCTGTGTCCTTTCCATTGTTTTTTTCTCTGTTTTTGCAGAGGCAAAAAACTACTTAAACAAATCACCAATGGATTTTGTAGAGTCTCAATTACTTCTAGTTGCATTTGAAAATACAAGTCCTTTCTATGAAATATACTGTCTTGCAACAGTTAATTTATGTGGCTTTAAGCAGAAATGACTGACAAGGTCTTTCCTTATTTTTTTTTTTCTGAAAGAAATTAAACTACATGGTTCTAATGTTTTCTTCTGTCTTTGCTATCTAGATGTTATAAATAGATTAACTGAATACTGTTGAGTACTGCAACACATTGCCCAGAGATGTTATAGAGTCTCTCCAGCCCTGGGCAATATGCTGTAACTGACCCTGCTTTGAGCACCAGTTTGGACTGCAGTCTCCAGAGGCCCCTTCTAGCTTCAGCTCTTGTGATTCTGTGAGATCCTGTGATTTCTAGATTGCAACTACATTAAGTGCATCTTATCACCGTGTCTCAAATGAAAACTCAGAGGCATTCAAGAATGAAAAGAAGAAAAATCAATGTGAAGAGCATTTTCTCTCCTGTCATGGTCCACATGGCTTTTTTTCCCCTGATAAATCCTAATTATTTTTGTTCCAACTGGATTGCTTTTGTAATGAAAATTAGGCTGTTTTCTGCTGTTATGGGTGTAGGAAATGAATCTGGTGAAAGTTACGGACTTTGTGAGATGCCACCCTGTATGTACGTGATAAGGAGCGATACAAAACCGTAGAAGGTGGTTTGGTAAAATGGAGAACATGATGAAATGCTCCACATGAACTGGGAATTATAAAGACCAATTTAGCACAATAGTTTAGAATGGATAATATGAAATTTTAAATGAGAAAAAGATAAGTTTTCAATTGAATATGTTTAAAAGAAAAATAGACAACATACTGGATGATGTTCAGTGTGTAAAGAAAGATAGGGAATGAGGCAAAACCAGGAGGAATCAGTTTCCACAGCCCAGTGAGGGCTGTTGTCCAATTCTAGGCCCTCACCACTGAAATATGGAGTTGGGCCATATGCAAATCATATTTTTGACTGATATAAACCCAACCATTCTTTGAATGAAGGTTCTTCAATAATGTTCCTTTTACAGGCTCACAACAAAGGTTTACCTTTATCCCCAGGACAACAGAAGCAGGACAACCTAACAAAACCGCTTCTCCATTGCGTTGATATTTTCAGAATAGGATTCACCTTCGATTTATCTGATCTCTCAGAAGAAACCACAGACATAGATAGTGCAAACGAATCCTTCTCATGATGCAAGGAAGAGATGGATCCTTCTAAATGGGAGTGAGAATCACAAGTAAACACAGCAAGCACTATACTAACCAGAAGTAGTAGTAACAAGACGACATGGTGTCCCCTTATTGAAACTTTGAGCAGAAAGCTTGTGCCAGCCTGACAATTAGAGACTCAAACCATGTCCTGGATATTGGCACTTATACCAAGTACTTCGGAAACAGAACACTCCTTAATTCACTTAAATGGCTGAAAAATGAAAGTGGTGATTATAATTTATGTTACAGATTAGAAGTTAAGTGCTCTTATTCAGGAAATAGAAATTCTGAATATGAGGCCTTCCCCAGTCTGGTGGTTCAAACTCAAAATTTCCATCTTCTATCAGCATGGCTTATCAATTTTAGAAGGAAGCTTTGGATGAGAATTGCTTTCCTGCAGAAGCTCTGTCATCATGCAATAAAGAGTTCACTGTTCCCATATACTAAGAAATTTACTACTCAAATTTACTAACAAATTGAGAATGTAATTTCATTTGAAAATGAAAAATAAAGGCAAAGTCACTGTTAAAAAGAATTCATCTGTGAATGGCAAATTGCCTCCTGAAGCAAATGCACTCATTACGCTCAAAGAAAGGATGAGATCTCCCACAGTTAAATAAAACTAGTAGGAAAAATAATTGCTTGATAAATCAGAGTAATTAAATTTTGCACATGTGAATGCTACTGCACCTCTGTCTCCAGTACAACAAGGCCAGCCCTGCAGCAGAGAAACAGCACATAAAGCTCAGCTTTTACTCCCTGAAAAATGTATTACTGAAAGAAATAGCACACCTTTTCCCCTTTAGCTCTTCACTAATGAGGAATGGGAAATCTTGCCCCACAAAGCTATTGGTATCAGAGCAGCCAAAAACTGTGATGATGCTATCTACTTCCAGTTCACTTCCTGCAAACATTCCACAGATTATTAGTGTATCTTCTAGCATTTAAAAACCACAAAGCAATAGGCTCTGTTTGTCTTTGGAAAACTGTCTGACAGGTCATTTGTTAGTTGGTCTGTCTTATGTGGTAACTTTTGTATACCAGGTAAATCAGTTTCCCCTAAACTTCCATAGGAAAAATACCCATGAGGCCGTTAAACTTTATAGGTATCCTGATTACTCTATATTAGTTCTGAAATTAAGCTTTTGCTACTATCCTTTCAAATTTCAAGTTAATTCTTGACCATTCAGACTATTTTTGCGTTTAGGCTATTTAAACACAGTTATCCACATCTAAGCATGCACACATTCATCAGTTGTTCATCTGCCTGCTGCAGTTAGCAGAAATCCAGCCAATGCAACCTAGAGCACAATTCAGTTCAGCCCAGCCAAGGCTGGAACCAGCAGCTGCTGAGCTGAATCACTCGCTCAGCTCCAGTGACTTCAGCCTTGATCTTTATTGACTCTAATAATGGCTTTGATACTGAGGGCTCAATCCATTGCCCACACAGAAGGAGCCAGTGCCATTTGAGATGGACGGCATAACCTGCCTGTCCAGTTGGCAATACGTCTGTCAAGGTATCTTGCATACTCCAGAGCATCTGAAATGGCAGCAGTTCCTCAGTGTGGGTGACTGAAGCAAGCCTTTAGGCCACAGACTCCTGAAGGTAGGCATAACAAATTTAGGTATCTCAGTTGTCAGCTGAATCTCTGGAATTTAGGAATTTGAACAGCTTTATCTGGAAAGGCCATGGTACTGCAAAAGGATACGCAGCACTCATAAGAAGTGGGTTATTATGGTTTTCCTCCTATTCAAGAGACTAACAGGAGGAAAGCACAGCACAAGCTCATTCATATCTGTTCCTCAGGAGTACAAGGATGCATTGCATACTCTGTCTTCAGAATCAGTCAAGCAGAAATCACCAGTAATTACTTTCACAAGAGTTACAGAAGAGTGATTTTGGGCTTAAGGGTCATTTTTAGGCATAGCTATATGATCAGACTTAGATGGTCATAAGTTAACTCCGCATTTTATGTCACCTCAGGTTCTCAATGCGTTTAGACACATTGTTACAGGATAACATTTGAACTAAAAATTCACACCTCTCAGTTTATGCATGCAGGCTCACTAGATGGCAAACTGGGCTATGATCCAAGCTGGAACTGGCCTGTGCTGCAGAATTTCGGGCAGACATGACATCAGATACTAACCTGTGGGTATTTAGGTACACTCGGACATTTTGGTGCTGACCCCCCCACTGCAAGCCCACCAGGAAATTGGTACATTGAAACATCAGGCAACCAAAGACACATGGAGCAATGAGAGAACATACAGATGTAGCAACATGTATCCACCTTTTGACAGTCCATTTTTGACAAATGAAAAGTTGCCTTTTTATTAAGAGAATCTAAACACAAAATAGTAATTTTTCCAACAGCTTAATGTTCTGTAAATATCAGTTCCCTGAGCAATTTCTTTAAAAAAAGTTGAGATAATCTTGTTACTCATGTGATCTCTGTGCATTTACTCTCCTTTTAACTTCTCCACTGCAGCATTTTTGTAGGAATTGACCATAATAAATGTGATTATGGATGCAGTTCACACAGGTATAGTTCCTGATATAACTTATCTATTTGGTGGTTAGCTATTCTTTCAGACTAGATATTGCCAGATGACTGAGCAAGTTCTTTGAGCTTCTTCCCAATGTGCCTCTTGTGTGTATGTGTCGTGTCTGGCAAAAGCTGTAGTGTCCACTGAGAGAAAGAAGACATGTAGCAGATGCTCGACTGCATTTCTTTTCCTGCTTGACTGCAGTGACTGCTCTGAGAAGTAAACAATCCACTCAGTAAAACAAACTGCTGCAAATGTTCACTCTGGGTTGTATCATTTCATTATTACCTTGCTTATTCTGTTTTCCTAAACAGGTTTACTCAAATTCCCCTACCAATCTATATACTTCTGAATTTTTATCAGTCATATCTCTTCCCTCCAGGCAGAGCCCACACTTCCTTTTTGCTCCGAGACTGTTTTATCTGTATATAGGATTGGATTTTTTGTGAGGTACTTATTCTTGGAATTATTTCCTGCTTTTTTACTAAGGGATGGCTTGTTCTATAAAGTATTCAGTCTCTAAATCAGGCAGTGAGAGGAAAAAATGTGATGTCTCCCATTTTCAGATTTGAAAGAGCAGCTGATGTCAGAAAGCAAGATAAAAAAGGTGACCTTAAAACAATCTGGTTCATGATGATTCTGCCTTTTAGTCTCAATGTCCAATTTATCTCAGAGCACATGCAGGGTGAAGACTGCAAAGTAAGACTAATGAGTATGGCAGAAACATGCAGTAATTTATCATCATAACAAAGCATAGCAAAATTATCAGGAATTTCCTGTAAAATTGCCATGATTACATGGAAACAAAGGGATTGTTGCCACCTATATACATACATTATCCTTTTAGGATATGACAAATGTACAGTTTGGCTACACATCAAAAAAACATAGGAAGAAGAGGCAGTTGGTTGCAGGGTTAGAGGAGTTAATGGATGTAATCACAGTTCTTTTTTCATGCTTGCCAAAGACTTTATTGAAGCAAAAATTTCAAGTAAGAATGGAAGGAAGGGAAACCTTTAATTAGTTGGAATTTACTTATTTTTTAAAAAATCCCTTGTATCTGCTTGGTGTATCTTCGTGAGAAAAGACTAACATCAGCACCACTTTGTGAGTAATTTGATTTGGTCCTCTTCCTGGTATTCAGCTACCTGGAGTACAGTTTAGCCTGCTGTTTATTTGACTCTTCTCCCTGAGGACCACTCTTCTGTAGGAAAATTAAAGCTATGCAATGCTTACACAGACATTTCTTGCACTTCTGCTGGAGAACAAGACCCATTCTGAGTAGGCAACTCAGTGTTGTCTAATAATAGACAGCACTGCAAGTAGCTGCTTTGGGCTCACATTCCTGAGAAACATAATATTAAAGGAGAAGTCACTGCTGAAAGGAGCAGATAGATTGCATTTGCTATCACAGATCTCTACTGTGTTTCAGTGATCATGCCACTTAGGTAAAGTGGGACTTTGAGAGCTAAAGTCTAATTAAAATAAGTGGGCATTATATAACCATGCTTGGAAGGCAAATTTTCTGCAATATTCCTTAGTGAGTAGAAGCTGCCTTTCTTTAAAGCGTTTACACAACTCAGCTCTAGCAATTTAATGGTTGGAAGATGATAAGGAAATAAATGAGATTTTGGTACATAGCAGTCAAATTAATTTCAGGGATATATGTAACTCTTAATACTTAAGTCCCATAACCACATCATGAATAGTATCAACTGGAAGGTCCCAGTTTTTCAGGGAAGGCTAGATAGTACACATCACACAATTGCTTTCTAGAGGGTGTCATTATGCATCATGAAAAAAGTCATGTTTCAGGGAATGCCTTAGCTCCACCAGGATATCCATTATGGTCAGGGTTGCATTGCTGAGATTCCAGGGATACATCTGGCCCAGAGAGCGAGTTTAACCTTCTGGTCCTTTTGTTTTGTTTGAATTGGTTTGCCTCTGTTGCTTTCATGATTTTCTTCCTCAAATAATTTCCTTTATTGATCTTGTTCTTTCCTCAGTTTTCTCTCTTTCCTGGTTACTTCCAGATTAGCACCAGGACAGAAGTCCCTTGGGGAGCCCCACTTGGCTCCTTTCTGCTAAGTACAGCAGCCAGTCTTGGCAAAGTAAAGACACTCTTATCAGAAGCAATGGGGAACACTGATGAGAGGGTTTCCTTTGGGTGCCACAGGTTGGTGATAATCTGTCATGCTACTGCAGTCCAGGTAACGGTGCAGCCACTGTGCTCCGCCAGCACTTCTCTAAATTACGCCTGTGAAGGAAGCATGTCAGGTGCAAAGACAGCTAAGTTTACTCACTGTGTCTGAGCCTGGTTTGCCAGCATTGTTTTCTTAAGGAATGCTGCACAGAACTCAGTCTCCAGGGAGGGGGAGGCTGCTGCAATCAACCTTATGAAGGAAAATATATCAGCCTCAAATTAATTTCACTGTATGGATTGAATTTGTCAAGTTCCTGGAATTTTAACAAATCAGTTTCATCTACCCTTAATTTACTGATCTACTTTTTAAAATGTAAACAACTTTCAAAAAAGATTTTATTGCATTTGACTATCATTCTTGTCATGTTCTGTACTTTTCTGCTTCACTTCCAAAGAATGTTGTGATGATTAACTCATGCATTATGTGATGCCATGTGTAATGCTCCCTTGTGACAATAACTCAAATTGCTATTTTCATGCTATCTTCCTGTCTCTCACTCTTGTTTTATTTTTATTCTATCCTTTTACTCATTTGAACAGAAATATTTTCAAGAATATATTTCTGTCTTCTTTTGCCAACTGACTTCAAATTCACAGTCTAGAACAATGGATAAGTATAAACATCCAGCTACCAGCTTTGCTTCCAGGTGCTACAGAGCTCCCTTTCCCAGGAACTCTCCAGGACCTTCATCCGCAGAGCTCAGTCACTCATCAAAATATCAGGAAGTTGTGTGTGAATTCTTTGAATGTCTGGTTAGCCAATGAGGGGCACAGCAAGGGTTCAATTCAAACAAGCAAGGAGCAAGCTCATAGCTTTACAACTTTGCTATATTCAAAATAAGATTCAGTACTTTTCAACCTTCATTCTGGATATCAATAGAGAAAGAGAGCTTCTGGATGTTAACTGATCATGGATGAAATGAAAATTATTTCTTAGAATATGAATAATTAACCTGATGCAGATAAATCCATTTCATTTTACCATTTGAATAGAAGAAATAGGGCTAAAATTTTCAAGTCCCATAATTCTGCCAGGGATGTAGGAATTCGTATAACATGCAAGGTGAACCTACAACAATGGAAAATCCTGAAAAATCTAGGAGAGAAGAAAGTGACAGCAGAAGACATGCAATCGAGAGAAATCAGAGGTTTCTCTTGAATCTTAGTTGTCCTTGATCACATCAGCAATAAACTGTTACTGTTCAAAAACTCCATATCCCAAATCTATCTAGAAAATAGTAAGAAAAGTAAGGATAGGAAAATTCAGCTTTCAGGAGCAGGCATAGTATAATTACCTATATTCCACCAAGTGTTCTGTGGACAATTGTGCACAGAAGTAACTAGTAACCAATTGTGAACAAAGAAGTAACCAGAACAAAACCAGGAAAGTCCATGCAAATAGATGTTTGAGATTAATAACTCTTGTGAGCCGATACAGGGCTGGCACTAGGAAACTGAATTGTTCTGTAATGTGAAATACAGTCTAAAAAGATTGATTTAGAGTTTTAAGTCCTCTTTCTCGTGAGAGCAGGACAATTCTCAAAATACTCTAAGCAGTAGTTCCTAGTTTAAGTTTAAATGCCATTCCTTGTCTTGAATTCTATCCAAGTTTGGAATTCAGTATCCAGTTGTCATTGGTTTTTGCTGTACTCCACTTTCAGTTGCTATATATACAACAGAAAACTGCAATTTACATTAGGTGGCCCTATATGTAAATCTCAATCAGTAAAAATGTTTTCTGCATACAGGGGGTACATGGATTCAGCCTCAATAGCTGCAGTGAAACAGGATTGGAAAAGCCTTAGTCTTTCACATCACAACCTGATCACCTGTTCTTTTATCCTATTACTCCCACGGAGACAGCACCCCAAGGAACACCTCCAGTCAGACTGCTCCTCCTTGCTGTCAAGGTCACTTACAGATATTTGTAGATATTCATCTATCCTTAGCTAGTAAACTGAAAGACAGTTCACTTTCTTTGTACATCCTCATCTAATAATGTTTCTTTCTGAATTGCCTCCAGTTCACTGCACTGTTAATTAACTTTTATGCACTACCAGAGATGAATGCATCTCAGCAGTGACTTAAGTGATTTCTCTACAGCTTGTGTTTCAGTTTTCATTCATAAAACACTTCAACCTATATTAGTCAAAATTGTCCCTCCTTGTAATACTTTTGCATTTACATAATATCTCTCATTGTAAAGTAAAAAAAGGGCAGAACAACAGAGGGAGTAAAAATTTAAATACCAATATTTGTCTTTGCCTGAAATACTCAACCTGTTTAGGGAAAAAAACATTCTCTGAGTGTTTGTCAGCTCTGTACTTTCTACATATCATTTGTATTGTTAAACAACAATATCTGAGCCTTGCCTTGAATACCAATATAATAGGACCTTAGTTGTTCAGCAATATTGTTTTAAGCTGAAGTTTCATACAAAAATATCCAATCCAAACCATGCAAGCACTACAAAATGTGTCACTGTAGCAAGGATCTCTTTAACAGCCTGCAAACACAGCTTTTTCTGCACATTTTAAGGACATATCTAGCGTCCACAAGCACTTTCAATTTTATCACCTAATTATTAGAGAGACAATTTGCAAGAGTAAACAGTTCATACACTCTCTGAACCTCTTAGCATTACAATGAACATGGATATAAAAATATTTAGTTACATAATAGCAGAACATGTCTGACTTACACAAATGTTGAATCATTTAGAGTTCAAAGCTGAGGTTTCCCAAACTGGTCAGTGGTCTGCAGCTGAAGGTTTATTGCTGTCTGGGTAATGTCTGGTATTCATTCCCTATGGATAGTGGGGAGAGAAGGAATTAATAAAAACCAAACTGACCAAGAAAAAATACTTCAGCTTATAAACAACAATAAAACATTTTTTGCTAAAGACTGTAGCTCTACAATTTCTGTTAATAATTTTTGTATTTTATTATGATTTTGTCTAACAGATTGTTTATACTGAAATTTTATTTTTCAGGTTGTTTCCTCTTTTCCAATCTATCCATTTATGAGAAAAAGACTACACAAGATGTTATTTATAAGATAGTTTCAACACGAAAAACACCAAGAACTCAAAAACAAGTAAAAAGAAAAGCGTTAGCTGGCTTAGGAAGCTTTATGTCACTGATGATGGCTAAAATACAAAATGCGAATGTACAAGGAATTCAATCAGTAAAAGGGAGCAAAAAAATTACAACTTAATATTTTGGGACAAAATCAGAAAAGACAAAACTATCTGATGCTCAAAGATTTCACAAAGAGGCAAAAGGAGCCTGCAAAAGGACCATCAGTGAAAGAGTGGGTGTGCTGAAGGGAAGAAGTAGCAGTGGAAGGTTAAATGCCTTTTTTGCCTTTGTCTTCACAGCAAAACCTGATGCTGAACCTTTGTGTTTCTGATAGAAGAGGGGCAATCATCAGCAGGGGAGCAGTAGTCCAGCAACTGCCTACAGACTGGACGTACTCAGTGTAAGGGGCTCCTTTGGTTGATCACAGAGGTGTCCAACATGACTGTGAGGTTACTGCCTATCACCTAGGAGAAACTGCAGCAGTCAGAGGAGGGACCTAAAGACTAGAAATAACGCTAACATATGTCCATTTTAGGGGAATGATGGCTACAATAGGTACCAAGCCACAATCCAGTACATAGGGACCTTAATAAACTCAGGAAGGAGGACAGCAGAAACCTCACGAAGCCCATCAAAGTATTAACTTGGAGTTCTAAACAAAAAATGCATATATTTCGGGCCCATTTTGGGATAAAAATGCAATTTGCGTTAAGATAGGTGGAAGTACGTTTTTTAAACAAATAAAATGTTCAACAGAAAATATTGGTTTGTCCTACTCCAGGTAAACCCTATCATATTTCAGTATACATAATTTCCATAAACAGCTGCTGAATTTGTCACAGTACTAGATATATGTAGAAAACACTTGGCCATGGTTTTGTTAGAACTGCTTCTGTGACTGTCACAGTTCCCCTTTAGTCTTCTGTCATTGTCTGCTCATTTTATTTAACTTCGTTCATTCTAATTTCCATGCTAATAAACTCAAATTAAAAGCCACAGATAAAAAGAGAAAACAATGTGTACTACTACTACCCAGAAAATATACCTTCAAATTGCTACCTCAAAAACACATTTCAAATTACTTTTTTTTAAACCAGTGATGACTAAAATCAAGTTCAGGTATATATTCAAGAATATTTGTCTATTAAAACATAAAAACTTTCCCCTGCCACAAAGTGAAGACTCAATTGCTCAACAATCACAACAAATTCCAAACTTTCTCAGGTCTAATGAAACCACTGCTTTAACTCTATTAGTTATCCAAGTAGTACAACTTGCACTGCAGGATATAAAAGATTCATGTCAGTAGAGATTTAAGCTCAGAAAACTAGAACAATACTTAATGGTTAGTGAACTGCATTGGAATATTCCTTAAAGCAATTTCTCTTTTTCTGTGTCTATGTTACACCCTATTTTATCTCATCCAAGCCAAGCAAAAACTTCTAATACTTAAACAAGTTAGGGGTGTACTGCTACCCCAAAATTCAAGAAAAACTTGTGGTCATCCACATTTGTTTCATAGAGAAACTGCTTTCAAAAAGCAAGAAATTGTGAGACTTGCTGGTTAGCCCTAAGCTTATAAACAATAATGAAAAATAATAACTCTAATGAAAGCATCAGATTAAGAAGGAAGAACGTTTCCAGAAGTGTAATTCTGGATGATGAAATACACTGTAGTGAGAAGCAACCCACATGAAAGATACACTGCAGTTCTTTGCAAAGTTTCTGTTTTGGTTTTCACCTAGTAAGACAACAGTGAACAATGGAAAAATGGAAACAATAATAATATTGGCATCCTATATCTCTGGTCTTTTAATATTTCCTCTCAAATATCTAATTCCACAGCTGCATTCTGTAAATATTTTAAGCTTGATTATAGAGTTCCTGCAACCAGTTTTATATTGTTTCTGCCAGGCAATAACCCAAAAGAATGACAACAAGCTAATACTTGGAGAGGTGCTGTGGGCATACCTCACATGCCACATAGCCTATTCAGATGTACCTAACAGAATTCACAGTGCCATCTATGAAATCTAATGTTTGGGAAAGTACAAAAAAATTGATTTAACCATCAGTCTTTTGTCTGAGTTCACCACAAATATTCAATTTCCTCCAGTTACCTTTATGTCCACAGGAAAAAAAGCTTGTATTCAATTGACCCCTTTCAATTTTTAGGCTCAGGTTGTTGTGCAGCTCTTGACTTACATGGAGTGGGGTCAGGTAGGTAAAACCTGGCAAAATTGGGGGTTTCTGTCAGATTTGATGGACAACATCATGCCTTTCAGAGCAAATAATTCTTTCATTGTCTATCACTTTGCTTTTCACCTATCACACCTATCACACTTACCCATGTATATTTTCACCTAACCACACTTGCATGGGCTACAAGCACATGCCCTGCTTCAACCTTATTCTATTTTTATTCCTATTCCATGTCATCAGCAGCTGCCTGTTGGGACTGCTGCTCCCACCGTAACTCCAAACATGTTTTGGTACACACAGCTCCCTGTCTCTGCAACCTTCAAAAATCCACCATGTTCCTATGTTAGTTTATGCTGCCACAGGGATTTATGCAAGCCCACACCCAACCATGTCAGGGAATCAATGTCAATGAAAGTTTAACAAGCAGAAAAGCAGTGAGTTTCTTTCTTCAACAGTTCTGGATTATGTCATCTTCAGGTACTTATATTACTATGGGATCAGCATTAAGAATTCTAGCTCCAGGAATTCTGACCAGCCCTGAAGTATGAACAATTAATGTTCTAAATATCCCTTAACATAACAATCTTGTTAGAGATCACAGTGTCTGGAGCAGGAAAGCTTAATCCCCAGCTTCAGCTTATCTGCATGCAGTCCAATTTTTTATTCCCAGGACATGTCAGGGAAGCATCACAGCATGTTAGCTCAGAGACAGCAACATCTTCTCTTTGTGCACGTTCTCCAGTGAGGAGTGTGATGTACCCAAGACTTGAGATCCCTGGTTCAGCTTAACCTTAAACACCTCAGGAGCTTCTCCCATGGGTTCCCTTCTTTCTTACGCATCCCTTATGCTCTCTGTTTTCCTTCTGTAAGCTGCAATTTTTAAACATTGTTGAGGAAGACAAGAATCACAGGCCATTTTAATTTTGATACTGGTGTGGATGGACGGTAGAGAGACATATATTTCAATCTTTCTCTAGACTTCATTTTTGTTCTTTAACAGTTAAGTCTCCTATTTTAAATAAATAGATTAGCAATTTGAAGGATCTGTTGTCTCAGGAAAAACATGATCATCACCCCTCTAAGTATTCTGCTCATGTGTAGTGATTCATACCAGGACTTATACTCTGGAAGGCTTGCAGTTCGAAATGTTAATTAACAGATATAGTCCATTTCCATATGTCTACCTCTAAAGGTTACTGCAACAACAGTTCCTGAATATCCTTTAACAATTTAATGGCAGCCTGGCAGTGGTATCATGACAAATAAATTTAAGTGACATACAGGTTGCGGTGGCAGAATACTAAGTATAATAAAGCAATGTACTTTTTATAGAGATGTGACATGAAAAACATTGACCTGTGGTCCCAAGTAATTTTCATAAGACAAAAGCTTTCATGGTAATAAAAACAAATCAGTCAATGTTCTGAAAGACAAATATAATAAACCATCAGGGAACCTATTCAGCTGTGTTAACTCCATTTAACAAAGGAGTCATTATTATTCAAACTTTGTACTTAAAATTTGGTGATAACTTTAGCTGTACTATGACAAAGTAGCTTTCTTGATTAATGGGAGATACCTCCAGAATTGGCAGAATTGTTGAGTCTCAAAACATGGAAACATCTGCTACATTGCTGGTTATATTGAACAAAACCAGTTTGACATTAGGAACACAAGACTGGACTTGAATGACAGGACAGAATATTAATTGCAGAGAAGTTGAAGATAGTGCATGAAATATTGCCATATCCATGAATTTATATACTGACAAGTAACTAGAACATGAGGAGGATGGAAGATGGGTCAGGAGTGCAAATATTTTTTATGGGAAGGAGAAAAAGAAAAGACGAGGAAAAAAAAGTACTTTCTGTCCATGAATCGCAAACTGATTCTCAACAAATGGATATTACACTGCTCTGAAAGAGAAAAAAAATTGTGCTTTATAGTTTTATTTTCAAGGTGAAGAAGTTGTATTGCTATAGCCACTAACAAAGGGAGAAATTAAGTGAATTACAAGCAGTTTGGGGTACAGGTAGAAAAGAATCACAGGTTATGTATACAAACTGTGCTTTCTAACCATGAGTTTATCCTTACACACACATTCAGCAGACATTGTTTCTTGAGGAGCTGAAATGTTGTAATGATTCTTTTCTTTATGAGACTCACTCATTTGCAAATATCTTTGCACTCCAGGTTTATAAATGAGACACTATTTGAAAATATCAAGGTACCAAATAACTAGCTGGAAGTTTTTCAAAATACCAAGAAGATCTCATTTTTATCCACTCTTTTCCTTTTCCTGCACTGAATTTTGGAGACTTTACACATTTAACAAACCAGTTTGGTCTTTATCTATACCACAAGCAACTCCACCTAAACCCAGTCAGGACTTTTTTCCAATTGCACAAGGCCCACTCATTTATGCCAAACACAAACTGTCAACTGGGACTCTGGAATATACCACAAAAATTTGAGAACTATTAATTTGAGAAGGGATAAATATACATGCAGAGCAGAAGAGAAAGGCAGAAAAAAGTAGATAAATGAAAGGAATGAGTTGTACAGGCAGAGCTGAAAAAAGCATTACAGATAAAGATATGCATCATCTCTACCTGGTTAAGAAAATATAAGGTAGTCTGTGAAAGAAACAGGAGCATTTGAAAGTTGTTCAGAAGACCTCTTCCTGCTGAAGCAGTGTGAGTGGCTAATGATGATGAATATAACACTGAGGGACTCCACTTGAATTCAGGTGTACCAGGTATAACACAAACAAATTTGGTAGACAATTTAATGCCCTGTCATCTTAAGATACAAAATGATAGGGGTAGAAAATGAAACAGATCTGAGAAAAAAAAATTAGCTATTTGATTTTAATTAAAATTAAAATTATTAATTTTATTTTAATTTGATCCATGTTTAAAACTAGATTGTGAATAAGTCTTCCAAGACTTCCAAGAACAGCATCAGGTGCCACATTAAAATATATCATAGTAAGAAAATAAAGGACTTCACCCCCACAGAAGACAAAGCACTCAAGTACTATGGATTGCAGGGAAAAATTCAGTCTCAGCAAAGATGAAAAACTACTATCCGTCTTTAACCAAGTGTAATATTTAATAGTGACTGCTCTTTAAAATCTGAATGGCTTTTCAAGGGGAAATTTTAAATACTCTGTTATTTTTTTCATATCAGACATCTTGAAAAAATAAAACTAAACTTCCATTGCAAAACTGAATTTACATAATGTAGGTAACAGCAGTAGTTTCAAATCCCTAGCAAGAATGAATATAAAAAAGCACTGTCTGATTGCAAAATAGTTTTGTTTTGAACTAGTCAGTCATGTTATTTATTAAAGCATTTTATATACCTGTATCAGTTACTATGACTTGGATACAATTAGGAGATCCTGTACTTCTTTACGGCCATTATTCAACTTTTCATGAGAAAAGCATGTAATTTACAAGCTTATGATAAATTAACCTTCAAAGGGATTCTTCAGACTTACAAAAATAACATATCATCTTTATTTTCAAGCCTCAACTTTTGCAGCTGATATGTAAGTAAAACAAAACACAAAAAACCCCAAACGCAGACATTTCAATATGATATTTTGTCTAACCTTTATAAGACGCTAGTTGTACATTTTTTTTTCTCTTACCATCACCTTTGGATCATCTCCTTGTTACAGATTTGAACACAAACAGTGAACAGACAACAGAACAGCATCTGTCATTCCTCAGCCTACATCCCATGCTGAGCTTTCCATGTAAGTTCAGCACAGAAGCTCCTGTTAAGAAAGAGTGCAATGATATTGCTGGTCTTCTTTGAGGCCAATTGGCTGAATTGCTCAGAATTACGTTAGCCTGTATGAATCCCTAAGGGTTGGTTCTTGTGGCTTCCCTTGCTAAAGAAAAGAAGTGGTGTGTCTCCTTCCCAAAGGTCAGCCCTGCATCCTGTTCCTCCTGCAGAAGCAAAACCAGCAAGCTTAGCTCTCCAAAGCTGATTAGCTCCCTGTGCAACATCTTCTTCCATATCCCTCTTGCTATCTTTTTCTTCCCCCTAACATATGGTAGCCCAAGCTCAATCTTTCAGGCAGCAAAATCAGGTTTTTTTCAGTGCTAATAAACCTTGAATCATCTTAATTTAGAAATATCACTCTGCACCTTTTTCCAAAGGGAACAAAGGAAATGTGTGATCAGAGACACTCTTTCTCTACTCTCACAAATGAAAAATAAATACATAGAAGGGTGAAACAGATATCCTTTATCAGCACTGCCATAGCAACTTAGGGAAACTGTATAAACAAACACTAACAATGAATCACTTTGCTCTAGAAGGGCCTATTCTCTCTTGATACGACCTGAATTTGCCTTGAATGGTAGGAAAGGCAAAAGAGGTCTCATGAAGTCATATAATTAGAAATAAACTTAACAAGATAAAACAGATGGATATTTGTCTTGCCATTTTATTGATTTAGCTTTTAACTTAACATTCTTTAACGAAGACCTCTGCAAAACCTCAGAAAACTCAGCCATGGATGATATAACTGTTGATCCATTAAAGGAGTAAAAGGATTTTAATGCATTGAAGAATTTCAATTCCCCAGTCTGCTAGAGATTTTCAGATAGGGAGAGCAGCAGTGACACATCCTCTCTTGAGGCAGTAGCTCCTAGAAGGTGGATCATAGTACCATGGCCCCAGACTCAGTCTGAGATGACTTCCACTGCTTTTCCAAAAACACTTCTCAAAAAAAAAATTCTTCTTTGCCATAACATAAGCCTTTGTAATAACACACGAATTACTTAATCAAAACTACCTCCAGTTATAGCATAGGCCCTCTGCACCTTTGTGAAGTGCAACAGGGAAGAAGTAGCCACTGCCGTAATTCATATATTTATCTAATGTAATATGTTTCAACAGCATCATCCCAACTTTACTTTTTCCACCACAATATTCTCTATGACCAGGACAAAGCAACAGTTTCCTTGTGCCATATAACTTCTCCAGCCCAGCCTACTTTATGTCCAAATTCAAAAGACACTATTTTATTTTTTCCAGTTCAAACACTATGAAAACTTTAAACAAACAAACAAACAAACCTTTTCCAAATCAATCTTAGCTATTCTACTGAATAATTTGACCTAATACCAGCTTGATTTATTCCCATACCAGAGTGTCTGTGACACTGAGATGTTTTTAATTGTCCTTATTATAGAGGGGATGACTGTTTACAGGATATTATGTATATAAGCAGTTTTGCTCTTTTAGTCTTAGCTCTGTGAACAGGGCTAGCCCTAAGGCAAAGCCTAAGGCAGAAAGTGAAATACATTTTTTAAAGGATGTTTGTTAATTGAGCCCTCAACTGCTTTTCTGTACCTTGCCAGTTTTATCCTAACATAAGAACAAATCAATGTTGAGGCAGCCTGCCAGATGCTGGCCAACTCAGACTACTTTGAGTGTCCTCTCTCTTTCTTGGCAGATGAAATCTCTCAGCACTGTTCAAATTTTGCTCAGCATCTAGCAGCATTCAGCCCTAAATGGGCTGCAATTTGCATATGAATATTCTAATTACATGCTGCTATGCCGAAAGAAAACAACCAGCTACACACAGGCAAGTCAACTAAGAACTTGTAAGCTCTTTGACAACAATGGATTTATAGTTTCAGCCTGTTTATTATGCTTTGGGAATTTTTCTCTAAAAGGTTTGTTTGAGGGTGCTGCCAGCTAGGTGCCTTCTTTGAAAAAGAAAAGTGAAGTTGTTTTGTTTCCCTCCTGCAGGTAGTGGAGAAACTGATGAGAAAATGAAGGAGTTTCTTAGATCACATGCCTGAAATTCACTGTTTTCCTGAAGGCCATTGGGCTGAAGGAGGATGATCAGCTTTCAAGAAAGAAAAAGATTGCATTTGGCAGCAGGAAGAGGAGGAGGAGGGCAGAGACAGATTCTGGTCTCAGACCTTGATCAAATGGATTGAACTGCTATGAAGTACCCGACTCCTGCCTACTTTCCATGGTGAGACTGCACAAAAACAGTGTCTGAGGGGGCTGGAGACATTCCCCAAAGCACCAACTATCCAGGCACCCGATTTTTGCATTTCATTTCCCCTTTGGGACTCTGTGATTCAGTGTCTAGGGATTTGGACAACCAGAAGATGCAAGAGGAAGAGCCAGGAATGAAATAGCAGGGAGGAGCTTTGTCAAACAGACAAAACCTTGAGGGATAAAGGTGAGAGACAGGCAGTTATGGAGAATCTCCTTGGAGATTTGAGCTGCAGTAGGATATAGGGGGATGGTGAAACTGTTGGATGGATGTGAAAATGGAGTGAGTTGACCCTGGCAGAGACATCCCTAAACTGCTGTCAAATGGCCTCTAAGAAAGAGTTGTCCAAATATCTGCACTGAAAAGAAAGAAGTTCAGTAATCCAAGAGGAAATAGCCTAAAAGAAATTTTCATTGTTTTCTCCTTGAGTCTCACTCTGCAGAAGTCATTTTTTTAAACATCCTTCATCTCTTTACCAGCCTACCAAACAGCCAGGCAAAGCTGGAAAATAACCCTGTTTGGAACAACAAACATCAAGGTGATTTAAGAGGAGAGAGAGAACTGCTTTACTAGTTTTCCTTGTCTTTATTTTTAACTTAGCAGTGAAAAGGAGGGAAAGTTTCTTGATAACAAAAAAAAAAAAAACATTAATGCCTTTCAGAGCCATCACCATCTCATGGAAAGGGCTAGGCCAGAGTGTAGGTAAAAGCTGTGAGACACCTCAAAAGATAACGAATCTGACACTTGGATGACATTTCCAGTTTAATGCTGAACTTCTACTTCCCCGCTGGAATGAAAGCTTCATCACCCACCAGATGCTTTTAAGAGCTTGGGGCAATGAAAAGAAAGATTATTTTTCCTGTCTAGATGCTCTAATTTAAATTGTCTACAATCACACTTTGTTTTTTTTTTTTTTTTTTTTTTTTAAAAGCCACTTTACTTTGCTTTAAAAAAAAACTTCTGGGTTGGAAAAAAAGAAAAAAAAAATCAAAATTCAGCATCATCCTGCAGCCCTAATCTACTTTTCACCAAAAAGCTTCTGTATCTTCTAAAAGCTTTGATGAACCTAATGAGAGACAAAAGTCGAGACAGAGACCAAGTAAATCTCAAGCACTTAGTAAAGTTTTGTTCTCACAATGAATAAACTGTTAGAGAATTGCACTGAAGTTTGTTGTAAGTTTGATTCTTGCGCATGTCCCTAAATCAAAGAAAATTTAAGAATGTTTGGTCACAGACTTTATGGGGCTATTAGTTTTACTAGACTCTACTGCATGTACATGTTCTCTATAAAATAAATACTGAGCAAGACTGAAAGAACTTCCACATTTAACATAAATTTTGTCAAAGATAGGAAAACAAAATAGACCTGAATATTAGAATTTCTGATCCAATGCACAGTTCACAAGCTTGGACTGTGTCTTCACAGTCTTAGTAAACTATGCCTGATAATCTTTACAATTATGAACAAAATTATCACCATCAATTCAATTCTTCCCATCTTTGGATAATACATTCATCCTAGCAATGTCTTGGATGTCTTTATATAAATACGAACAACAATATTTACATAGATCTTCTATATTGTTCAAGACAAAACTTATTAAAATATTGGGTGACAACAACCCCCTGCAGCAATACAGGCTGGGGACAGAGTGGCTGGAACACTACCCAGCGAAAAAGGACGTGGGGATGTTGGTCAACAGCAGCTGAACATGAGCTGTGTGTGCCCAGGTGTCCAAGAAGGCCAATGACATCCTGGCCTGTGTCAGCAATAGTGGCCAGCAGGAGCAGGGCAGGGATTGTCCCTCTGTACTGGGCACTGGTGAGGCCACACTTCAAAAGCTGTGTTCAGTTCTGGGCCCCTCATGACAAAAAAGACACTGAGGGGCTGGAATGTGTCCAGAGAAGGGCAACAGAGCTGGGGAAGGGTCTGAAGTACAAGTCTTTTAAGGAGTGGATGAGGGAGCTGGGGGTGTTTAGCCTGGAAAAGAGGAATGTCAGGGATGGACTTTATATTCTCTCTACAGCCACTTGAAAAGATATTGTAGCAAGGTAGGGGTCAGTCTGACACATATTATGTGAAAGGAGGAGAGGAAACAGCCTTAAATTGTGCTTAGGGGTGGTTCAGATTAAATAGTAGATTTTTCTTTTTTTCCACTGAGAGGGCTTAGGCATTGAAATTAGTTGCCCAGGGAGATGGTAGAGTCACTGTCTCTGGAAATGTTCAAAGAGGTATCTGGATGTGGCACTTGAGGATATTGTTTAGGGGTGGTTACTGTGGTCGACAGTTGAGCAAGATCATTTCGAAAGTCTCTTTCAACACTGATGATTCTGTGATTTAAAGAGGTGGGGAAATTAGAATAAGTAGCAGTAGATGGTCCTGACATGAGTATATGGCTGAATTCATTCCAAGGATTCTCTTTTTAAGATATCAGTGTTAAGCCTCTTGAACAAATTATCACTTTTATCCTCACTCTATGGCCATTAGTTAAGCCTTTATATTTATCAGCACTAGTAATCAAAAATCATCAAATACAGTCAGAGACAAGCACTTCAATCCAGAATCTCTGGATTCAGAAGTGTTTGCAATCCTTGCCAAGAAAGACCTCTCCCTCCTGATTTAGCATTAAGTTGCAAAATAAAGACTCCTACTAAATTGCATTCCTCAGCATGAGCACCACAAACAAAATCCAAGTAAATTAATGTTTATTAGAATGAGCTTGACAAATAATGACTACTCATCAACAGGAGGGATATATCTATACACATGATACATCCATAGATTTCTATCTGTGACATCTCCATAATAATGTATTTGGTAACATGGAGATTGTTGACAGATGATGACATGGATTTTCATCAGAAAGGACTTGAAAATTAAAATTGTGATGAACATATTTATTTTCCAAAAAGTCAAAATTGTAAAGATTGAATTAGGCACATGAGTTATTTTGGTTTTGTTTGAGGGGGTTTTGGCAGAACTATCTGCATACAGAGCAGTTTCAGTTTCTTGAAAATTGGCCTAGACCTGAAAAAAAACAACGTAAAGCTATGTAGCAATAGGCATGCAGACCTGAAATCCCTCTAAGAGCACACACATGCATAATTTTTTGATGATACAGTCAGTATCTTCCATCATTTGAAGTGAAGATTGATCAAGTCTCCTCTTTGCCACAACTTGTGAATAACTAGTTTGTTACTTTCATTTGATGTTTATTTTGTAAATCTTATAGGCTTCCAAGACATCCAGCATCTTGCAATGTATGATTGCATTTTTCCATTGAGAATGCTGAAAAATAAAACTGCCAGCTCAAATATGCTTTAGAGTCAAGTTAACTGGTCAGTGTGAGGGTCAATTAGCTGTGAGTTCGCTAGGACCAAGGAACAAGTCCAGAAACCCAGAACATTCAGAATGCAGATGAACAGCTGATGTGGAGAAGCAAAAAAAGAAAGGATTATGTAAAAATCAGTTTCTCTGTGATCATAGTATGCTCACTTTACAAGGGGGAAACTATTCCAAACACAAACAATATGAGAATGAACTTCAGAAAAGAGGAATAGACAAAACACATAAAAATCTTCCCCAAAAGCTAATCTAACTCCAACTGACTTCGAATGAGTCATGCTCTTCATTGAGCCATTTTAGAAAAGCAGAATAGAAGACACGCAGGCTTCCAGACTGAGCCTTACAAAACGGTCAGTAACAAAACATAACTCATTTTCTGGTTATCTCAATAGGACAAGTGATAACAATTGAGTATAATTTCTGTAAATTTTAAAGGAGAAGCCTGAGACAGAGAAGTGGAAGGAGACAGGCAGCAGTGTCTATTTCTCACCTTCTATTTCCTTCTTCAATGACTTTCAGATGTGGGAGACCTTGAAATCTAGAGGGGGATTTTTCTTATATGGGTGTCACTGATATGCATGCTTCTCTCTAGAAGCGTATCTTGAGCTAGTTGCCTGAAGCTCTCTAGAGGAAAGAAATATGTATTTTTAGGCAGGATTCATCCAACTTACTTTGCACATCTGCTTTACAATACAATAAGACTTTGCTCAAGACAGTCCTGTTCCTTATTGTCTATAAAGGAAATCTCAATGATTCACTCAGAAGCTGAAGTTTACACTAGAGATCTCTAAGATTAGATATGCCAAAGCTTACCCCTAGGGTCTATAGAAAAGCATACAAACTTGTCTGGTATAAAGGAAAGTGAAATCTTTGCCAGAGGAGATGGCAGGATTGTGTCAGAAAAAGAACTATGAAGTTTTCTGTTTGATGCCTGCAATCAAGGTGACATGTGGCTCACATTGTGCAATTTGTCTGTTTGATCTGAAGAACACAGATCTACTTCTTGCAAAGCCCAGGTATTTGGCCTGTAAGGCATAAATCTGAAAAATAAATTTTTTGAAGGCTGAGAAGGGCAAATCTCACTTTCCAGACAAGTCACAACCTCTAAATAATCCCTTAAGGTGGTCATGACAGCGACAGCACTCTTGGTCATGTAAATGGAAAGAGCCAAGATTTTGGGAAAGAGCAAAGCAAGGTCCTGGCTCATGAGTGTATGAAACATACCAGGATGGTGCCATTGGAACTGAAAGGATAGTTTTCAGAATGTCCCTGCACTCCCTGCTGGGAGCTCCTCTTTTCGTATTTTGTTTTGGATTGCCATGCATCCCCAGGAAAACTACTCTGAATCACTCTGCAAGCCACTCACTTCACTAAGTATATTCTGCGAGACCTGAGACCTTCAGTGGATGTAGGCCAAACACTTATCTGTGGCTTGGACCATCCCTCCACTAAGTTTCGGAAATAAGATGTCTATAGATTTTTTAAAATTGTGTCTTTGTACACATTATGAAGTTCAGAATTTCTATCAGTATATAAGCAAAGAAATTATTATAATCAAATTGTTATTCCCACACTCTTTACTCCCACACAGTATATTTCAATAGTCCCCCAAGTACATTATCAAATACACAATAAAACCTTAGCCAATGATAATGATGAGTGATGAGAGAAGAGTGTCCTGACAGATGTCTAACAGAACATACTCCCTCAACAGGAAGTGTCAGGTACCATTTAGTATCACTATCTCTCAAACTCATTAATTTTTTTCAACTTTCAATATCCAAAATTCATCAATTCAATTTTTTTTCAGTTAATAAAATTTTTCTTCCTTTTGTCCACAATTATTGACAAGACTATTATCTAAACGAGTATTAGCTCTTTCTTAATTAGCAGGCAATTCAGCTGTGACTTGCACACAAAACCTTGTCTATTTTAATAAATAGTTACATTGCTTTACCAGTGCTGAGCAATTAATTAACTCAGAAACTGCATCTTGGTTTTCATGCATTTTTCTGGCATTTGTATTGTGTACTAACCCATGCCACTGTCACACTGACTAAGAGATTTATTCCCAATCTAGACTGCTTATGAAATATATATTAAAAAAAAAAAAAAAAAAAAAAAGTCAATTATTAGCTTGGAAGAGGAATTCTTCTCCGACACCTATTTTTCCTACTCTTCAAGAACAGACAGCTGACATCTGTCTTAGTGGACTCCAGTTACCTGCTCACATGTCTAGAAACCTGACAACTCTAAATATTATTTTGCTTTCAGATCATCCCCCCCTGATTTGCTATACTTATTTAGTATGTATAAACAAGGCCTGGGACCTGGGACCTGATTCCTTCCAGTCATTCACAGCAATGAATATAATGCTGCCCATGACATTTGTCAACTTCAAAAGGGCTGTACTAGCACCAGATTCAAACCTTGCTTATGGTATTTTGTATTCACTTCGCCATAGCACGCACGATTACACAAGCTGCAGGGCAGAAAAGTGAATAATTCAACCCTCTTTCCTCCTCCGCCCACACCTTTTATTTGTATGTAAAGCACCTACTCCATTCCCAGAGATATATAGCTAGGTAACATAAGCAAACTAATGAGGTATAGCCTTAGGGCGTGTCAGCTCTATGTGCCTTAAAAGTGCCTACCTTTCCAAACATAGAATTGCTATTCAAATATTGTTCCTGGTTTTGTTAAGTAATAATAAAACCATATGAAAATATAGCATCATGTCACCCACTGTTTATAAGCTCCATACAAGATGAATAGGTAGCTTGAGCAGGCAGCCGGCACACTCTGTCCTGCCTATTAAGGTTTTTAAGATCAGTTTTTTATCATGCATCTCAGGAAATGTTTGTCTTATCAATGAGCACTGTGCATAGGCTGTCAGAGCATATTGCAGTCCCTTCTCATGTGGGATTGTTTTGACTAGTCAACTCAAGTAGAAGAATGCAAGTAATTTATATGAGCATTTTGCATTAGAATATTGAATGCAATCTGGTTTTAATTAGGAGGAACAAGAATTGGTTGCAACAAGATCTAAATGCCTGTTGCAGCTCAAAGGATATCAAGGGTTCTCACATTAAAAGTGGAGCATTGCAACTGATTCTGATTCACGGCTGTCCACTCTTCAGTGGACACTTTGGATATTTTATTTGTGAGCTTCTCTTTTATCACTAGCCCATCTTTCTCCTCTCTACATCCGCATACGTTCTGTTGGCCTTGAAGCTTGTTCTGAATCATTCTGCTCTCTGATTCTAAGGAAATTCACACAACTCTTCAAAAGACACAAAGTGCTTACCTCTATTCCATATAGAATAGCATCAAATAGTTTTGCCTAAGGTGAAGAAGGATTTAAAACAGGATGTACCCACGCCAATGCCAGCATTGTCCCAACAGTAAGGGCTGTTTGTCTTGTAATGGCAACTGCTCTGTCTATATCAATGTCACACAACAAACCAGTAACAAGCCTTCAAAGAGCACCTTTCCACTAGGCATTTAAGGGGGCTTCACAAACCGCAGCTTACACACAGATGCAAAGACTTGCCTGTGATAGTTATCAATTTTCAGACAACAATTCTATGAGTTAAGAGATTTAGTGTCATATTTAAAGTTACATAGCAAGAGAGCTGGAAATAGAGTGCATACATTCAACTCCTAGCATGGTGTTTGCTACTTAACAATCTTGTCTTACACCCAGAACCTGACTGGAAGAGCAGCAGGAAAAAATTTCAGTGCATAGATGCAGCTTTACTATATTCCATGTTCCCTTTTACTTATAAGTAAATTGCTGAGAAATCTAGCTGAAAAAAAAAAAAAAAAAAGGATGAAGCTAAATTCTCAGCAGGGATAAACCACCTGAGCTCCATTACAAACAGTAGCTATCTTGGTCTTCAGCATAAGTAAAAGATCATTATTACATTTTTTTTATCAAGCACATAAATATAATTTAGATCCTTTGTAGAATGCTCTCTTTAAGTAGGATGAGAAGAACTCTACATAGATGAAGCCTCTTTCACTAAACTCTCAATTTATTAGTTAACAGGCACTTTTATCTGACTGTTAAAGGGTCGATCAAATGGGGTTTTTTTCACTTAACCATGCTATTTTTATTCATATCTTAAATACCTCTGCAATGATCATTTATTTTCAGAATCATAGAATATTTTGAGTTGAAAGGGACTCACATGGAGCATCCAAGTCCAACTCCTGGTTCTATTTTACACACAGAGAAACCTGTATTTAGTGTCAGAACAAGATTTTTTAGATTGATCTACCATACTTCCTGAACTGGTAAGTCTGATTGCTGATAAAGTGAATAACCTCAGAAATTTGATGGCACTCCCCACCAAGCCTCACTAAAGTTCTAGTATTATCACGCAGGCACATATGTGCTTTAAGCCCACAGCTGCCACTCAAAGGCAATCTTGCTGAAATAATAATAGCTACGGTGTTTCATTAAAATGCAAATTCCATGGCAAAAGACTGCTGTGATAAATGACACGAGCCAAAGAGGACAGTCCGCATGTGATCAGGCTAAGGAGCCCTGACTCTTTCATTTGTAGCTGTTATCAGTGCCCAAGGAACAGTGCAGGGGTTCCTTAGCCCTATTGTTGGCACGGACTAACGAGACCGAGGAGTCACTTGTCTCCCCCCAAGCTGGAGAGGCCCTGTGTGTTTACATTAGCACCTTCAGCTCCTGGGCCTGCATTTAAATAAACATTTCTCTTCATTCGGAAACACGACGTGCATTGAAGCCCCTCTCCGTTTCCGAAGCGGTCACGCCGCTCTGTTCAGGCCCGGTTTTGGCTGCTGTTGTGAAAGCGGCCAAGAGAGGGCGGCCGGCCCTCGGCGACTCGGCGGGGCCAGCGCGGGCCCGGCGGCGGCTCCGCTGCCCGGCCCAGAGCACCGGCGGGAGCCCGGCCCGCGGGAACCAGCCAGGAACAGCGGCAGCAGCCAGCTTCCTGCCTGGCAGCACAGTGTCCCTCATCAACTCGGTCCCATGCACGCATCACCCGCCACAGGGATTACTTTCTCTAGAAAGACCTGTTTTTATTTAAAAGCGAGATGTATCAGAAATAGCCCTGGTGGATTTCATGCCTCAGGTGCTCGGGGAAGCAAGTGTGTGCGCTGGTGCTGAGGCGGACAGGGCAGGACAGGTTTATGTGCTTGCCCTTCTTGATATAGTAAGTGGCATTTGATAAATCGTTGTCAGACCACTGAAATCTAATAACATGGATCACTACAAGATGATTACAGCCCCTGAACGTTACTGGCACTATATGAGTGAATAATAACCTTGCCATTTTTGACAAGGGGATGCGTAATCCTCAGGGTATTCAGGGACAAGGTGTGATTTCCAAAACTTGGTCAGGAAAGGCATTAAAAATTATAACATCATTGGCTGAGAAGCCTTCCCTGTGGATTTTAAAGATTTGTGACTACGATAAATAAAATCACTCTCTCGTTCAACCCTTTCCAATGTAATTTATGAATGCTCTGTTCAAAAGAGAGTATCACAACAATATGGAAGAAGGTTGGTGTAGAGACACATTGATGCATACATACATACTAAAATACAGATATTGCCAGTACAAGGATAAGATAAAAGCAAACTGACATAAATAAAATCCTCTTAAGGGCATTTTAAAATCACAGTTTCTTAACACAATGTACCTGCCAAAATATTCAACTGATTTTACATCATGTCAGGTAATAGCTAGCAACTCTTTCAGTTGCCCAGGAAAGCTAGTAATCAATGAGTAGAAACACAATTCACCATGCTTGATAGGTGAGCTAGCAAGGCAGTAATACCTCTGAGAAAATGTCAGGAATGATATGTACACACTCTTTCTGTCTTGAGTGCTGAAGCTAGACCTGCTTTCAAAGGCAAACTCACACTATAATTACAAGTTTTTCTGTTGACATCAGGCAGAAATTAAGCACAGTCCAGCAGAAGGCAGGTAAGATTGACCAGTAAATATACATTTCCTCATATTTTACACTGCAAAGAAAGGATCTTAGACTGGGTTTCACACCTCAGAAACCTTTTCATCAATTGCAAAGAAGAGAAGACACACATATACAGATATCTCCTTCAAAAGAGGCATACTGAAAGCAGCTACTATATCAAATTTTAAATCCTGTTATTTTTAAATAATCTTCATAGCAGAAGTAATGTAACCACAACATTTAAGACCTGGAATAATCATTAATCTGTACAAGTTCAAGTGCAGAAATTCATGATGCAAAAACTCAACTGTGAGGGTTAGGTTTTGCCTGAAGCAATATCTGCCAGTAGTCCTACTGAAAACAGAGCGTACTCTCAGTGAAACACTATTGGGGGCATGACAGAGGGAGAAGAAAAGCTTAAACTTTAAAGCATTTTAAGTTTAAAATTCTCCTCATGCCTTTCACAGATAGCCCTGACTGTTGCCCCAAGTTCCCACCAAATATGCCAGCATCTTATACCCTTGTTAGCAACGCCACTTCTCTTCCCCAGGATTAAAGACCTGCCCAAGTTTTTGCTTCCATCCAATATCAGCACCCACCCTGAATCCTCACATCACTCTCCCTGGAACCAGCTGCAGCACCAGTTGCACAAGCTGAGCTCTGATTGGGCTCAGCTGAACACAGCATCAGGTCCCAGTCAGTGCTCTGTCTAGGGCACTGCTTGGCTCTCCTATCATGCCCACGCAGGCTGTCCAAATTAGGACCTCTGCTTTTGTTCCAATTGCACTGTTAACACAAAAAACCCCATGACTGTAACAAGAAAAACATCATTTTGACCCATTCTTGCAAGTCTCAGTACCACCGCAGAGCAGGTCAATGTGACTCTAGGGAGAGGTCTCACCATAATGCAAAGCCCTTGGCCAGCTGACCTGAGAAATTCCTCAAGACACAAAGTCCTCCACAATGCCTGAGAAAGAGGAGACAAAAATGTATTTCTCAGCAGTGAGGTCTGAGGGCACAACTGTACTGTCCTCCAGGTCTATCCTTATCAAAACCCTATTCCTTCCATGTAGAGGCCTACCAAGACAGATGTCCCTGTAGCAAAGTTTGGCCACCAGAGATCTGAAGGAGGACAGTAGAGTATGGTTGCCATTCACATAGAGAAAGGAGGGAGGCAGGTGCAGGGGGAAGCAGACCAGGAGGGAGGCCTGGCAAGATAGGTAGTGAGGAGACAGGATCAGGCAGTGGCCTCCCCCACAGGTATGGTTCCAGCACTTCTCCTGAGGAGAAAAAGCCAAGTTGAAGGCATTCATAAGGTTCCTGTCCAGATTCAAACTGGACCTGAGGAGAAAGGCTCAGGGGAGTGCTGGAGGGGCAGCAGATCCTTCCTGGCAGTGTTTCCAGGTCCTGGGAGGAGTCAGGTGCAACCCTGGGCAGACTCTGAGGCTCCAGTGGTGCTTCCTGTCAGGGAGGATGTCCTGATGGCTTGTTGGGCATCAGCCCACTCATTGAGGCAGAAAAAAGGTCCCTGTCTGTTCAAATCAGGTGCTCCCATACTTCTGCCATTCTACTGTAGATGTAACTGAACCTCTTCATATAAAAATACCTTGGTGCTGAAAAAACCTCACCTCAAAACACCTCTGTTTTCAGACACAACAAATGGAGTGATAATAAGCTGCTCAGAGTCAGACCTTTGTGGCAGGAGGGCAGAAAGACACTATTCTTATAAGCAAGTTGAAAATCTAAAAAGAAAAAGGCAGCCACACACTGCACTTCTACAAAGTGATATCTGAAATGCACCCAGTTTCTTTATAGCTATTAACATGGGGCAATTATTACAAAGTAGTTTATCCAGAACTGCCAAGACTGTCCTAAAACCTGTAATGAAGCCTATACAAGCAAGCAAATGGTGAGATCCCCAAGGTCAGGAGTAGAGGTGCTTAGGAATGTTATGGAAAATGGTCAGAAGCTACAGCTGTAAGAGCAGGATAAACACGGCTGTCTGCACTTTGCTTTTGTTTTCCTAGATAAACACATCTGTAGGTATGTGTCAAAAATCATCTGCAAACTCATGACGGGTACGTCCTTGTAGTACCCCACATGACACAAACAGGTTTGTAAGGTTTACCTTTTATTTTTCACTGAGCTTGAGAGAAAAGCTGCAACCTGCTTTATAGTGGAGTCACTCATACCCAGGCCTAAAGAGACACCTTCTGCCTTACCTTTGACTGACAGGTATCTAATACATCAGGAAAGGGAAGGAATGCTGGCTGAGAAGCTCAATGTAATCTGACAAAGAGGTGTTACCAGCAGATGGAGGGAGGTGGTTCTGCCCCTCTACTCTGTTGTTGCAAGACCCCACCTGAAGTGCCACATCCAGGTCTGGGAACCTGATAGAGACATGGACCAGTTAGAGCAAGTCAAATGGCCTCACACTGAAAAGGGGCAGCTTTAGATCAGATAGGAGGAAACTCATTACTGTGAGGATGGTGAGACACTGGCATAGGTTAACCGGGGAAGCTGGGGCTGCCCCATTCATGAAAAGTGTTCAAGACCAGGTTGGATGGGGCTTGGAGCTACCTGGGATAGTGGAAAACATCCATGTCCATGGCAGGGGGGGTGGAACTAGATGATCTCAAAGTTAAGGTTAGCTTCGGTGCAGCCAGGGGCTTTAAATTGCACAAGTGAAGACTCCTGCTGTATTGATTAAATCCAGCTGGTGATTCTGAGTACTTTAAAGGAGCAAGAAATGAGAAAAAAGGAAAAATAAATATTCCTACAGAAATGTTGGCTGTTTGCAGCACCAGAACAAGACATTTGAGTAGAAGCAATGAAAGAACAGTCATTAATGGGAAAAAGGCAACATGTATAAGCATCTCAGAACTTTGTCTCTGGCCTTCAAAACTGCTTCCCCCACATTCCCTTCAACATCTATATGGAAAACATGATGCAGCTAACTCTGCTCTTCAAAACTGCACTGCAGTTTAATGCCTGATAAAAACTGTAAAATTTCCATATAGAGCTGAACAGATTCTTACAGACTGCAGAGGATGGTGGTCCATCCACTGGGGCCACTCTATCTGAGTTACTGAGGAACTTTTAGGTTTGTTGCAACTGCTGCTCATCCTAGAGACAGCAGAATAGCATCCTCAAAAGAAAATTATTCAATTTGTCTTTCAGAGGATTTTACCTTAAAGACCTGCTGTTGTATATTCTAGGTGCGAAATGAGAGAACCCACAAATGTTATCTGAAGTTTAATTTGAAGAGTATGAGGGGAAAGGAGAACAGCTTTATGTCTGACATGAAAAAAAAATCCCCCACAGTGTAGTCCAGTTCAGCACAGCACTGGAACATTTTATTCTGGGACTAAACTAAAGAAGCTGATTTCTTGCCCTGGGAAAAAAAAACAAACTTGAAGAGTTTCTGGAGATAATCAAGGAACAACAACCACAACAACAACAACAATAATTTTAAAGTTGTTTTGGTTTGAGTCATAGATGAAGTGCTTTTGATAACAAAGACAGATGTGTGAGGTGTATGTCCTGATCCCTTATCACACCCAGTCTTGGCTGGTAGCTGATGGAAGTCCGACTCCTACAACTGGCTTGTGTCAGCCTGAGGCTGTCCCAGGGTGGGATCACCCATGTACAGATAGCTGTGCTGCAGTAAGTCAGAGGTTGTATGGATCAGAGCAAGATAAAACCCTTCAACTGTGCTCTGAATCTCAAAGGAAAATCTTTCTTCCATTCAACAGACCCCAGGAAACAGCAGGGGAAGTGTGAGTTTCATGTTTTTAGTCTAGCTACGTCCACTTTGAAGGCTCTGAAAAAAGGCAAGTAGCTGATTTGTGAACCGACTACCAAATTTCACTCATATAATAATATAACTTCTCCATTTTTGTTTGACCCAGACAGTTACTTCAGCTTAAAAAGGAGACAGAGAGAGTTCTCAGGATTATTAAATTTTATATTCATGTCAAGCAAGCTGTAGTTCTAGTTTTCCTTATATCTTTTACTAGTTCTTGAAATCACTTTAAAAAATAGGGCCATTCATGTGGAAGGAGGCAATATGCCATGAACAGGATGGAGTAGTGCTTATACACAGCATAAGTGTGTTTATCTATCTATCTAAACAGCACAGTAGTGCTGTCCATCCTGGTTTTTATTTTCATTGAACAATGCACAAGGACCTCTTATATCTCAGCGAGTCAGAGACACAAGTGTTTCCTGCCTGTTCTGCCACTTCACTTTTCCTTTTTTCACTTGTTTCCCATCAAGTCTCATGATTCTGCAGGTAAAGCCATGGCACAGAAATGCAAACAAGCCCACCCCAGCAATACAGCTGGGGTTGCACAGGTCCTCAGCCGCAGTCTCTGGGTCCACATTCTTCATATTCGAGCATAAAAAAGTACTTTTTGCTTAAAGTAGATTAAACATACAGGACCAACTATTATTCCTCTAAGCTTGCCTGTTGTTTAAGCATCAACATCTAGGCTGTGTGAAATATGACATTTGTTTCCTCAGAGAATGGGGGTCCATATATTGCACTGCTCTCAACTCCTCTTTTAAGATCCCTTTAACCAGCTTTCTGTTTGCACAGTTGCATAAACAGGTCTGAGACATATAAGCTAAATAAGGAAGTTTCCATTCACAAATCTGACTTTGGCACAGAAATGATGTGTTCAGATAGGTTTTGTCCACAGCTTTTTTTTCAGAAGCTTTAGCATCTGTTGTGCAGAATAATTCATTAAATGTGATGCTAAGCAGCAAATAGAAAAAAGCTCCAAACAATCTAAAAGATTTAAAACATGATGGACATATGAATTCTCAACACAATGCTTTATCTTGTGCTATGAAATCTAAATTCTACCATGGAGATGTGGTGGTTCCAGTCACAGACATTGCAAGCATGTTCTCTAAGTCTATTAAAATATTATGAAACCAGACATATTTAAAGAGGCTTTTAACATACTAGATGCTATACATTGCAGGCAACACTTGTAAAATATTAACTGCTTTATTGCTAATTTTGTTTTGAGTCATATATTGTTTAATTAGGATTTTACTCAGGAGCAGATGGTTGTCTTCATTAAATCATAACATATTCTACCCAAATGGAAGCAGCTGGTTTTTTGAATACACTCTAATTTATTTCCTACATGCCAGAAACCACTCTGAAGGGAACACAGACTATAATAATTCAGTTTGTTTTCATTGGAGCTTATTTACAATAAACTTCGAAAGTTTTTTAGAAAACAGAAGTCAAGTGTAGGTGACATTTGTTAGCAATAGCAATTTTCTATTATTGAACTTGGTAATAAATCTATATTCATGGAAGTACTTCCAGATGTGCATAAATGATAGTCATAGCATGCTATGTGCTGTACACAGACATCGGTATAAGAGTTTCCAAAATATCTAACAAAACAGGCAAAGGACAAGAAAAAAAGTTGGGTTTTGTTTTCCTATTTGAAGATGAAAAACAGAAAAAGAAACTTGGATAATAAGAAACATCAGAGTCCCAAAGACTCTCTCTGGAAGCCAGAATGAATGTCTTACAATTTCACTGAACTGAGTTGCAAATGCCACACAAAATGCTTTGTAATTCTTGTCAGTGTGTTTAACAAAATGTTTTTCTTAGGAAGGCTTTTTCTTGAATTACTGGGTTCCAGTCTTCTCTTTACAAAGCAGAGAAGAGTCGAAGCTCCCAGATTACATTCTTACTGCTTCACTTACCATGCCCTGATATGCAGAATCATCAGAGAACTCGATTGTACAGGTAAGGATCAAAAGCTCCTGCTCTTCTGACATATTTCTGCTAGGTTCAGTCATAGAACCTATGATCTCTCTATGCATCTAAAATTTTAGAAATTCTTCAAAGCCTCTGGAATTACTGAGGGAGAGGACTTAAATGATAAGTTCCCAAAATATATGGTTTAAATGTGGGTTCACAATTAGGCAGTTATCTTACATTCTTTGTTGAGTATTACTCCTTTTGGATCCTTGTTCATCCTTCTCTCTTTCCCCTACCTCCACTGATCAGCTTTTCTGCACCCTATTTCACATCTCATGACTTTCCCCCTGTTCTTCTTTGACTGAGACTTCTTTGACCTTTTTGTCTGAGTTCAAACAAATTCTTCTACATACCATTTCATATTAAGTTATATATTATAAAGACAGAAAACAGTAACAGTAAACATCTAAGCAGGCATTGTGCAGGTATATGTGTGTGCATTAAATTTAAAAATTAGGAAGTTACAGCATTTAATATATCCTATTTATAAATATCCTATACAACCCTTGTTAAGAGAGCGATAGAAGGTCTGGTTTTACTAATGAGAAATTCCATTTAGATTCCACGTTTCTTCTTTAGATTTGAAAAGAAAGTAACAGTAAATAAGCCATATCGCAATTTGTCTAATTTTCCAGAAATATAACTACCTCAATATAAAAGTCTAGTTTTGTTTAGATGAAGCATCTATACAAAAGAGCATGTCATAAAAATATATTACTGTGATTCAATGCAGAGGAAACCTCTGAAACTAGGAGACATAACAAGATATATTTATCCATCAAAAGTTTTCCCCATAGAACCCACTACTGAGTTGCCTTAGTGAGCTAGTATTTTCTATTTTCGACTTAAATTCAGTTTAGAGAGAAAATATTGTTTCAACTCATGTCCTTGTTCACAAATTGCCTAATCCAAAACCTAGAAATTCAGTGACTGACTTCCAAGTCAACACTCAGAAAAGGGCTTTCAAGAGAATTAGATTTTCTTTTGGAAAAAAATTTGATTTAGAAAAAGTTATAGGACAGGAAAGCCTATTAATCTAAATTAAAGTACATTAATTATTTTGAGAAAAAAAAAAGTGTAGTTCTCAAAACACTGTACGACCATGGTAGAAGTTCACTGAGCCTTTCATCACTTTGTCACTGATTCTATTAATGTGCACATTGTACCATTTCTTTTCTACCAAAATCTGAGAACAACATCTTTCAGACTTGTGTACAAGGCAGATTTTTATAGCATTCCTTGGATGGAAGGGAACAGCACAGATAGACCATAGCACCTCATTTTGGTATGGATGGGAATTACAGTAAGCAAGATTGAGCCAGAGGATTATGACTGAGAAATACTTCTGGGAAAAGGAAACATATTGAGTATTCAGCAAATGAGCAAGCATCCTATTACATCCTTCTGGTTGTCTGCACCAGGTCTCTGCACAAGCCTTCTCACCTAGTAAGAAAATCATAGTTTCCTCCATTCCTGCCTAAACAGCAGAATTGTCTTTCTCTACCTTGCTTTTAAAACAGTTCTTAATGGAAAGTATTACCTACAGGAAGGTACCAAGCTCAGGAAATTTCTGTTCCCAAGATGACAGTTTTATATATTTACAAACAGCTTAAAAGCAGAGGGATGTTCTTTGCAACTGTAACCATGGGAACAGAGACTAGCACCTGCATTAATAGAGGACTGGGATTCCACTCTGCATAAATTACCTCAGCCAAAAAAGTGCATACCTGGTGAGGCTGTACAATTAAATAAACATTATTCCAATATCTCTTTACATCAGTGATGTGGAGCAATCTCTTACTGTCAGGGACAGAACTACAGCCTCCCAAACTTGTGGCTGTCAAAGCCCCCGGATTTGTTTAGCTTAGCAGAGAAGCCACCTCCCATCTGTTCTTCCCGGTTTTTTTTTCACTTGTCCTTCTCTTTTTGATGCTCTTCATCTTTTACAGCCGTATTCTTCACACTCCTCTTTCTTGCACTTTGGTGAGGAGAAACCAACCTTAAGGCTGTGGGTAGGGGTCTTTCATGGTGACTTCCCTACTCAGAATTGCTGCTGTTCATGTGCACTATCCTCTGTTAGAAAACAAGGGATGATAGAGTGTGCTACGTCCTGATGTATCCCCCATGGGTTTTCCCCCATGGGGGGAAAACTTAGGGTTTTTCATCTCCACTGCTGTCTGAGACACCAGACTGCCAGTTTTCATGCCTAACAGTGAAATGGCACCACATGCCCTAAAGCTAAGGGCTCTATTAATGAAAAATACGCACTATGTGGTACCTGCAGCACACAGAACATTTTGCTCACTACAAAAAGTGATTATTTTGGGTTACTCTTTTTAATGGAAGATAGATGTGAAAATAAATAAGCACCACTGACTTCTTTCAAAGACAAATTTTCTTGTACTTCATAGTAATAAAGATGTAACTGCATTTTTGAAAGCATCTGGCAAACACAGATAGAGTGATAGTAAATTTGACATGCTGAAGTAGCAGTGACCTGCTAAATTTGACATCTTACTCTTGTTAATGCATCAGGACACCAGAACCAATTATTCATAAAGTCTCCTTTGAGATTTGTGGAGATCAGGTTGAAGTAAAAGTCAATGGTTGTTTTACATCTATTGGAATGTAAAGCAAAACAAAAATCTAAGTATGCAAACACAAAGAATCTACTAAACAAATTGTGTTGCAGTGTTAGGAAAACAAAAGCAAAAAGCAATTTAAAATATCATTCATACAATCCTATGTCCAAACAATCAGAACATTCACAAAACATCTTTTGAGCAATTTTTCATGTAGCCTAATACAATTTCCAGTTATTGGTCATGAAATTATTAGCTGATATAACTCCATGTATTTTTCATTTCATCTTAGTTCTTACTTCTGGAAAGTTAGAGAGGGGTAGAGAGAAATTCTGCTAAACAGTGTCTACTTTCTCAAATAAAAAAGTTCAGTCTTTAGTCCCACGTCTCTGTCTGATCACCTTGCTGAAATTATATTAATTTACTCCAGGATTTTCTTTTGAAGTGAACCAACTACTTCCATCCAAGACAAAACTGGAGCATAATCTGGAGACTATTTCACTCCAGGGACTGGTTGCTTCAGATAGGAGGATCAGGACTGTGCCCAGCTGTGGTCCCTCCATCCTATAGTCACTCAGTCATATCCCACCAGGCTTTGAATCCCCTGTACTTTCCTGCCACCTCCAAGGGCAGGCAACATACACTTTGGTCTTAAAATTACAGGAGCATGCTTCTGGCGTACTGTGACACTCCTTGGAGATTTCAAGGAAGTGCAGAAAAATTACCTCCAACACCCTTTTTTCCATCTTCCCTCAAAAAAAAAAAAAATAAAAAAAAAAAAAAAATTGAACAAGGAACATAAAGAAAACTGCTGTGGAAGGAACTGCAGCTATTCATAGTGCACATACAGCGTCAGGTGCCATTCGCCCCCAACACCTCCTCTCTAGTTGTCAAATACTCATGTGAAAAGATATTTTTAAGAGTGTGTTTGTATATTACTGGGAACATCAGGGGGATGCAGACTGTGTGCACTATGCTTGCACAGTGCTCAGCACCACAGAGGCTCTGTTCTCCCATGATTTCTGAAAGCTGTCTTCATTAACCCATTCTTCAAGTCTCACAACAGCAACAACACACCCACTGCACAGCAGATGCCCATTCCTCTCTGTATCACAGGCAAATTCTTCTCTCCACATTGAACATATGGCATACTTATAAAAGCTGTTCTTCCACACAGAAGCTTCAGACCATGTGCTTTCATAGTGGCTCTTAATAGGTCTTTATGATATGGTGTTTTTTAGGACTTTTTATTTTCTGAGAAATGGCAATTTTCTAGTTACCATTAGTTACCTTATATTTTTGTGAAAAGGGATGATTATGATTAACCCCTAGTCTCCCACAAGCTCTTGATCCAGATTTAATATAGATTCATAGAACGTTATGTGTTGGGAGGGACCATCTAAAGATCATCTAGACCCAACCTCCCCTGCCATGACAAGGCAGACCTCCCACTAGACCAGGTTGTACAAGGACTTGTCCAACTTGGCCTTGAAAACTGCCAGGATAGGGGCATTCAAAACCTCCCTGTGCTAGCTGTCCCAGTGTCTCACCACCCTCTTGGTAAATAATTTATTCCTAATATCTAGTCTAAACATATCCCTTTCAGTTTGTACCAATTGCTCTTTGTCCTATCACTACAGTTTCTGACAAAGAACCCCTCTTTGGCTTCCCTGTAAGCCCCCTTCTGGTACTGGAAGGTTGCTGTGGGTTCTCCATGCAACCTTCTCTTCTCCAGGCTGACCAGCCCAAAATTTCTCAGCCTGTCTTTGTAGGGGAGGTGCTCCAGTCCTCTCATCAACTTCATGGCCTCCTTTGGACTTGCTCCAACGGCGCCATGTCCTTATATTGGGGATACCAGAACTGTACACAGCACTCCAGGTGGGGTAGAGGGGAAAATGCCCTCCCTTGACCACACTCCTTTGGCTGCAACCCAGGACACATTTGGTTTTCTGGGCTGTGAGCACATTTGACAGCTTGTGTTGAGTTTTTCATCAACCACTGCCCCCAAGACTTTCTCCTCAGGGCTGCTCTCAGTCACTTTTCTGTGCAGCCTGTGAGTGTGCCTGGGATTGCACAACCCAGCCACAGGACCTTGCACTCGCTCTGTTGAACTTCAAGAAGTTTGCATTGAACCTGTCCATACCTGTCCAGGTTCCTCTGGATGGCCTCCTGTCCCTCCAGTGTATTGGCTGCACCACAGAGCCTGGTGTCATCAGGGAACTTGCTGAGGGTGCACTCGATCCCACTGTCCATGACACCAACAAAGATCTTGCATAGTGTTGGCCCCAGTACCAACCTCTGAGGGACACCACTCATCACTGGTCTTCATGTGGACAAGGACCCGTTGACCACAACCCTTCGCATGTGACCATCCAGTCAGTTCTTTATCTACTGAGTGGCCCATCCAGCAAATCCATGTGTCTCCAATATAGAGACAAGGACATCACGAGGGACAGTGTCAAATACTTTGCATGTGAAAGACCACATCCAGGGGCAAACAAAGAAAAAAAACCCAACTGTCTTTATGTTCAACCACTTGCACAGCTGAGGAAAATTACCAGAAAAAGACTAGACCAAAAAGATCTCCAGAGCTGACACCATTCTGTTCTTTGGACACACACTGATCTAACTCATATTAAGCAAACTAAAGAAATATGTAATTACCCCAGTGGGATGGTGTGATCAGATCAGTAGCAAGAATTTGGGGGTTTTTTTAATACTGTATTTATTACGTTGGTTGTCTTATCTCTCTCCAAGCTAATGATGCAAATGCATTGGAGTTCAATTCAACACAGGGACTATCCCAATTGGAAAGGCCTCATTTGAAATATGCTGGCTAAGATCTTGTAGCCCTTGGTTGCATTGGGAATGCACAGCTTCAAATTAGCTCCAAAAATGCTGTACAAGAAAACCAGAGTCATCATGTTTAGTACACTTTGCTGAGTCTTGGAGTGACTTTGTGCTTGCTGTTGCATTTCCAAGCACACCTTGTGGTTATAAGTCCTGTTTCCTTAACTAACATTCAGGTATTTTCCATGCTGTTGGAAAGCTCAAGGATATGAGAATTAAGAGATATTTATTATCTTGTGAAACACTTAACTTTACCTCAGGCTTTCACAGAAAGAATATGAGAGTTGAATTCCTACAGAACATTTCCAAAGGCTGCTGACTATTCATTTCATATTTCTGAATTGACTTTTAAAAGGCAGACTTTGAAACTAATATTCTATTTTCCTTGAAATCTCAGCAAAAGTTCATAAGGGCAGCAATAAAAAAGAAATGACTGAGCAGGATACTGCTTGATGTCTTAACTCTGCATCACAACCGAATTTTTAACAAATTCAAGTTTATTTTGGTGTAGAAAGAAGCCACTGCCCTTGCTCATCAGGGTTGCAGACTGAGGATCAATAGTGATATACTTTACTGTTTGAAATTTAGGGCAGTGTCCACAAGTAATCACCTTACCACTTCCTAACAACTTAATGCATCAGCTAAACCTTGGTAACTGCCATCTGATTTTCTCTCATTTGCCTCAGATACAAATAAAATTAATTGTAAAATTAATATAATATTATATTATAAATTAATTAAAGGATTAATTGCATCCTGCTTGTCACACAAGCTGGTATCTGACTATGCATGTGATCTTATGTGCACATTAATTGTGAATCAAGTCATCACCACATATCTTCTGACTGCATCAGGCTAGGGAGATGACTGTGGTGGATTCTGTAGCTGATGTAGGATACATCATAAGTAATGGTAACACCAAGTAGTTTTTGTCAATGCTTTTAGAGTCTATGAAGGCCCTGTCAGAATAATTTATTCCACATTGAACATTACATATACTATTCAAGCTTTGTTTCAGCTCAAATTCTGCAAATGAAAATAGTTGCGTAAGAGGGATTGCAAGTACAATCCACTCAAATTTCATGGACCAGACTCAAAATAAATTAAAAGATTGCAAAAAAGTTCTGAGTTTTCTTGCTTGCCTAGATTGTTTAGATTTTGGGTTTTTTTTCTAAATCCCCCTAAAATATTTTAACTTTTTTTCCCTTAAACCCTACACACTGAAGTCATGCTCTTTAACATAATAACATTGAGATGCTTCAATTTTCATTTAAGAACAGTGATTAGCAAAAAGCTATTAATTATCATGAGGCTTTAGGTGAAAGTGTAGAAACTATAAATGTAACAAACAAGGCAACATTTTAGTAACATGTACTTTACCAAAGTCATATGTAAATGGGCAATTAAAACAACAGCAGAGGACTAAAATCCACAACTAAGCATGACATTTTCTTGCCTGGGATTAAGGGATGAAGAAAGTAACAACAAGACTGCTTTTAAAAAGTTGAGGTTCTAATTCACAGAAAATCTCTGAAAAAACCTGGAGTGATTACCAATTTGTATTTCTACAGAAATAGATGGCAAATCAGTGATAAAAGACACACTGCAGTTACCCAAGGAGAAAAGACAGTCTCAGACTCTGGGACACAACCCACATTTAGATCCATGGACATTCACAAAAGCCAGGTTTAGCATAATGAACTTGACTTCCCAGGAAAGAAGACACAGAGGCAGGCTCCACCAGCATGATCTAACTTAGAAACTATTTTCAGGCCCTTGGAAATCTTTTTCTTTCAGGAAGGAAGTCTTAAATTGCACTTACAAGACAATTAGTGACCATCAACTTCTGAGTGGCCTGAGATAACCCTGTTAAAAAACACCATCTATTTAACATTGTTGCTTTAATGGTGTCACTGGTTATATGTCAGCATAATCGATACTCTGTCACTTTAACTTAATAAGTAGTGTAATTGATGCATTATTACTTTAATTCTTCTTCATTATGAAGGTTATTAAAGTGCACTGTAAGTTAGAGTAATTGGACATTTCAATTGAATGGCTAAGGAGTTTGGAAATAAATAGCTGCAGGATGTAGCACTGATGCTTACCTTTGAAATGTGCACTATATTTATATAAGTAAAAATGGATTGGCTTTGTCAGGGGTGCAGAGGTGAAAAAATATGAAAGTAAGATGGTGTTTAACTTTTTGGATGCTATTTCATTTAAGTTTGCAATCCATCTCATTTGGGTTTTTTTGTAAACCTCCACAAGTTTCTAAGCACTTTAGAGATTCTGCATGTCTGAAAGGCTGTGACAAAGGGATGTACTTTTCCATTTTTCAGAGATGGCTCCTCACTGCAAGGACTATGTATGGCAGAGATGAGGATCTGCCTCACTTGCACTGCAAGTAAAGATGACCTTGTTCTGTCCAAAGGACTCTCCCTGACCAAAAGCAGAGTGACCATGGGTGCCACAACCAAGGCACCTCATTAATGCAGTCAAAACTAGGTGTGTCCAGACCTGATCATTTGTAACTCCACAACTTACTGACACTACACTATGGTCTCAAATGTTTACCATCCTCTGCAACAAGTGGGAGACCAAATCAGTCATGCATTTCAAAAGTAGTCCTCAAAAAGGCAGTAGTCTCTGGGGAGCAGAATGAGTGAGTACTGCACAAACCTGACCAAGTGCCACGCTTAGGTCCAGCCATAAGGACACCAGCTGCATATCGAAGCCTCCATGTTTCCAAGACTAATTGTTAACAACTTATATGGCAAACCAGAATGAAGGAGCAGTTGTAGTATGAGAGACTGTCAGTAACAGTATACTTGCTGAAAACTTTCATGCTTCATCCCATTTCATTTGGAAAAGGAGATTTTACAGGTTGATTCTTATTTGAAGAGACAGCCCTGCCACTGGGGATTTCAGTGGCAGCATTGAAGAAGTGGAAGACAGGAAACAATGAAAGAATATTCTTGATTGAGAGATGAAAGACTTTAGAATTAATCATCTTCTGCTGCTAACATTGAACTGGAAGGACTTTCCTGGCTTCTGTGGAGAAGAAAAGCAGTGTCTTTTCACTGCCCTCTGATTTCGTAATGCCCCACTAGTCTTCCTAGACTTTAAGAAAGAACTCAGAAGACAGCTTATGCAGCTAAAAGGTACTGGTCATTTTACTGAGAGAAGGCTGCCTCTCAAGATGATCTTAAAAAATGGTTTGGAACAAATAAATAATAGGGCTTGATCCCACAGGTAATACTCTTTGTAAGTTACTTTACAATGCTAAATGATCCATTTCTATCTATTGTTCTGTGGCAAGAGAATGAGGAAGAGGCATAACCATATTATCTGAGGATGCAGTGAGACTGGATGGGATAAATTAGTCTATATCCTAATGATAATGAAGTCACTGATAAGTCAGAAATTAAGCTGAACAAATTATTAGTTTTCACTCTTCATGCTAAAGTAGTTGGCATGTTAAATCATATATGCAGAGAAAATATTGCAGATAATATTCACAGTCATAAATGTGGTTCTTGGTAACTAAAATGTCATAAATGTTGCTTATACATTACTGGACTCACAACTTTGCAAATTTTGAGCTAGGCCATCCAACAATCTTATACATCATATAGTAAATAAGACTATCTATTGTACAGTATTTCTGTACACTGCAAGAACAGATTAATATTCCTGGTGAAGCAATAATTCATAGGAAGGTACAACACAATGGGGACAGCAGGCCATAAGTGCAGAAGATGGGCTACATGTAACCAGGTCTTTCCCTGAAGCTTACACATAATTGCTACAAAAGGTTCCATTATTCCTTTTTTGTGCTGTTTACTATGATTGTTAATCCTTTACAGACTATAAATATAACTTTTCATTTGCATAGTTTATGGGAACACATCTACCTCTTTAAAATACACTCTTTGCAAGGTTTTTCATCAACATGTACTTCATCTTTTGCATTTACATTTGAATTTGCTTTTACATATGAATTTGCATTGTAGCAAATACATTTTAAGACTGATTGACACCAGTTCTTAAGCCATTTTTTAGGTGTATTTTCCATCTTGGTTCCCTTGCCAAGGTTATGTCAGTACATATCATTTTGTGGCTTTATACAGGCGATGGACAGATTGGTGATAGATTTTTTTTTTTGGTGATGACTCTGTGTAAGACTATATTTCAGGAAAACTGGGGTTGGTGTGGCTTAAAAGGGATATCTGCAGTACTATCACCAAGTCACCTTCAGATGATCAAACAGACCTGAAAGCAAGTGTGATTTTCTGAATATTTTAGTGCTTAATTTCTGCAAAAGTAGAAAGTAAATGCTGGCCACACGCAGTCAATCTGCTAAGGAATTCAGAGAGGTTGAAATGCCTCTTCCAGCAATGCATATGTGTATATATATAATGCAGGTTATAATCATACTGTTATCAGATTGCATAAAAACAAGAATATGTTAACATTGTGAGAGTCTAAGTCTGCTCAAAAAATTACTCTTTCTATTCTAGTCAGACTTGTTCCAAGGGCTTTTGAAAACACAGGAGATGGTGCTACTTTTTGTTCTCCTGAGACAAAGCACATCAAGTGGTTACATAAGCAATTAATTTAATTCTAGAATTAACACCTCCCACTAAGCATTTTGGGAAGAATCCTACCACAAAAACTAGCACAACAGCAACAAGAACTGGTGGCTGATTTCAGCTTTTTGTAGTCTCATTGTTCTACTTACTGGCTCATCTTACACTTTCTGTATGCCACAGGAATACTGAGTGAGTGAAAAAAAAGTCAACTTTCCAGGAACAGTGATTTACTATGTGCATATATTATAGGACCTGAACCACTGAATTTACACCAGGGAAAAATATTAACCCTAGAGTTACATAAAGCTGGGGTTAGGGAGCAGACCACTTGCAAAGAGAAGAAGGTATCCCAACTTGTTTGGATCATTCAAGAAAGATTCTTTAAAATACTGTTTTTAAAATTATTCTTCAGGCAGTTGGAAAGAGAAACAGAGAGACATAAAAGGTTTATGTCTAAACCAGACTAAGATACCGTAACTATTAGAGGGGGAAAAAATGAATCAGATGGTGGTCAAGAGAGTATATAACAGGACAGTAAAAATATTTGTATCTGTGAAATTATAAAGCTACAAGAGCTTTAATTTTAGTGCGGTGGCTTTTTCCTCCAATATTTCTATAGCAAGTTTCAGATTTTCCCTGAAAACTGCATTTGTGAGTTAAACATAGTCTAGGTTTACAGTTAATTTGCCTTTAGTTTGTCTCACTTCATGCCTCCTAGAGGCTTTGGGAACAGTGGAGTCTAAGCACAGACCCAAGCCCTCAACAAGGACCGAGCCAGTGTAGTGGGGAGTGGGGACCACCAGGAGAAGCATTTTCAGAAACACTCTGCCTTACTTTTAAAGGGTATTAATTTTCTGTTGATGAGGATTTTAAACCACTCTAGTTTTCCAGCATGCACATATAAGCCTAACCCTGTGATTCAAGATAAAATACTTCAAACAGGACTTCATGTCATCTCCCGCTGAAGGGTAAAGGACCAGCAAAACCTTCCAGCATGAGTCAAGTCTGGTTTTATAAATGCAGCTAACAAAGGAGTGAATCCCCTCTGACAAGTGCGTGAGGTGTTTGTGCTAGACAAATTAGAGGTACAAAGCTGTGTGTTTAATTCTGACTGAAAGCAATTGAGAGGGACAAATTGTACCAGAGGAACTTTCTAAATTGAAGGGAACACAGGAAAGCGACTCAAAAAAACAACACTAAAATGATCTCCACACAATGACCGTTGAGAGATGATAAAAACTTAGCAATTTGGAAGAGGGAAAAGGAACAAGGCAGGCAGGAGGACAGGTAGAGAAGTAGTCTGGAAGTTTTTAATGGATAACTTGTTTTTGAGAACACAAAAGCCCTGCTGCCATGCCTTCTTGGATTATTTCCAGTGTTACAGATGAACCCACAGCTTAGTGAACACAAAAGCCAGGACTTCACTTTTTTGTTCCCCCTCTTCTTTTTAGCACAAAAGAAGACAGCAATCACGTCAGGAAAGATTTGGTGGCTTTAATTGAGCTGCGGTTGTATCCTTTTCTGTGTTTTCTATCATGTCAATTTTCCAAGTGGCCATCAAGCTTTTGTCAGCTGAAGCAACCCAAGTATACAAGGGTGACATTTAGAATAGCTCCAGGATTTGCCTCCCTCCTGGCAGCACTATCAAGAAGGGCTTTAAGCATACTTAAGTTGACTTTAAATCAAGATGTCAGTTTTGAAATCAGGCTGTCTTTGGCATTCTTGTCAATAATGCTGAATTTGACTTAAGCCCCATACACCTTCATGCATTGACCAGACAGAATTTGAAGCTATATTTCTCTAATACATATCACAATCTTTTGTCCTTTAGTCAGGATTTGGGACATTTACCCAAATGTCTGATAGGGTGAAATGTTTTTCCCCTTCTCTTGTAATGGGAAAGCCAAATGCTTGCTTTTGGCAAGGGTAAACAGTGATAGGACAATGGAGAGCAGCTTTATGATGAAAGAGGTTAGATTTAGACATAGACTGGACATTAGGAAGAAATTCTTTACTGTGAGGGTAGTGAACAATCTGTCTGGAACAGGTAGCCCAGAGAAGTTGTGGATGTCCCATCCCTGCAGTTTTTCAAGGCCAGGCTGCATGAGGCTCTGAGAAGCCCAGTCTAGTGGAATGTGTCCCTGCCCATGGCAGGAGAATATGAATGAAATGATCTTTACAGCCCCTTCAAATCCAAATCATTCTGTGGTTCTATTAAATATTTTTGAGCTTGAATTACGGGGGAAGAAAGGGGCACAAAGAGAGGGGGTAATATGTTGCATCAGCACGAAGTAATAACAAAATGAAGATATATGAGTCTTTGCATAACTGTGTTTATGTATCTTTGTGCCTATTCTGTGTTGAAGGCAAAATGGCTTCCCATGACCAAACACCTTTGGTTATTTTATGTGTCTATTGTGAGATGCTCACAATGCATAAAGGAAAAAAAAAAAACAAAACAAAAAAAACCAAAACAAAACAAAAAAACCAAAACACCCATGTCCAGGAGTTCTCTGTAGCAAATAGCTGCTAGTTGGACGAAGGTACAGCATTATTAATCTTTCCTCTTTCATTCCTCTCCTTTGGGAGTTCTGCTTCAACCCATAAAGAGTATAGCAGCACCTGTGAAATGTGGTTTCTGAGTTATTTTTCAGGTATGTAAAGACCTCGGCTATCCAACTGAGGATTTTGGCTTACTTCCATGCCTTTTTATACATTTTGCATTAAACACTATGAAGAAGTATTTCAAAGTTTCTCAGTTGTCATAAGCTGTCACTGAAGTCAATGAAGCCAAGACAATTCAGCCTGAATACACAAACTGTACTTTTGACTCATGTATAAGAGACAATTAATCCAGATTAAGGGACAATAAAGGGGGACAACCAGTAGCTATTGCAGAATCACTCCCACAGGAAGAGCATTTACAGGGGAGCTGTTCTGGAACAGTCATCACTCAATATATTTATACTGCAACAAATACTGCAACAATTTTTACAGTTAATCACATGGTACATACAAACTTCCAAAGCAAGAAATTAGCAAACACTGTGAACAAAACTTGAGCATTGTTTCTGTTCTTGATTGAAAACAATGAACTAAGAATATTTGATTTTCTAAACACTTGTCTCATTCCAGGAATATTTCAGAATATATAGAATTTTAGGTACAGACATGCACTCTGAAAAAAATTTCCTTAGAAAGCAAAGAACACCCCACAAAAGCATCAAGAGGCAAATTTCATAGAACTAAAATCAAATTATGGACTAGATTTAGTTAAATCTAAAAAATGACTATTTTACTCTCATTTTTAAGGGAGATAAATTTTAGTCTTTCTGTAGCATAAAGCAGGATATGAATAGGAAAAATCTGTAGTCAAATGGAAGCAAATGGATAACAATACACAAGATAATACTTTTAAATAGCAAACTTAGCTGTGACAAAAAAAAAAAAGGTTCATCACAGCTTCATGGAAATATTAGATGACTTCTCCACTTTATTTAGCAAATTCACATTAACGTCAGTTTTCTCATCACAACTGTTTATGGCAGCTTCTTCCAAAATGACCTCAGTATTCTGCAGGAGTTCTTATCTAAATATAACACCAAATGAACCCTGAAATAAGTCATGAGACCCAAAGTGACATTATTATTAGGAAAATGCATTTTAAAAAAATATTATTTTTCCAACATCCTAAGAGGACAAAAGCTATGTAAGGCAAAAATTTAATCATCAATTAAGACCATGCAGCACAAGTCAGAACATCAGCCTGTGGGACCATTAAAAAAAATAAACAAAAACGGCAAACAAAAAACCCCAAAACAAACAAACAAACAAACAAATATGAAAGATTTGTTGAACAAAATTGGTGTTTGGAGATAGGCAGATTCAGAGTAATGATTGCAATGTGGTGCTCTATGTACAGAAACAGTCTCAGGATGAAAATTTGTACCCAAGGCAGTCAAACAGAAGGATTTATTTTCTTGTTGTTCTACTGTGTTCTTGTCATTTTCTTAAGAACTTCAAGTTTTCTCTAATGAAGTTCAGTGGAGATGGGAGCTGGGGTGAAATGGTGAATGACTGAATCTCTGGGGTGGCAGGAATGCAGCTGATGCAATCAACATTTTTACTTGCCAACAAGTCTAAAGGAAATTCTTCTGTGTCTGTTGCTGCACAAAAAACTCCTTTGTAACAGAATGAAGTTTGACAGTAAAGAGCAGCTTGTGCCAGGGTAGAGTTTGTGTTTTCTTTGCATCTATCACTCCCATGGCAAACAACACCACACACAAAGATTTTCTTTTGTGGTATAAAACCGTGAAACTTCACTAAACCAGCCCTACATTTCATATTTAAAGCAAAATATCATTCATTTTACTGAAATGAGGTTTTTTTGGTGGTCAGATAGTGTGCTTAATACTCCACTAAGTAAACTGAAATTTTAGCAAGTATACCAATCTGAAAGTTGTCTCTGGCACTGTGAGACAGCACAAAGTCTTCACTGAATCTGAGATAATTATAGTCCAAAGAAGAACACGTGAAGTGGGCATTCACATTTTAGAAGATCATAAAAAGGTTGGCAGGCAAAGACCTCAAGAGATGGTTAAGCATGCACAAGGATGGGATGTAAACTATCAATCAGATTAAAACAAACATAAGTTTGTTTACCTTGTACCTGAAGTTCTCCAGAGATGGAGATTCTGCTATACTCAGCCACCTGCTTCACTACCCTGCATTAAAAGGCAGTCAAACTTAGAAGGAACTTAAATATCTCACTGTATCTCATCATCAAAACCTATTAAATTTTTTTAACCCTCATACATAAAGCCTTCTGAAATCTTTAAAGTTCATTCCTAATGTGATGCAGTCATCTGCCCACCTTTCAAAGAGAAGCCATCTCTCCTCGCTATGAACTGATGTCCCATCTCACATTCTCTCAGGGCAGGAGTTTGGCTTATTTTGCTAATTGCAAAGCATCATGTGAGCTGGTGGCTCTTTTCCAAGTAATAATAAAGCATTCTCCTGCCATTCTCTTTAGCCACTAAAATTTAACAGGCTTTCAAAATGTCCTTCTGAGCCATGTCAGGTACAGCAGAGTGAGAACTTTCCTGACAGAATATCAACCTGTGTACTTTCATATTGTAAAGTACTGACCCTGCAAATGCCTCCACATCCTGCCACACTACAGGGGAAAAGTATATATATTGCTAATATGTTTCCATGTGAGTAGCACTTTTGTAATCTCTTGCATGCATATGAGTCCTTTTAAGTGCATTCACTTGATTTATAATAAGCAATAACATAATAGGGACATGAGATTCTGAAGTTAAATCAAGGTTTCTTAATAAAGAAAATATTAACACTGATCATAGATGGGGAGAACTGAAGCACAAGATACCTCATCTGAAATGACATAATCAATGTAAGCACCAGATAAATATGTAATTTTCCAGACTCCTCTTTGCACATCTCCCCTGTGTGGCATCTCCCCTTTTAAATTAAGAAAATAAATCTTTTAAAAATATTGGATTAAGGATTTCTAGCATGCATTTTCATGAGGTAAGAGAAAAATTTGGACTTTAAATTTCAAATGCACTTAAAAAACAGCTGAAGTGCTTTTATAGTTTTGCAAAAAATTATTTCAAAGCATACATTTTCATTAATTGGGATCCATTTTGACTGGAAATTAAATATAGCACTACTACTTGTTTCTCAAGGATTTTTATATGACCCTTCAAAATGCAAAATGCTCTGAGAACAAGCTATCATTTTATCTCATGATTGTACAGCTGGGACAAAAATATCAATGTACTCCCACATAAAGATACAGTAAGGAAAAAGCATAGCACAGAATTATGTGTGGCTGGGTAAATAGAAATTATATTAGTTCTCCAAAGCAGTCAAAAAATCCCAGGAACAAACACAAAAGCAATGCAGTGAAGTCCTTAGAGCATAATTGTATTTCTTGGTTCCTCCTGGAAGGTACTGCATCCTCTCCCCTGCTCTTTCCTGAGGGGTTTGCAAGGCTGACCCATGCAGAAGGATGCTGAGTGGGCTTCTCCACACCTCAAGGGGAATGATCTCCCTGCACAGTAGGCAGAGAGAAACCAGCATTCCTGCTAAACTAGTCCCAGAAGGGACCAACTGGACATCAGCATAAATCAACCACTTCTTACTCCTCCCCCAATCCCTGCCAGAAATATCTGAATTGAAATCTTGGGTAATGTGAGATGAAGTAACCAATGCAGAACAGGATTGTTAGAAACAAGCTGATGTTTCAGAGGACAGCTCAATTGAGTCAAACCAGCATGGCAAATTAATTCATTCAGAACTAGAACACAGAGCAGAAGCCATTGCCAGAGGAGGGAGAAATAGTTAAAGGATGCTTACAAAAAATGCCTGGCTATAATACCATGCTTTAGAAAATGTTACTGCCCCAGGGGTATTATGAAACTGGACTGTCACAGGACCAGTTGACAGTCAAGTCAGAGAAACCTAGGAAAAAATTAAGGAAGGCCTTGGTTATACTTAATGACAGAGGACAGTCTTATAGAGAGGAACTCAGCTAAAAGAATGGAGTATTAAGACTGATCATTTAACATAAAAATATTGAAAAAAAGAAAAACAAATCAAACATTTTCACTGTGCAAAAGTAAAGCTTCACTTGTACTGAGATAATCTAGAAGACCAGATTGCTTCTAACCCACATCATGGCAAACAACCAAATATCTTGGGGACCTTTCTCAAGAAACAAACAAAATCCCTGCCCAGGGACACTTAAGCTGGCAACACCAAAAGACATGTAACAGTCAGTTACTACGAGAAACAGAAAAATTGCCAAATGCTCCCTGCCAGTAACGCGTGCCAGGGCTGGGGCAGACACATGCAGATCAGTGCAACTGTAATGGTGTAAAGTAACTCAAGGTGCCAGGAGCTGGGGAAAGAGCAGATGAACAGTGCTGGCCACAGGTGCTGTGGTCTAAAATGGAAGGTGAATGAAAGCTGCTTTTGCTTTCTGCAAGACTCGATTCTGTAAATCTCAAGGGGATGCTAGTGAGGATCTAGTTTATGCAAATAGCAAAAAACAAATTCCTTGTTGAAATCCCAACCCAGGATTTTTGTTGAAAGTGGAACTGCCACAGAGGTTCTTTGGGCTGTTTCTGTCTGCAAACAATAATGTGAAGAAAGCTGGTTTGACCACAAATCTTGGTTGTATCCAAAGATGTTCCCCTCAGGAATGCAAAGGCTAGACTTTGCTCCTTATACAGCCTGATCAGGGAAGGAACTTTGTAAATTTTAGGTGTTAATGAGCATCAAAGGCAGGATATGGTTATCTGTATTCATAGATTTGCAGCAGCAAGTTTCTAGTGATGTATGAAATGAGAAATCCCCGCCTCATGCGCAGGGAGAATTATACAGATATTGCTGTTCAGTCAGTGGTGTGCAACACTCAGGCTAGCTTCACACACACTGTGCAACTCATAGAAATGCAGAGACACGCAAGTACCTTGTGCCCAGATGTCTCTGAAAGTTTTTTTAGAAAAGTCCTTGAAGACTTTAAAAATAAATACAAATTTTAAACCAAGCCTTATATTCTTTAATGTCCATGTTGCCCTGTCAAACCACTTTGTTTCTGCTCTTCTAGGATACCCATACTGCCTTTAAAATCTTGAGAAAGACTCTGATTCAGGGTAGATTTTGAGAAAATAATATATAAGAAGGTAAGTTACTTAAAAAAGAAAATTTGTGTTAGAACAGATTAGAATGTTAGAATGTTCCAGCTTCATGTTGGAAAGAAGTTATTATCACTTGATGCTACTACATTTTCTCTAGACCCACATGGTCTTTGTTAATGAGCAAGTAGCAGCAGATTGAACTCTGATGCCCTCAGTGCCTGTCTGGCTGCTGCACTGACGACCAAGAGCCACACAGCAAACCTTCCTCCACAGGCTGGTTCCAAGCACACATGGGAGCCACTAGCTAATTCCTGGCAAAGATTTTCACACCGTTTTAATTCTTTGGATGAAACCTTGAAACACAGAAGGCTGCTTTGAGGGGTCATTAGAATACTTTCTCTCAGATAAACCATTTATCCCACAAATCCTTGTGCGTTACTTGTATCTGCCCTACAAACAGATATGTTGGCTCTTCTACCCTTAAGGGTCTGATTCTCAATTTTCAGTTAATTGTAATCCTTTACATCAGTAAAAAGTGGGTGAAAAAAAAAAAAAAAGTTAGAATAACTGTTCCCCTTGGCCTGCATTTTCCACTATTAGCAGTTAGCCCACACCTGACACTATTGTATTTTACTCAGGCTGCCTGGTCTTAATTTTTCCTCTTCCTATATCCGTATCATGTACCAGAAAGACATTTGTTTGTAATGACAGTCCTTTGTTATGCCTAAATTTTCATTTCCTTTTACATTTCCAGACAGAACTGGATGATATTTTTCACATCCATATTTTCCCCACCAAAAGCATAAATTTAGTAACATTCCTAAAACCTTTAAATTCAAGTTGTCTCCATAAAACTAAATTACAGAGATTTCAAAAGTCAACACAGTTTATTTTGACATTTTTAAACTTCCTGGCTACAGCAACTGCTCCTTTTAGCATGTCCTTCCATTTTGAACACATTAAAACCCCTTTTCCAATGTTCCCATTCAAATTCACATGCACTATACACTTCATACACATACACACTTTCTCACAACTCCCAGTGAACTGAAAAATCAATTACTCTGCCCCCTAGTCCCATGCAGGACTTGCCACCATCACACTAATACAAGAGGGGTTTAAGGAAGAGGGTCTGCTGAAGGCAGGCAGGGTGACAGCAGTGCCAGGGGAGCTGGAGCAGAGGTGCCTGAGCTAACAGAGATCTGATCGCCACGGCCTCATGGATGAGCTACTGGGTTTGATCAAGGCTTATCAGCACAGACAGACCTTGGTGCAGCTGGGGCTGTGCCATTTCCCACCCCTGCATGGCAAATGCTCAGTGATGCCTTGAAATCACAGCTTCTTAAGGCACCATTTCCAAGCATGGTGCAAAGTTCTGGTGGCTCTGATGAAGTGAGTGCTGACTGAGCTTTGCTCGCCGGGCAGGGCTCGCCACTCTGCATGTACCACCCTTATCTGCCTTGAGCCCTTTTATACAAAGTCTTTTTTCAGGTGGAAATCCCAGAAGGCCAGACGTTGATGTTTTGAATTATACAACCAGCCTCTGCCTTCCACAGTGAGGGGTCAGCTCCCTGCCAGCAAACTCATTTGTAACGCTGCACTTGTAAACTCCCGATAAAAGGCTCTGATGGAACCATGCTTCGCTGGGTAGTGGCAATAAAACTGCATGGCCTCCTTTACATCATAAAAAGCTTTCAAAATCCTACCATTTCAGACTGAAGTTTCAGTGAGGCAAAGGATATAAACCTGTAGAGGGGAGATTTGCTACAAAATCTGCTACTTTTAGGTGTTACCAGCCTAAAGGAAAACATCTTTAGAAGTCAGTCTTCGTGATAGAATGAAATGTTAATTTCATATTTCTTTCCATGTTTTTCGTGGGATTTCAATGCATTGATTCTGACCACAGGGGTCAAGAATATCAAAAGAACAGTATGAGGGGAAAGAAAAAAATTTTCTTATTCCAGGAGCCTGCCTTAAATACACGACAGAAGTTATCACAAATAATTAGGCTGATACTTGCTTCGAGTTACAATTGCCTTTTTAAAATTTCTAGTCTTGTTGTATATTGTTTAATGGGTGACATATACCACAAAACTGCCTCTGGGACAAGTGAGATTGTTTACATTCAGGTGACAATGCCACCCTGGTAGCAATCAAATGTAGATAAGGACTGATTTTCTAAAGAAAAGAAAAAAATACAAAAACCAAACTTGAACAAATAAAATAATTCTAGCAAAATTTTAAAAAATCACTGAGAGGGTGAAGAATCAATGATTTTGGAGCACTTCTCTTGAAGTTAATAGGCACTGGCCACATTGAGTCTCTATGCTGAGTGCCAAAGGAGACCCTTGAAATGTTCTTTGAGATTGGAAACCACAGACCTGTCATCAGCACCGGCTTGGGTACTGCAGGAGCAGGGCTCCCAGACACAGTGAGCACCACCAGAAATGCCCAGGGTTTCTAAATCAGCTCACAGCAGGTGCTTGCCAGCAGGCCCAGCCCATGCCTGAGAGGATACACAGTGCTTGGACTTGCACTTAGTGATTATGAAGGCAGATCTTGGCTTAAGCTTTTGCTTCCTATTTCTCCTAAAAAATACATTTGGTAATTGTATAGATAGAAAAACATATCCCTCGTCCCTCTAGACACCATCATCATTTTCCCAACAGACAGTCTCTCTCCCCTGAGTAGTCAAATAATTTTCAGGCAAATCATTATCCCCTGAGTACAGGAAACTGGTATAACTGTACACAAAGAAGAAAAAGATAAAAAAAGCATAGCATCACAGCCAGAAGACATTTATAATGCATATATTTTGCTTCAAGAAATATGTTTTATAGAGAGAAGGGGTAAGAGACAGGCCCTAGAGACAATGTCTCCCTATTCCTTATTTGTAAGCACATGCTCTTAAATGGACCCTGACAAATCTCAGGGTTTGACTGCATGGAATTCTGCACTGCATGATCAGACCAAGTGTTTATCTTGTCCTCGAAGCAGTATCCCAATGGGAAGACTCCTGCTTCAGCCTAACAAAAGGGTTTCCTCTTATTTCCAGAACCCTTTTAGGACCACTGTCACTCTGATCCTCACACACTGGCCCAGCTGTCTGCAGGGTAACCCTGGACCCACAAGCCGTGTTCTCACACATGCACAAAGAGAAAGCAGCTCAGCAGCACAGTCAGGTTTATCCTTTGGGTGCCCAGACCCCATTGCAAGCCCAGGGCAGCTCCTTGTTATGCCCTGCACACCCATGGGTGCAATCCAGCTGACCAGCCTGGCACAGGGATGCCTATCTGTCTCACCCAGGATAGCAATGAGACTGTATCACACAGGTGGCTTTCCCATTCATGTCCAGGTGACACACAAAGGTGTAGTTAGTGTCAGTGCAGTGAGATACATAAAACATTCATAAACACCAGCTGCCTCAAGATCTGCTAGAGATCGTTCTTTTAAGGGTGTTCCTGTGTGTCTGCTTTTACAACTTGTACATTTTTAAAAGATCAGGACTGGTTTGGAAGATTCCAGCAGGAGAGCCTAGTATTTACACAGGGCACACTGGCAGTGGTGGCTGTGTACATTGCAGAAAGTCCTCAAAGCCCTATTTCCTGGGTGTGAAACTGCAGCTCGCAGAATGAAACTCAAGCATGGCTCTCATGGTTCTCTAGGAAAATTTAGTAGTAGCTGATCCATGCATCTCTAGAGACAATATCACCATAGTGTGAACATTGCTTGTTGTGCTGCCCATATCCCCAGTGTCCTTTTGTGGAACCTGCTTCGTGAGTCTGTTTGGGCCATGGAAGTTTCCTGATGGACATCTGCCTCAGGGTGAATTTTGGAAAATTCCCAACAAATTCATACAATGTTTTTATTGTCCATTAAAAAACCCAACAAAACAAAACAAAACAAAACAAAACAAAACAAAAAAATCCAACAAAAAAACAACTAACAAAATAACTAACAAACAAAAAAATCCCCACACACAAAAAGGAAAAAAGGAAACAAAACCAAAAAAAATGACCAACAAAAGCATCAAACTCTTTCATGGTGACATAGTCATAAGTTTTTCTCTCTTAAAAAAAAAAAAAAAAATAAAGCTGCCCACTTTTAAGAAGAGCTTGGTTTAGTTTTGGAAGGGTATTGAATTTTCCTGCTTCCAGGAAAATATGCCAAAGTCTACACAACCTCAGAACAGAGAAAAATCCTGCTTTACACATGACCACTAAAGGCTTACTTGAGTTTGGCAGCTGAATGGTTTGCAGATTCCATCTGGGCTGAGCATCCCCAGCCCAGAGCTGCAAAGGTTGAGCAAAGCTTCTGCCTGAAATCTCTCTCACCAGCTGCTCAGGGTCATTTCTAACACTGGCAAAAATCCTGTAGGCATCAAATATACATCCTTTTGCCTAAAAAGTGAAGATATTTGATCTAAAATATTGGCAGTATGACACACCATTCTTTATCATGCCTTCAACAGTGACTTTAAAGCTGAGTGAAAAGAGCAACTTTGTGCCTGGCTATTAGCGCTATTTATTAACACCCCAAAGGCATTTGTGAGAGCTGGATAGTATAAAAAGGAATCTATATCTAGATTAGACATGGAAATGATGATGAATTAAAGGAAATGCAGCACAACTTTAGCTTATGACATTGTTTTATTATAGATGAACACCTGCTTAAAAGGATTATTTTAATTGGGCCAAATTACTAAAATGAATCCAAATAAAAGGCTGTCCAAACAAAGGCTGAAAATCTTCTGAGTGGGACAGGGATGACTGACATGTGGACTCCCTCAACAGCCAAGGACAGAAACAGGCAGTGCTAGAACACAACACATCCCACCTGAGGGCAGGCATGTGAAGCAGAACAGGGGAGTGTCTGTTTCCATGGACTCTGCAGAAAGCTTTGGGTGAACAGCTTTTGGGTGAAATAGCTTATAATAAATACATCTGAATATAGGGGGAAAGTCACCAAAGCAGAAAAAAGAAATGGGGTAAAATTAGCAGAAATTTTTAAGAGAACTGAGGCAGGTACGTTTAGTCACCTTCAATCAAAAGAAAAATATGGCATTGAATTTCTCAAGACTCCCACTTCTGTCCTCCACACTTTAGGGTTCTCAATTCAAGTCCCCTTGGAAACTTCTCCATCTGTGCTGCTCATCAGGTGCTGAGGAGTTTTGACTCAGGGAAGATACTTGTGTTGATTTTTTATTTGGGGGGAGTGGGACGGTTTGTGTGCTTGTACATAAGCATCTAGATGAAAGAGCTTGCTCAGGGTCCTCTAACCCTCTAGTTCCATCAGGGTATGCTTGGAAGCTCAGCAAGGTACCAACATAATCATTCTTCATACTGGGAAGACAAAATTTTCCCCTTCCCAATTTCTTTAATTCCCTTCAAAAACATTTGCAGCTTTACAACTTAAACTGTAATCAATCAAATTATTTTTTTAAAACTTCTCAGTTACTTTTTCTTTTTTTTTCACATTAATGTACATGTGATTCACTCACCATGATTCACTACTCCATGCCTGACCATCACCAGGTTTCAACTGATTGATTAAAAGATACACACCATTGTGCAGCCTGGCAGGGAGCACTCCAGCATTCAGGTTTGGCAAAAGGTCATGATGGAATCTAGGGAAAGCACCAAATCCTAAGGAAAGTATCTCTGAAATTCCTGTTCCAACTTCAACATTATCCAAGTTCCCTGAAGCCAATATCACCACTCTCTCACATAAAGGTTAAATCTGCTAACACATCATATATGTAAATTAAACTCCTGTTAGTACCCTGGGAAAATTCAGAGCAGGCATCACTTTTGGAAAACTGTCCTCTTCCAATTTCATCAGCTGACATTCTCACCTTAAAAAAACACCTTTAGCAATCCAGCTAAGAGTAGCATAAAGATTTCTTAAAATAAAAAAGTGTCAGTGTAAGCACCAACTATTCTGCCTCTTTAACTTATTCTAGTTTATATGGGCAAACTTACTGGAGTATACTGTCAATACTGCATGTTCAATGCATCTCAAAATGTGTGAATTTGTCACTGAATTTTTTTTTCTTTTTTATAGTCTTTCCTCCATGCATAAATGTTTGTATTGTAGGAGAGCACTGCATAATTTATAACACATATTTTCTAGACTTGTTCAGAGTTTCAATCAGGATAAACTAAAAGAACAATATCTATACAAGATTTCTCACTGAAGCCAGATAAGTATTTCAGAGATGTCTTAGATTCATAGGTCAGGAAGAGTACAGATACATCTGAAGACTGTGAACTCATTTTCTAGTGACCTCTCCATCAAAATCTGATCAGAGAGATAAACAGGCAAGAGCTGGAAGTCGTATTTAACTGATGTGTTCTGAGTTGTCAGTGTGGAAGAAAGTACAGGACATGAAAGCAGGGGCGATATCAGAGACAGTATCTTATCTATATGCTATTAACAGGAAAGAAAGATACACGGAGAACAGATTCCCCTTATCTATGAGGAAAAAAATTACCAAGAGATAAGAAAGAAGGGCTTTGGTAAGGTTCTGAAAGAAAAAGTAATCAAATGCAAAGCTTATTTGATGCTGAACCCTTCATACTGTAAACACAGAAACTAAAAACTAGAACTTCAAGTTCTTGGGGTTGCTTCATCTGTGACCCTGAGCAAGAGTTACAATATCTGTGCTTTCCCTCTACAACTTACAAAATACAATCATAATGAAAATAATTCCTTCCTGGGCAAGGATAGTATAAAATTTTAAATTTAAAATTTAAAGTTTTTTAAGTTACATGCATTATTCAATAGGACTAAACATGAATAACTATCCAATCTCTAAACCTCTCAGGATTCATGTACTGGTAGCCATGAAAATACTTGGAAAAAACCCCAAACTATTAATCTACAACATTTCTAGGTAGGTAAAAATTTATGAATTTTTTTTTCTTATGAATTTTGTTCTTGGAAGGGCACTGATTTAAAGTTAGAACTCTCCCCACAGTGCATATATTCAAATTTGATACTCCACTTACTTCTACTAGAAATCAACATATAGTGTCATAAGTGGCATAATAGCTGAGATGCTTGCATATCCCCTGGACCTGATGAGATCAGACATGCATAAAAGCCCCAGAGCAATACTCTCTAGAAGAAAAGCAATTTCAGACACACCATATCAATCCACTCACTTATATTTGTACTATGACAAACTCAGCACCAGCAAGACAGACAAATCAAGAGCTGGGTGTGTTCAACAGGTGGCTCTATTTATTTGACTCACTGGGTCTCTTACAACAAGGACTTGGATGTTAACTTTGCACTTCATGAAAAATTCAGTAGTGTAAGACAAGTTATAACAACATGTTTACTCACAATAGGCCTCTGAGTAGCAACAGACCCTTATGTAAAGTGGAGTATGAAACAAATATTTAGAATATTATCTAGAAGATCATCTAGAATATTTCCACATTTCCTCTACAAAAGCCCTCAGAGAACATCTACAAATAGAAAGAATTGTGAAAAAATTTGGATGTGAGACTTGATTGCTAACCAAATTTCAGAGGGATATGAAGACAAAAGTTAGAAGCAGAGATCTGGAGATGAAGAAACTGTTACAAGGATAAAGAGCCACCTTGTTCTTTTCAGATCCCAGACCCCAGACCAGGCTCAGTGGACAATCTACATCCACTGGTATAGCCCAAACTAGTGAATATAGTCCTTTATTAATCTGACTGAAAGAAGTTGTGATCAAAATTTATCTTTGCAATTCAAGGTTAAATCACTAAATAAAAATAAAAGATTTTCTATGAATTTGCCTACCTATTTAGCTGGTACATCTTCAAAATTAAGGTGTAGATCTCATTACAGGACACAACAAATGAGGAAGAACAGGGCCAACACTCACCTTCACACTTAGCAGTTTAGTAAGAACAGGGAAAGTAAAAAACAGAGAAGACAAAAATGCCCTCAAGCCAAATTTGCAAGTCTAATTTTCTACTTTGCAGGTGAGAGTTTCCCAATTAATAATTGGCACATTCTATCCTCCCTTACTTGGGTCAGCTGGATACTGGCTGCTTGGTTTTACCTGGAAAGTTTCTACAAGAACAGATGATGGATCAAAGAAAGTTGTTTTTCAGTCAGGAAAGCACAACCATAGGATTCAAGGGTTTGGGGAGTGGGAGATTCTGTGAACACACCAGCAAATTTTTCCCCAATTATATTGCATCATACCTCAGAGCCTGGCCAGAATATCATTCAATAATTCCACTGAACACTAGAAAACCCTTTCTTAGATGAAATTTTTGCAGAATTTCCTAGACTTCAAATGCTACATGCTTCACTGGGCTCCATATCACAAGTTAACTCAGTAGGCTCTAATGGGCACCAAAAATATTCTGCCCACGCCTGAGTGAGAAGCATACAGCTTACCAATATAGCTCAGTTATTATTAACACACATCCCATCAGAACAGATCCATCAAACTCTCTTCGATACTGACTGTACTCACATTTATTTGAAAGTGAGCTCGATTTCCACCCACCCCATATTATGTATCAGTGGGTTGGAATCTGCCTACTTTGTACAGCTGAAGCTGGAATTCTTCCCCAGTTGCATTCAAAACAAGCCACATCAGTGTTAATGGACTGTTTTCTACTATTTGGTCCTTCTTCAGAAAGTTATTTTATACATGTATAAACTTCACCTTTGCATTGAGATTGCAAACATTTCTCTTCAGATACTGAAATTCAGCTAGGCTCATCATTGTCTTTTCAGATACAGCATGAAGTAGAAAAAATTAATAGACCAACTGGATTCTGCCTTGCCAGATTAATTCCACTAATATCCACAAGTGCTGCAGACCTATTGTGGTAATGAAGTCAATAACTAGTTTTGTAATCCATTTGTCCTAATTTATCCAACTTTTTGGGTCACTCCCCTGTCTACTGCAGTCAGTGCTGTATTCCCCTTCAAAGAGCAGAGCAAACTTAGGACGTCTGAACACCACTTGTTGAGCATAGATATTCTAGGATATTGTTTTAAAAAGAAGCTCAGTCTCTAGCTACTACTGCTAAGTGGAAATGTAAGACAGCATTTGACTACACTTAACATACACTTAAATAAAGTGGTTTAGGCATGGAAAAGTTCCCTGCAATTTTTACTTGAGTTATAGCTAGAAGAAAAGCCCTGTCTGTTGCATGTATGAAGGTTATTCCCTTAGCTATTATTGAAGAAGGAAATAAATACTTGAGAACACTTTATTCTTTTCCTGGAACAGGCTATGCTTCAAACAGAAATCCATTTGTACCATTTTTCTATTTGGTGCCTGTTTTTATTAGTCTGTCCCTGCTTTTCAGAGAGTAAACTCAGCAGAGATCATTGTCTCTTCTGTATTTCTGCATTTCCTAATGTAACATCAGCCTTGAGAAAAGCCCTTAGCTATATAATAAATTTAAATTATTAACTGCCACGACAAACATTTCAGGAGAAAAATATTTACTGAGAACAGAAAAGATGACCACAAAAACTGCAAATCATTATCTGGCACTTACATTTATGGGCTTATGTGGATTTTTTTTAAGGATTGCATCTGTTAACAGCACATAGCTAGAAGTACAGGAGCAGGAGGCTTCCTAAATAGACTAACTTGTTCTTAATAAAGCTATTTTAACAACTTTATCTCTTGCTTCACTCATCTGCCCCCATCCTTGAAGTTAATTTTTCATTTTTCCTCTGATGGGATTGTCAAGATGGGTTCGTCTAGAGTTTAAGAACATAAATAAACTGTGTGCTTCTTTTCTACTGTTTTTAACCACTCCTTGGTCTCTTGTGAATGGAGCCTGGAAACTTGTTTGTGTTTGGAGTCATACTCATGTGCAATAGATGAAGAACCATGTCTGGGGGGACATCAGGCCCAGCATGGCCAGCTGGGCAAAGCTGGGGATTGTCCTGCTCTGCTCTGAGCTGGGACAGCCTCACCTCAAGTGATGGGGGCAGTTTTGGGTGCCACAATACAAGGAAGACATTAAAGTGTTAGAGAGTATCCAAAGGAGGCCACAAGGATGGTGAAGGGCTTTGAGGGGAAGCTGAGGTTACTTGGTCTGTTCATCCAGGAGGAGACTGAGGGGACACCCCAGTGCAGTTACAGTTTCCTGTGAGGGGAAGAGGAGGGACAGACACTGATCCCATCCCTGAGGTGCCCAGGGACAGGACTCAGGGAATGGCCTGAATCTGAATCAGGGGAGGTTTAAGTTGGGCATCAGGAAAAGGTTCTTCTCCCAGAGGTTGGCTGGGCACTGAAGCAGACTCCTCAGGGCAGTGGTCACAGCACTAGACTGACAGAGTTCAAGAAGAGTTTGAACGATGCTGTCAGGCACATGGTGTGATTCTTTGTGGGTCCCTTGAAGGGCCAGGATTCTTGTGGGTCCCTTCCAATGCTGGATATTCTATGATTTTTTGTTAAAGAAACCCTTTCATCTTCTACTATACTTGGGGCATTAACTACTCTATTCAAAGCAAACATATGTGCAGACCAAAACAAAGGTGCTATACATCGTAGGGATTCAGGCCTACAAAAGAAACTTTGCATTTAGCCCAATGTTAATATGATCTCTTTTTGAACAAAACATGTATGATATTCACTCAGAAGCTGAGATCTGTGTTCAGTCTTCCATACCTAAAATCAGCAAAAGGGTTGAGGAGACCACAGGGGACCAAAGTCCCAATAGTACTGCTCATGAGCACAAGAATTGGTCCATTTTAAAAAAACAAGACCAGGCATTATCATCCAGAGGATCACCCTCCTTCCTCCAGCACCTCAACATCCAAAAGCAACCAGCCCTGAGGGAAATTTCCAGACAGAAGACAACTTATTAAAAAATGGTAAGCATGGAAGATTAAAGATCTTTCATCTAAATTTGGTGTTAGGACTTCAAACATAAAACCCAACAAAACCAAAATAAAACCAACCCAAAGCCTAAGAAAATAAGTAGGCAGTTCGTGTTTTGACTGAGAGTGCAGGAAGTCAAGACCCACACAGCAGAATGATGAATGACTAGAAAATACATTCTGATAAGTTTGACCCCATATCACTGTAATGCAGGATAGTTTCCATATCAAAATTGAACTCTTAGGTAGAAAATGGGAAAAAAGTAATTGGCTTTTGTGAAAATGGCCAATTTTAGCAGACAGCAATTGTTTCTGGTATGTAAATCTGTTTCTTTCTCCAGATAACAAGGAAAACAATTACTCAGTGAGAGAATGCTTTTAAACATGTATCTTCAGCAGGATTGCTCTCAAGAATAGCTTATTGCATTGAGTCTTGGTGGTGAGAGAAGCTAATTATTTCCATCAGGAATCTGTAGGATAATAAACCAACTTCTCATCTAGAAACAAGCTTTAGAAACTCAATTGAGTATTAAAAATAGAAAGCAATTTATGTTTTATTCAATTGCACACAATAATCTTGAGATAATTCTGACTTTAAAGTTATTTTGCACATAGCTTCTCTGGTTACAGAAGTTGTGCAAAGACACTTGGAGACTTACTTCCACCAGGGACAAGCTTGACAAGTACAGAACAGGTTGGAGCAGAGACAGATTCCCCTTCAATTCATCTTGCTGCTTACAGACAGAAAAATTCATAAGCTCATATCTCAGCTATTCCAATATTCAAGGTATATTTGGGCAAAGGAAAGTCTACTGGGCACTTAATTCAATTTCTCTGGGAGGCTGTTAAGCTCAAAGACAACTGTGAAAGAGTTGCATATAAACTCCAGAGTACAGCTCTCAAGTTAGCTTCATGAGCAATAAATTTCATTGCACAAGTGGAATGTGCTCTGCGTTTTAACAAATGGACGACCTTTTGTTTCACCACTTACTTTAAGGATGCTGGCCACCATTGATGCAGTGAGGTGTGCTATGTGTCCTTACCTTTCACTGCATGATCACATAAGGAATTAGTTATCCACCTTGCTTCCTTTTTTTGAGCTTTACTAATAGAGAAAGAAAAAAAGCCACACCCAAAGACTACAGAATCAAACAAACACAGACACAGGAAGGCAGGCTTTTACATCTCAGAAAGTGTCACTGAAACATGGTTATACTGAGTCCCTGCATCACTCACCACTGTAGTCACTCTCTTGACCAAAGCACAACGTATTTCTTGCCTTGTGGTCTACTACCCCACATTCCGTAATGCATTTATTTGCAGATCAGAACCTTTGACTATCATGACAGCTCAAAGGCAAAGCTGTAAAATAGCTGCTACATATCACTGTGCTCAAGTTTCCTTGCTGACTTTTCTTGACTATGTATGTTGTAGTTATTTTTAGTTATGTAGTTATTTTTCCTGTAGGAAGAATGCACTGAGGAGTCTGAAAACACAGCCACACCATTTGGGTTTAAGTTAATTCCCTCCTTATTTTCATTCACCCACAGCATTTAGGAAAGGGTTATTGAAATCCTTCACTGCAGGAAAACAGGGGTCATGCTGCAGCCAGACATTGCTAGGAAAATGTAGCATAAGGAAAAGCTTGCTCTATACCAGAAAAAACCTTGTGTTGTTAAGTTCCTAATCTTAGGTTTTCAGTAAATAGAATCCCTCATAAATCGTGGAAGAACAAAGGAAAAAAAAATCGTGAACACACAAGAAAAGCTGTGTGTGTGTGTGTGTGTTTAGTTTTTGTTGTTTATTTGTTTTGATTTAAAAGGCACAAAAGCTGTCCCATTACAATTAATTTTAAACAGTATTTCACTTGATACCTGACTGATAAAAAAGCATTGTACCAGCTGCAAATGCTTCTTCTTTTCTTTCCAGTACCAATTTCTTATGTGGTTAAGAGCAAGTGGTGGTGGAGTGAGGAACATATGAGAATCTGGAGACACCTTAAGATATTTTAGACACCTTCTGCCAGTGGATTCAGTCCAAGGAGAGAAAAGGATTTAAGAGGCATATAGTTTTTCCTCATCTTTCCTATTAAGAGTTTATGCTGATCTGTATGCCCCATTAAAAGGCATTTAACAAAAAAAGCCTTGAGTAATTTCACAAAACTTATTCAAATTACTCTAGAAAGTATCCCTTAACACCAGGAGGTTATTAAAGCAATGCTTGATTTCAGATTCTGTCACATTGCTGAATCCTGGCTTCAATACACTCACACATTTAAAATGTAATTTAAATAAACACTGAGGATTCAAAAAACCCTCAGCATCCACTTAGCTCATTTAGGCTACCCTTCATGCTTATCCATCAGCAATTAAAGACAAGATACCGTGGTGACTAATAGAGGTTTCATGGGTTTTATAAGCAACCGCATTTTCTTTCAGTATTTCTGCGTTTTATCATGTATTTTCATTTCAAATGAGGGAAATTGAGGCCAAATGTGTTTCAAGTCCATTCTGCTGTACTGGTGTGTTTTGTTCTGCTCCTAAAGTAGTATCAAAGTACTACTATGCAGTTATCTCAATTCCTATCTATCAATTAATTCATTGCAAAAGTCTAGAATTTTCTGTACATGCTTTGGAGTGCAGCCAACACAAGATCCATATGTTTCTGATAAGCAGCTCACATTTACATCTAGAAGAAGAACATTCTGATGAACATTGTGATGAAAAGGGGAGCAACATTTTCTTACATTGCTTAGTCTGGTTTCTTTTTTGTACTGCAGATAGAAGTAAAACTTTGGAGCTGGAGAAGAATAAATTTGAATGCAAAGAACAGCCCTCAAAGTAACTAGAAAGCAAATAACACTCCAGATGCAAATTGGAATGCAAGATGCACAAAACTAGAGGCAGGGTGATACCACACAAGACAAAGTTTAATATAGGATGTTTCAGCAGAGCAGGAAAGATTAAGTGGAAGGAAGGAAAGAAAGAAAGAAAGGCTTTACTAAAAACTATACCTTGATAATGCCTCTAATCAAGCATATAAACATGCTGTTAATTTGTAACACTATAGCATTTCAAATGTTTCATGAGTTGTGAAATTTAACAAGAGCTATCATGCTTTAGGCTGAATCTGTTTTGTTTTTGCCTAGATTACTGAGCCAAACACAATGAGTTTCAACTCAATGCAGCATTCATATGCTAACATTTTCCCTGGTTAATGTTTTCTTATGTATGGAGGATAATCAATAGGAAGTGATTAAACAAACCAGTTATTTATCTGCTACATTTGACTGCTTCTCCTCACCCTTCAGGAAACACACCAAGTCTGATACAACATCTCCCTTGTGAAATATCTCAGTCTTTTCTGCATGCACATTTCTATGTGGCTCCACCAAAGGAGAGTGAATGCCATCAAACTGCTGTCTTCATGTAGGGACTTGACAACTGGTGTCTCAAAACCATTTAAGACTTCAGGTAGTGGTATCATAATATGTTTGGATTGTATTCAACAGAAGCAACAAGTTTTGAAATACCATGTCAAAGTATTTATATGCCTGAATATAAATCATTAAGGTTGGAAAAGACCCTTAAGATCACCAAGTCCAACTGCCAACCCAGCATCACCAACATGATTGCAGTTAAACCATGGCTCAAGTGCCAAATCCACACTTCTTTTGAACACTTCCAGGAATGGTGATTCCACCACTTCCATGGGCTGCCTGTTCCATGCCTGACCATCCTTTCTGTGCCAAATATTTCCTAATATCTAATGTTTCTATCAACAGAGTTTCAGAAATATCATTTCAGTCTATGCAAAAATTGAAGAAAAACCCTAAAAATTGCTGTTGAAAAATACATTTAAATCCCTTTCTGTGTATTTTGTCATACACTGGAACATGAAATATAAGAAGAGGGAGTCCTGATAAATTCAGTTTTACAGCTGAGGCTTTAGACTAGTGATTATTATCAGGCAACTGATATGACCTTCAACTCTTATACAAGATGCTGCTAAAACAAACTATTCTTGCTTAGGCAGTCAGAGGAGAAGCCTGCCTGGAAACCCAAACAATTCTAGAAATAAATGCTGGTAAAGCAGTATTCTTAACAGATTGGTATAAATATAGTAACACATCACTCTTGCAGAGAGCAAGCTAGGGACCATAAAATTGCAGACCAGCATCCCTGCCAGAAAGATCAGGGAATTGCTCCTATGTTGTCCTGTTGGTAACTCTCATTCCCTGGCCTATTTTAAATCATGTCTGAATATTATTCTAACATTAGTGTTACTACTAAAGCCACAGAGATTTAATTTACTGGCAGCAGGGAGGAAAAAAAAAAAAAAAGCTAAAAATATTAAGACAACATAAGGCCAGATTCTGATTGGAGGTATACTGAACACATGCATTAACCCCAGTGACTTCAGAGTAATTACACAAGGTTGCTAAAATTAGCATCTTGCCCATAGCACCGAGCAAATTAGAAATGCATAGACACAGATGAAAGGAGAGACAGCAAATGAGAGCAGCAAGACACTGCCCCCATGAAGTCTTTGCTGTGCTGCTGACAAGCAAAAGGAATTTGGGAGAAAAACCCATTCCATCCCAACTTTTCCCTGGGAACCCGAGCAGGAAGGTGCTGGGGTGGAAGGTACTTAACAAGAGAGGGAGGTGTAGTGGAGAGCTCAGGAAGCCTTTCAAAAGGAAAGACAGGGAGTTTGCCTGCCAGGCAGGTTTTTGCAAGATCTCATCATTCTATTTATAACACCACATGCCATGTTGCATTACATCACACCACAGCAGATGCACACCACATGCAACAAAACGCATTAGAAACACTGTGGGTTCTCTCCAGAATAAATACCCACAGCTCACAGTAGCAGCTTAAAGGCAAGTTTTCCAGGAAGGATTTGAAATTCCTTGGCAAAAATTTGTAACCTACGGAGTTAACTTTCGCATTCTGCCAGCTCAGCGCTTGAGAACTCAGAGCATCAACACCCCTCTGTTTTACATCCTCACAATTTTAACTTGTTCAGAGTTTATTCTTGCCTTTTTCTCCAGTGTAGTTTTTCTTACATTTAAAAAAGTTCTTTCTGTTCTTTCTATTCAGAAGGTCATCCAGGCATCCTGTTTCATGCCATTAAAGCAAACAGTCACTGGTAACACTGCAGCAAATCTGGGATGTCCCAGATGTTCTGGTGCAATCCCCAGGCTTCACTGCACTCAGGATGGTGATTGGACATAACTCTGAACATCCTTATCCAGTCAGACCTCTTTTAAAGTGAGGGTTGTATTGGAGTGGATGACCTCTGGAGTTGCCTTCCAGATTGAATTAAGGTTTTATGGTTCTCAATATTTGCCACTAATATAAAAACCATGTGTATCACCTAAATTATTTACAGTATTAGCTTTGCTTTGATTTATTGGGTTCAGAGTTCTCTTAAAGTAGAACAGGCAAGACTAGCTGATTGACTTGAACAAGTGTTTGCTCTTCAAAGGAGCAAATTGATTAAAATGAGTTCTGTGACTCATTTCCACTTCTGAAACCTGCAAATATCAATTGTAAAACAGCAAGATGAAAAATTTTATGAAGGCAGGGAACAATTGCAAAAAAAAAGCGTCCCATTGGCATAGAAGTGAGATGAGACCAGAATCAGCAACTGAAGGAGAGAGGTGCCATCTCCTTCTAGGACCTATCCAGACATACACAGCTTTGCACTGGTGCCAGTTAGGTCCTTAGGCAGAATGGAAGATAAACGTGCAGTTGAAAAAAACTATCACTTTGAAATCCCTAGGAGATTATGCATGAAAATCCTTATTAAATGCATACTGCTATGTTTTGAGAAAAGGACTATGTGAACACACAATTGAAGACTTCATCACAGCAAATGTGCACATGTGGCACATTTGTGCCACTTTATTCAGTGGCACTGAATAAAGATTGCAAAGAGCACTCTCAGTTGTTATTCCCCACATTCTGTAAGCTTGTTGTTTTAAATGTGTTGGTGTTTGTTTACTCCAGTGGTTTTTTTACAGAAATATTATTTTCTGTAGCATGTCAGAGCTCATCCCTAAGTAGGGCTTCCATTTCATTTTAGAGATGAAAAACATGGAAGTAGTAGTTTTGGCACAAATTTAGCAAGTGACATAAGGTTGCTAATACTGCAACATTGTCCTGGTTTGAAACAGATTTGGAAGGGAACTTCCAAAGGGATGATTCCCTAAAGGGCAAAATTCAGCGGCCCTCCCTCCCACCTGTTTGGGAGAAAAATCCCCTTTGAGAGAAGTGGAAAAAAACCTTGTTTATTTAACAAGCAAAATACTCACAAACATGAAAAAATGAATAATATTGAACAATGCCACCTCCTGTTGTTCTGATGAGATGTCAAATTCACAAATTCCTTCTGTGGACCAGAGAGAGAGAGAGAGTCCTTTCCCTGGGTCCTTGGCTTTCTCTCTCCCTCCAGGGCTCAGGTCCAGCGTCAGGCCACAGTGCAGCAGGACCACAGTCCTAGTGTTCCCAGACCAGACAACAGCTGAACAGTTCCAAAAACCATCTGGTCTCAGCTAACCAACAAACTAGCTAAAAGCAAAGGAGAGCTCTCTCCAAAGGAGAGCACTGTCCGTGCTGCAGACAGCACAGTCTGTGAGAAGGATGCGGGGGAGCAAGTGCAGCTCCTGTGAACAAACTGTGCTCTTCTTCTTCCCCCTTCACTTTCAGAACCAGCCTTAAAGGTGCAGAATTCAATATCCAGCATGAGCAGAACCAGGGGTTGGGGATACAAGCATCATACAGTCACCCCAGGAGAAACATGAAGAAAATTTTAATGAGAATAAAATAAAAGCAAGTAAACCAAAAGTTATGCAAGGAAAAACAAACAAACAGGTTTTAGAGATATTTTGGAACAGGCAGCCAGCATGATTTCCTCCTGGTATTTTCAGAACATCTGTATTTGCTCTGGTGAATCAGGTAGCCAACCACCAGTCTCAGTTCTCAATGCCTATTTAGTGTTGGAGATTAGCAGTGTTTAGTGTGCAGTGTTTGTTGATTCTAAGCATAAAAGGATCTCATGCCTCCACTCCAGTTAATAGGATTATATATGCCAGGCAATTTGTGGTGTGTCAAATGCCACATTGAAATCTTTACTGAAGTAATTGTTTAGTTTCCAGATTTTGAGTCACAATCATAGATGGTTTTTGCCCAGAGCTTGTCTTATGAAAAAATAAGTAATATCTTAGGCTACCAGCAGAGCAACTGGAAGTAGGTTTTTTATCAGTTTTAAATTTAAACCATTTAAAGCTATACCTGCTTACATTTCATCTTGCCCAAAAGTGTATCCAAAAAATAAGCGGTGTCCCATGGCAACAGACAGGATCATGACAGCTTTTGTGAGGAAATGCCCTGGCTCAGTGCCAATTGCCTGGACCTTTCCATCATATCAAGCCTAATACTACAAATTCACTAGAGTGGAAGAGCCTCAAGGAAGTGATGATTCATTTCTGGGAAAGCACTAGACAATAGTGGAAATTCAGAAAAGGGTATTGGGTCAAGACTGATGCTTTCCCTTTCTCCAGTACTCTACACCTTACAAGTGTTTTGGAAGAAGACATGGGGTGTTCTGGAGTAAAGGCTGGTGTTTGAATCTTACTGAATCCCCTGTTGTTTGTGCAATAAATGTTACAGAAATCTGCTGCCATTTAAAGAGGGTATTCAGTGCCTGTGTCTGCATTCACATCAGTACTTAAACTTGACGAAGAATCTTCCAAAAAAAAAAAAAAAAATCTATAATCTGCAAGCAGGGATAAAGGAGATTGCATATGTGCCTGCTGCATTTTCAGAGCTCCACTCTTACTTCACTGACAGGTGGATGAATGCAGATGCCTCCTGCCTCTCCCAATGCCAATTGCACTCAAAGCACACACTTCCCCCTGTGAGCATGGACCAGTGACAGAGCGGTCCCCAGTAAGACTTCTCATCCCTCTTGCTTTCTATGCACTTCTCTCTGAAACAGGGTTCTGCAGACAGAGCACTGAGCATCTCTGACCTGCTTCATGCAGGCTGACCCACTGTCACACTAACTCACTGCTGAAATTTGTAACCAGCTAAAGAGACCAGGAGCAACACTAGAGCACTACTTCTTGGCTCACAAAGCTGGGTTTCCTGAAGGACAGTGAAATTCACCTGTAAGTGGTTGGGAGTTTGTTGGTTTCAATGTTCAAAGGAAAGGGAAGTGTCCAGCAAAACACAATACAGTTCCCTACTGGCTGTACTTTTTCTTAGTTTAAAAAATTAAGTAGGATTGCTTCTCTTTAATCTCATCATCATCAACAAAAACTTGTTTGCAGCAAAATGCCCCACAAATTCACAACTGTTTCTCTGTTTACATTCCTTTTATTCATCCACATGTAATCCTTCCACTGAGACCTGTCTGGAGGTAAATCAGAAGTTTGTCTGCTTCTAAAACACTGGCTGAAGCCTCTATCCAGAAACCCCACTTCAAAAAGACAAGTAATAAACTTGCCAATCACTATTTTAAGAAAAGTACCACTAGCAGTGTAGATGAACAGAATGATGTACAGTATTTCCTTCTCAAACTATAACGTTAATTTCACAACACTTTCATCTCAATACTTAAGAGATCTGTCAACTTAATTCAATTCTTCACTTTCATAACCCCTCTTAAAATAACACTGTACTCATAGTTTTAAGTTGGTAAGTCTTGCAGGGTGGAGATGCTTGAAGTAGATGGCCACCAGTCTGGTGAGAGGAGCCTCTTCAGCCCCAGAAACCATTCCTGGTTCACCAGCAGCCCCTGCTCTGGCACCAAAAGCAGTACAGATTAAGGTATGGAGGAAATTCCTGAAGGGCTTCCACAACACAAGATCTTTGCAGAAAGCTTCCTATCTCCAACCTCTTTAAGGTTTTAATTATTTTGTCCTGATAAAGGCCACTGCTGCTGTATGTTTAAATAACAACTGACCTCACACATGTGAGCTCAGCTAGTCTAGTTCACTTGTTCACAGCTCCTCACTCTGTAGCTCACTGTTTTCATCCAGGCAGAGCTGCTCCTCAAGCACAATAAAACAGCATACTTAAAATGCACACTTCCAGCCTGCCAGACATTCCCTGACTCTTCCCTTGCCCCTTCTCCAACACATCCCTTAGACCATCTCCCACACAGGATCTCTTCCATGGGGGGACCTGACAGAGGGAATATTGCACTTGCTTTTAGCCTGTATCATCATGTTTGAACAGGGCTCTGAGCCCTTGTACTGGTTGCTTTCACACCATTCCTTCACATATATGAAAGGAAGACAAAACTGTCCAAATGGAGGGAGGAAGAAACAAACCCAGTCTCTGCAGTGGAGCTCACCAGCAAAAGTCTCACATCAGAGTAAGGAGGTGTCTCATGTATGGGCTCTCAGAAAGCATCCTCCTACTAAGCAAGCCTAAAGCAACCTCCTATTCTCTCTCATATATGATATGACAAGACACTAATAAATCTGTTGGTGCTGAGGTCAGCAATTTTGCCTGAGCTCTCTCCCTCTTGAGGGATGCTTTTACAACTGGTGGAAGCCCTCTTACCACTGCCATGTCTGTCTCTGCAGAGGTTATCAGGAGAAATCATTAGATTTTATTTTGATGGAAATCCAGATTGCTATTCCTTATGTTTAACAGGTGCCAGGATTTGCATTTCTATCAGACAGCCTGAAGTGACAATGAGTCAGAAATACACAAAAAAAAGTCAAAGAATGAACACAGCCTTAATCTACGTCCACAAGGTCCTGAAGTGGAAATTAAAAACTCTTGTACTCTTGTTCATATTATTAGTCTTGTGCAACAGAATCTGCTTAGCTGATTCTCACTGGCCACAAATTAATTTATAATGTATGTAAGTGAACTCCTACATTATTTTCAGTTATTGCAAATGCCACGGAAATTTTAATGGTAATAACTCTTTGAGGGGGGAAATGTTGAGACAAATAGAATTTTAATTTTTTTAACGTATCATCCACAGCTAGAGAAAGAACATACCAAACGTTTTAACATGTCTTTACCAGTCAATAGGCTGGTGATAAGGTAAGAAGAGAACAGGCCATTTGAGCTGTTGGAATGTTTTTCCTCTGATCAAAGACATCTACATTTCCATCTCTGAAAAGTGGCAACACTTTTCCCCAGCAGCACCTGCAGGTGCAGGTGTAATTTAATCCTGAGTCTGCCTTTCACAGTAATTCTTCTTCAATAACTTCCTGACAACTGTGTCCCTGTCTCATGTGCAGCACCACCAGCAGAGAGCAAGGGCTGGATGTTCAGGGGGAACACCCCTGCAAAGACAGAGCTGAGGGAGAGCTTTGCCTGCTGCCACCACGGCGTGTTTTGCCTCTGGTCAGGGAGATGTGGCCACAGGCACAAACCCAGTGAACTGCACGGAGCAGTGACTAATAGCAAGCTGAACTCAAGCTAGAAAATATTTCGCATGACTAAGTACTATTCAGTAGGAAAATAAACCTTTATCCAGGGCCACCCAAAAACACTTGTCTCCAGTATAATGTGGCTACTTTCTTCAGGATAAAGAGAGAAAGGATTACCCCCATTTTGGGACCCAGTCAAGCTGTCAATGCTTGACATAGTCCTGTTTGCCAGTGAAGCTGTGTGCTCTAGTCACACATGCAAAATAAAAAATACATAAGGTCTGATCTTTTTAATTGAAGCTGATGCTATTAACCTCATGCAAGTGTGAAATAAAAAGCCTGCATACACTTTGTTGACAGATGGTAACCTCAGGAAGCAGCTGGAACTGCTTCATCTGGAACTCTGAGCCAGCATTCAGGGAGATAAGCTACACAAAGACAGACCATAGGTCACATGGAAAATCCACAGGCAAGGAGAGGAACCAGCACAAATTTCTCACATCTTCAGTCATTTTTCTAACTATATGGTCTCAGCTTCAGGTTTAAAGGCACCTTTTAAACAATTACAGCACCAGCAGGTTTTATTACGTTGTTTATTACTCTGAGGGGTTTATGTTGCACATTTTACTGAATCAGTGTTTCCAATATTGTTCTTCTGGACAGCAACTGATGTTTTCATAATCAACAATAGCTCTCAAGGTCTTTTAAAAGCAGAAGTATTTATTGATACATAAAGTTATAGTTACCTAGTATTTTTTACTCTCTCATGATCCAAATATTCCATAAGCTTTTTTCTTATTTGCTAAAATACAGAGCCACAATATAAGCATCAAATATATTTGTAGAATTTTGGGAATGAAGACCTTTTCATTACTTTTATGTTATCCAATTTCAGTGCATCTGTTTTAGATTTAATCCTACTGTAAAAATATATAGTATGTACTTGTTCATTGTAACAAATTATGTTTGGGACTAGGAACAATCTAACCCTGCAATCTCTGGCAAAACATTTGCCATTTTTTCACCATTTCCACTCAAAACTCCTTTTATAAGTTATAAACACCTGAAGACAAAAAAGTTCATGAACTAGGAAAAAAAGTATCCTTGATTATTTTCTGCCCTGAAACATTGAATTAAACATAGATAGAAGAGAAAATATTCAGCGTCACAAAATAAACCTCCCAGAGTAGGGTTAGAGACCCAGGTTCCAAAATACTAAACCCACAGACACTTATGTATGTGGACAAAAAGATATACTGATAAACATTCGAGGTGGACCATCTCTTACTGGCTGTGTAAAACCTTACAACCCATACATGCAGAGATAACAACTTTCCACTCAGCAAACCTGCTTTGGCATTTTCATTGTTTGATGTCTTTCCCATTTAAGCTTTAACCCAGGCCTCAGGGTATTCAGCCCAATGATCTACTACAGGAGAAATTCCAACTTGCAAAAGGGTAAACAGGTATTTAAGATAGTACATGTCAGGCATTTTCAGAAATGCTCAAAATCACTCTGGATATATTTTTACTATTAAAGTCACTATGTAATCCCACACTGACATTCTCCTCTCTGTTATTTTTAGATCTGGAACTTTTCAGGTGAAAACAGAGGTTGCATAAGGGCTGGCAAAAGGGGATTCTTGGCTCAATTTAAACTGCAACGTAGATTTGTTTGCAAGTGCCAAGATTACCTCTAACCTCTCACATTCTACAGTTCTCTGGTATCATAATCCTTTCTGCAATTTCTGCAGGTAACAATACATCAGAGGAATAGTAAAAAGCCACATACCAGTGTGTTCCAGACATACACACTGTCCCAAGTCTTTAGATCATTAAAGCAAATAGCTTTAGTTAGACAAAAGTTAGACAAGTTAGACAAAAAAGATGGCTAAAGACATGAATGGTAGATCTAAGAATACTGCAGCATTTGCTGAGGTGCCAATCACATGGGTGGTGCATGAAAGGTGTGGAGGGAGCAATCTCTGGGCAGTGGGGTGTTCTTTTTTTGCAGTGAAATGGACCAAATCTTGCCAAATTGATACTCATTGAAATCACAGGATTTCCTTTCCTTGCATGAAATAAAGAAGTTAATTTCATGAAAGGAAATAAAATCTCAAAGTTAGAGAACAAAGTGGAACAAACTGACTGGGGTTTCCACAATTAGGCACTGGTGTAATCCAAATACCAATGTATTTGCATGTTCTATTCTAACAAAAGACATTAAGCATGTGGAAAATAATTATTATTGAACTTAAGCCATAGCTTCAGCATGAGATGGGTTTATTCTTGTGTCCTGGTCTCCAGGTTCATGCTGTCTCTATGCCCTACCCTAAAGTGAGGAAATACTGTCACCTGTCCTTGCAATCATTGCGTCTCCTCCCAAGAGGAGACTCAGGTACATGGGGAGGGATGGAGCTCGCCCATGGCTGAGGCAGAAGGGATCATGGGGATGAGGGAGGAGAGCTGTCCCAGCCACAAACCAATCCATCATGATTGCAAGCCCCCTTTGGCTTTATGTGGGCTGATCAAACACAGGACAACCTGATCCACCATGGCACTGAAGGAAGTCCAGTTCAGAGTGAGACTTTGGGCACTCATTAATGAAGGGAACACAAGGGTGTTCAACCCAAACTGTCTCCAGTTTGAGCTTACTTTTAATTAGGCTACAAAGACTTCAGTACCACAGTGGTTATGACTGCTAATGTTTTGCTCCACAGTAAGATCTTAACAAAGTCGTGAAACAAAGTTCCCTGGAAGTGAAAGAAACTAAAATATTTTTTAAAGATTAGAAAAATGCTTTGAAGAATTCCTTAAGGAAGGCTCAAAAAAGACTCAGACACTATAAAAAAAAATCCTGTATCAGAGAAAAAACTGCAAGGTGAATAATAACTATACTGTGTTCAGAAATTAAAGGTTGGATATCACTCTAGGGCTGTATTTGGAAGTTCAGGCAGAAAGTAAGTGCTGACAGCAAGAAGCTATAACTCGGATGAGATGGTTTCAAATGGGCCATCTGGTCAGCAAAGGAACAGAACTGGCTGTTGAAAAACCTGAAAACACCTCATTATAGCACATCACAACTGAGACTATAACTCTGTTTCCAGCTCTCCTTCAGAAAGCTTGCCCAGACATACAGAACCCAAGCAGCTTCTCTTGGTCATTTGGGGAAAGAGAAGGAGGGCAGGAAAAGGGAAGGAATTAGGGTTTCTGTTGTGGAGTCACATAATAAATCACAATGGACTATACTTAATCACACAACATCTACAGGAGCCTAAAGAAGTGAAATCATATTGTTCCCAAATACCAAATCTTAAAGAAGATGGAGATAAACTCCTTATTGTTCAGCACTAAGAACCAGTTTATAGCACCTGCAAGAGGATGTTTTAATATCATTTATTTCCCATGTTTGCTGAATTCATACAATCTCTGCTCCCACCCTCACTATAGTATAAATAAGCATTTTGAAAAGATAGATCAGCATGCATTTTAATAATTGCCACTCCTATGTCCTCTCACCTTGGGGATGATAAAGATGGGAAATATGTTCCTGCTGGGATGTGGGGCAGACTGTAGCTCAGTCCTCCAGCAGCCTCTTCTCTCCCACAGCAGGCAATTTGGTGCAGAGGACATCAGCATTCACAGTCCTCTTTGCAAGCTAAGATATGTGCCTTGCTGTTTGTCAGTAGCAGTGAGGACTGGAATTACCAAGACACTGGCCCTGTTTCTGGTTTCCTGCAAGTAGATGATTTAGCTTTTACTTTGTGGATTAACTTTATCCAGTGGGAAAAATGTATCCTAAACCTCTTTGAGGAATCTGGTGATGAAATTCCCAGTTGTTCTTTTTTGTAAAGTTTGCTTTTTCTCCACCGTTCTTTCTTCACATCTCCTTGAATGCTCTTCATAATTTATTTTTAAATTCCAGTCATTTTTATGCTTCCATCAATTTCTATTATATGTAGGATTTGCGCTTTTTTTCTGTCCAATTCAAATGTATAATACATTACTTTGGTGAAAACTTCTGCAAGTTCTCCAAGACTGCACAATGTTTAAAATAAAATTATTTCCCACAATAGTCAGACCAGCAAATTTAATGCCTTGAGCACTGAAATAACATGGTTTTAAATAGACTGCTGAAATATTAATCTTATTGTTCATTTTTCTTTCATTATGTCTCTATTGTTTGACTTTTCTTCTTCCTGTCTATGTTTCAATATCCTCGGGACATCATCACATCCACAGGATGATTCAGATGTTGGGAGAGCTGTATGTTCCAAGCCACACTGTGCTCCAAAGGAACACATTCCTTAGACTTCACATGGAGCCAGTTTTCTTTGAAATAAGTCAGCTGTCTTTCAAATATCACTTCTTCAAGTTTGAAGACCTATATGTGTTAAACTTTGTAATAATGTAGGTACCTTAGATGACCAAACTGTAGAATTACCTCTTTTCTCTGGGCTTGTTATTTCTCTAGTTGTTCTGCAAAGTCACAAAAAAAAAAGTAAATGAATCCCCTAGCAATCCCCTTGGTGCAGGAAAGGCATCAGACTGTAGTGATGTTGTGAAATTGGATATCAAGAATAAGCAGCAATTTTGAACCAGTAGCATTAGAAATCAAGAATGGTATTTAAAGAAAGACTCAGTTCAGGCAATCTTCTGGAAAAATTTTGTATTATTTCTCAAGGTGGATTGGCATTCTGACTGAGCTTAAATTGGTATTTACTTTCAATATGCAATTATTCAATGCATAGAATTTTTTAATGTTAATCATATAAAGCATTTTTGTAGCTATGATTTTGTGTCATCTACCTGATTTAGTCAAAGGGTTATAAACTTCCTATGAAGGTCTTAAGGCTAGAAATGGGAAATCCTCAAATCACTCAAGGACACAGGTTCTGGAAAGCCACAATTGGGGAAATGGGGGGAAAATATTCAATAATTAACTTCCAGGCAAAGACACTTTGGCAAGAGGAATGGCAGTTGCTCCAGCAACAGGGCCACAGGTCTGGTGAGCAGAAAAGGCCTCCTGCATCTACTTTTAGCCAGAGACCAAATCTACTTTTAGCCTCCTGCATCTACTTTTAGCCAGAGACAGGAGATGCAAGACTGTGTCCCTTTGGATGTGCTATGTACCTCTCAGGTACACAGGCCTCACATTGTTGTTAGCAGAGACAAAGACTTCACTCCTGAGTGCTGCTGGCAGGTGTCCTTTGGCTCACCTTTGGTTGAGCCTCCACCAGTTCATCTATCACAAGCCCTGTGCCCTGCTCCAGGCACGTTTCCTGGGTGTAAGCACACCAGATCATCCCAGACTTCTATGAAACACTGAATTTTACCCAAGCTAAGTCCACTATGCCTGACCTTGCATCTAAATTTGATCCCCACAACAAAGGAGACATTTGGTTGGTTTGTTGGCTTGGCTGTCTGTCCAGCTGTTTCTTCCTTGCAACAAAGGCTGTTTGATGATTGCCGATTGAAAAAACACTTTTGGCTGCTAAAAGGAGTCCTTAAGATTGTACCATGCCTTGGTGAGACACATGAAAATATTTCCTTCTTTCCTTGGAGATTTATGCCCTACCCAGGAGGGAGATTAACACAGAGATTAATGTAGTAGAATATCACTTTTTACTCAGTTACTCCACACTGCAGTGTGCTGCCTGGGAACAGAAAATAAAGATACTAAGCCAGACCCAAAACTATCTTCTAAATTGAGCCAACCAACCTCTGGCATGGTCAGACCAAGCAGGGACAGAGAAGGACCCAGCCAAAGATATTTTCTTTTACTTTTTCTTAGAGAAAAAGGAATGAAGTGACTGCACTAGATTATTTTGGTCAAAGGGATTCACATTCATATTCCCCTCAAACAATTTTATTACCTCTGCAAACAGGTTTCATAATAAACAGTAGAGGAGAAAGGAAAGGCACCAGAAAAGTTCCAGGCCCAAATGTCACAACTGGATAACAGAAGGGCTCTTTATGTCATTTCATAGATTCTGCTTATGGGTGGAAGAGAAAAAAAAAAAAAAAAGTAAAATACTCTTAAAAAAAAAAAATTAAAAATTGGAGCTAGAAGGGTACACTTAAAATTTCCAGCCACGAGCAGTCCAGTTCAGTTTTCCTTTCAGTGTGTAATTATCTAAGACCTTATCTCATTTATATGGTAATAACTTTCTCCCGTCGGCTCCCCAGCGGTCTCGCAGCCCGGCAGCGCCGGCTCCCGGAGCGCTCCTGCCGCAGCTCCCGGCGTGGGCGGCCGGTCCCACCAGAATCGCCAAGGAGCCCGGCCCCCGGGCTCGCAGCAGCCTGCAAAGGAGAGCCATTTCTCGTCTCTGTGCACTTAACGCAGCTCTCTTCTGGCTGCTGCTCGCACTCGGCGTGAAAACATTTCTGGAGATAATTGTTTGCTCAAGGAAGAGGAGACTTAACTGCGGCAGCTTGGATGGAGCTGCGCCTCAAGAAGGAGCAGCAAAACTCATGGCAAGGTTCAGAAATTATTCCTGGATGATTATTATAGCCATAAAGCTGCATTTTCTTTAAAATTCTAATTAAATCTAGACAAAGTGAGAAAAATAAGTCAAAAGAGATCTGGACATTAATGAGAGGTAAAGGCTTTGGTCTTTTGCAATTTCAAAGGTAACTACTAAGGGATATCTTACCCCTCACTACAGCAGAGGAGGAGCACAGACACCTCTGGATTCCAAATAATCCTTTTGTTCTCAGATAAAATAATGTTAGACAGGTAACAAACTAGCAAACATCAAGACAGAACAAGGAGCTGGAAGACAAGTAGTCCATATAGTTAACAAAACCCACCATCATTCTCCTTATTGACAGTTCAGCTACTCTAACAAGGTCTTTCTCAAAGGAATTTTCTGTAGGTTTGCCCATAACCCATTATTCATTTTGTGGCACAACAGAATATTTCCTTTTAGCAAGCAATTTCCTATCACAAACTAGACAGTGAGGTATGGTGATTGTATATGCTAGAACTCTGATCACATCACAGCGGGTTGTGTTTTACTGACTGCAATCATCAAGTACAGAGTTGCAGCCCACTCAGGACAGATAAGGTTTGGTTTAAGTTGAGGGGTTTCATCAGAGTGTATCTTTAATGAAAACCAGGCAGCATGTAGTTTGTTGGCATTGCTTTCTAAAAGGGCTTTGTGCCTCTCACTAGAAGAAAGTGTATTTTTAAGGTAATTTAGGGACAAGAAGACAACTAATGTTATTTGTGGGAAAAGAAATCAGAAGGGAAGACCAGGCTTTGGCTTATACTCCTGTGGTATTATTACACATTATGCTGGTTTTTCCTCTTCCAGTTGAGACTGGTGGATTTTAGAAGGATCAGGTCTCTGCCCACTTTCTCATTTTCTGCAGGTTACAGGAAGGCAAAGCCTGCCCAGATCACACTGTTGATGGAGCACTGGGAGTTGCTGTTTAAGGAACACTGCCCTAAAACGCTTTGCACTCAGAACAGTGACTTTTATGTGGGATTTACTTGCTATTTTTAAATGCAACAAGCAATTTGTACTGAAATGCAATTATATACTTAGGATTGCCAATGTAAAACAAAGGATTTAACATCAATGTGTTTGAGGACTGTATTATCCTTTTGTACAGAAAATGCTTCACACAAATGCCTTAATCCCTACCACATCATGGTGAGCCCTGAGCCCCATAGTCTGGAGTCTTTAGGATGAGGCTTAAGAGTTTCTGACCTTTCAGGAAGGGTTAGCTTTGCACCACTTAATCTCTAAAGTGTCCCTTTAGCCACAGGTGCTTCAAATATATGGTAAGAATGTAAAATTAAGAATAGCAGTTCCAAAAGGCTCTGTAAGGGATCTAATTTTCCTGGAAGAGAAGTTTTGCCCACCATCACAGCAATAACAAAACCCATTTCTTTCCACCCCAGCAGAATTGTAATACCCCTAATCTCAGTCAGATCATGCACTGCTGGAAGTGCTGGATCATGGACTGCTGTAGTGGGACATAGGGAGCTAAATGGCAGAGGCATAGGCAGAGGGGATGAGGATACCTCTGTGAAGAATTGGGATTAAGGTGCAAGCCATCAAAAGAGAAATCAGATCTGGACAATCAGAAGCAGCCTTGAGAGAAATATGCAAATAGCAGACTACATAAATTGTTTTTTGCCTTAGCTGACACGAGCAAAGCTGAGTTTACAGGCACAGGTCAGGAGATTTGTCTGTTAACCCTAAACACAGAGGATTCAGTCTTTTGCCAGCTCAGGAGCCAGAGGAAGGTTTTTGATAGACAGCAGTTGCAAACTATGTCATGTTTTAAAAAGTAAAAATGTAACATACAGAGGCATAAAACCTCTTATCAGGTGAGAACAACAGCATCAGTAATGAATTTTCACTATTAATAAATCCTGCCTCCAGAGTTTAATAAATATTTCATTGTGTTCCATTCTGAGAAATAATCCAAAAGAAGACTCTGAAAATCTTGAGGAAATGTGAAGGAACTGTTTGAAGTGTAAGACATTGGAATGCTAATAGCTGTGAGGAAGCTTAGCACTGTTTATCTCTGATTGCACCAGGAGTGGAATATCTGTGAGAGTGATTTAATGAGCAAGACATCCAATGTAGTGCTATTAAATGCTTTGCAAGCGTAGTAGGATAATATTCCAAAACCACTGCAACCATGACTCTGCAGCCTTAAACAGACAGAGAATTGGAATTTGCTCCCCCTCCCAGTGGAATTCAATGGAATTCCCCCTATCCTCCATCATCTAACATGGATAAATTCAAGCCTAAAATACCACACACCATGTGTAAGGTAATCTCATATCACAGATCACATCTTGCTTCTGATACCTTCAGCACAAAACAAAAAGCCATGCACTCAGGGAAGAACAAAAAGCCAAGACAAGCATCTGGAAAGTCAAAAAACAGTTAGGGCAAACCTCATTTGAAGTTCTAATGAACAACCTAGTCTCTAAAGGTTTTAAACGAATATCCTCAAACACACTAGTAAACATTTTAAATATGTATTCACAGTCCTGATGGATTCTAATGCTCCTCTGATGAATAAAGCTGATTCTCCTTCTCAGTAAATAATTCAGTAGCAAAGAATTGCTTGGCCTGGAAAAGAGATGAACAATGGGCCAAGACTTAAGAGAATCACTCTTTTCTGAGAGATTTTGCCCTCAGTTTTGACTTCGTGTGTAGAGGTTTCTGCAGAAGAGGAAGTCACACAAAGTTAGTGTTTGTATTCATAACTGCAGTTTAGTACCCATTTTTTCTGACCTTTATTTCTTATTCTTTTATCAGAAGAAGCAAAAGTTGATGGCATGAAAAGAGAACCAAGAAACATATTTTATATAAGCTCCTGCCACAGGAGAGTTATTTTCATATTCAAGGACAAAGTGCAGTTTTGTTCTACCTGTGATCAGGTACATTCATCTTGTGGTTGCTGGTTTTAGATACTTGGGAGTGCAAAGAACCCAGGAACTTCATGTAGTGTAGGATCCAGAAAGCAAAATACTATTATTCTGTGTTTCCAACTGGGGTTTTATGTTTATTTAATGTTAGCACAGAGATGCAGCTAAGAACTAAAGAGCAATCTGATTGAGAGTGAGGATAATAGTAATAAAGCACTCCTACAAAAACAGGCAACTCCAGTTTCTTCCCTGCTAAAAGCGAGTATTTTTAAACCAGAGACTTTAAAGCAGACTAAAACATTTCCCAGGTTAATTCCATTAATTCTATAGGTTGTAGCACTTTTTGTCATTATACAACATCAGGCCTGATCTAAACCCCACGGGAACCTTTTGGATGGGACCATAATGGACAAGCAAAATGTACTCATTCTTGATATTAAAAATGCAGGAATTCGAGCCAGATATATTCTCAGTATTGCTTTTGTAAGATAGTTATATAGCTCAAGGGAAGACTACAGCAAGTCTGAAACAGTCACAAGGCAGAAACCTTTTGGTATGCACCTGAGCCTTCCTTTCCAAGCAGCAAAATTCCAACCCAACAAGCTTCTCTGAAAAATTGAGATATTCACAGGCATTTGCAAACTACTAGCACAAGATTCTGCAAGGTACTAAAGCTACCCTGGGAGACCAGTGCTTAGATTAAAAACACAAAGAGGAGAGTTCTAACAGAAATGAGATGTACAGAGACCTGTTAAAAGTCTGGTAACTTTTAGCAGCCAGTTTGGAGCTCTGCTTTAAATCTTCCCAAAAAAAATGCCTTCATATATCTCTAAAGTTAGGAGGAAGCCAAAAGACTAGATATACCGGAGCCTCACCTCATTCATCTCACATTTTTTTTCAAGTTTAAGTGTGTTTGGATCAAGCTTGTTTCTAGAGAAGCTTCAGGAAAAACCTTATTTCTATACAGTATTTTTCAGAAATAACTCTTAAAAAATAAGCAAACAAAAAATTCTTTTTATATTATTTCAAAAAGATTCCTCCTCATAAGTCAGAAAACTAGACATATACAAAACTACATATATATAACTGACCTTTTCTTTTTTGAACTTTACCCATGAAAGTTTGCTTAGCTGCATGAACAAATCTTCATGGGTGACTTCTTTATGACTGTGATCTTGGCACTAGAAACAAGGAGTGACACAACAAAATGCTTCTTCAAATCTAGAGCTAGCACCTTAAAGTCTAAGCCAGATCACTTCACAAACTACGTGCAAAATACACTTTAGAAAAAAAACAATCAATGCAGCAATCACTAGACAGTGTGTTTTAATGAAAGAGTTTTGCATAAAGACTGAGTGCAGTTACTCACAGCTGTTGTATTTTGTATATCCTCAGTTAAATCCCAGGAGTAAACCCCCATCTGGTAACTTCTGTCCCTAACATTTTCCCTTTATCCCAGCCCCACATCTCACCAGCAGCAATGTGGGTCGTACCTGTCTCTTAGGGACTAGAGTTTGCTCCAGACCAGAACTATCAAAGTCTGCCCCACTAACTGCATTTGGACACAACCCCTCAGGTTTCCCCTGACACAGAACAGAGTCACACAGACTCTGAGTCTGTGTGACACAGAGTAGAGGCTGCCTTGAGTCTGCAGAAGGGCAGGACTTCACATCAGCTGAACCTTCATCCTGGCTCCTCCTTGGCAGCAGCAACTTGCTCTCATGTGCCAGCCCTTGTCACTGCCAAGATGCCATGAAGCTGCTCCTTCCAGCCCTAGGGCTAGTTTTGCCTCTACCAAGTGTGTTCCTGCAGCCAGCAGCTTCAGGGGAGCAGAACATGGACAGGTGGACAAGGGAGAGGGGAGAGCAACACAAAGAAGGCGTCCCAACCTCAAACCACAAAGAGGTTTCAAGCATTTTCTTGCTTAGCACTCTAATTAAATAATAGCTGTACAGTGACTCACAGAAAATTTTGGTTTGGTTTTGGTTTATTTTTTCCCATATTGTTTGATTTTGCATTTTACTTAGGCTGTGCCCCAAGAAATGCTGGCTGTTCAGCTGGACCTTCCTTGTGGGTTGGGGCTAAAGGACAGAGGGATAGATATGGTATTGGGATAGGAAAACCACAGCCACATGTCCCTGTCCTATGTATTTTTATAAGTGAACAGGCTCAGAAAGATGCCTTTTTTTTTTCTTTTCTTTTTTTTTTTTTTTTTTAAGGATTTTATTTGCTTTCTTTCTGCAAAATTTCTTACTGGAACTTCCTATACAAAACAGAAAGAAATCCCACCTGGACACTGCACACAAGAGCTCACATCAAAAGAGAGGCATGGAGGGGCCTATGGAGGTGATCGGAAGAGCATTTTCTCATGACAGAAGGCTGGAAATCTTGTCTTGCATGGTAAAACACAGACTGAAAGAGGAGACAATTGCATCCAGTTACTAACTACCTATTGTAAGGCATCCAAGAACTAACTACTATGAGAGGAAAAGAACCATTTAATTTAATAGAGATATTTAGATAAAGATATTCCATGAAATCTTGCCACAATCACATCCATCCTGTAAACCAGAAGAAGAATTCCAGCTATTAGGAGGATGAAGCTGGGGAACTCTCTCCCCAAAAGCCATATTTTACAAAAATGAAAATGAGCCCCAAAAAATTAATGCCTCAAATTTATACATAAGATTTGTGTCAGAGAAGGAAATCAGAATCTGTAGACTTAAATGCCAGGATAGGTTGAGAGCCAATGCTCTAAAACAAAATCAATATTCCAATCAGTGAGGGTCAAATATGTTGAAAAGATGGTTTGCTAGGCCAAATTTTGCAATCCAAAACAGATAACCTGAGAAGACTATTGTGAGAAAACAGATTAGATTTTTCTAATATTAATAAACTGTTAATAAATAATAAGTAAATTGTTAGTGGTAAATCAGTACCACTGATCTTTGGAGTGATTAAAAAATATTTTCTTCTGAGGAAAATATTTACATTTCTGACACAGAGCATTATCTTAGGATGCCATAGAAGTAATCAAGATGTTTTGTGGGCAGGCTTCTCATTCTTTTGCATGGCAAGGAAAACAATTTATTGATAATTCAGTGTATAGGTTCTTCTGGGTTGTTGTTTTGCTTTTTTCCCTTTTAAATTTAATTTTTGGAATTATCAATACAGTCATGTCCTCAGAGAATAACATCTATGATTGTAAAGTTCAGTTATAAACAAAAAGACTTAGACACTTCTCTTTCATCTGAACTCCTTTTGATTTGGGATTATCACTTGAGTGCAATCTAATTTTTTTTCCTCACATAGTGCTTGTCAATCTGTAGACCTGCATTTTCTTTCTCAGTGCCAGAAAAGATCAATGAGGAGTTCTATTTCAGGATTCCCAAGGGTGTTTCCCTTACCAGTTTTGTTGCCAGGCCTGTTTTATGTCATGCCCTATACGCTACTTGCTTCATCAGATTTCTCTAAACCCTAATTCCCATACCAAAATCCCACATTTATCCTTTTCCAGTTAATCCTCAGATGCTCACTTTATGCAAACAGAGAGATGCATTTGCTATTCAGGAGCAAAAGTGGTGTTTGTTTGGTTCCTCAGGTCCCCATTGCCTCACCCCACCCTGGGAACAGGGATTGTGTTCCTGCTATAAACATGTTGTCAGCATCTCCAGGAGGGACATGGTGACACACGGGTCACACACTCCTCACTGCTCCCTCGTGCTCACAAGGATGTGCGCCGCCTGTCTTGGGAACCTGGATTCCCAAGCAGTATTAAAAATGCAGTCCCAGCCTTCTTTTCCCTTTGGCCTTACATGAGGCAGAATCTGTCACATTTTGGGCGGCCCTACTTTGAAAAATGTCACCATTCTCAGTTTCTGATCCACACTTGAGTTAGAAAGTCACCTTTGGTAAGAGCAAGTGACTCAATGCTCTCAGCTTCAACTCCTACAATGGAACCAGAAAATGCACTCAATTTGTCCAGTCAACAACATGCTGGATAATACTTGAAATAAAATCAGGAGGACATGCAGGAATCTTTTATAGGAAAGGTTGGGCACAACCACACTATTTACATTCCTGCTTCTCTGCAGGCATTTCTGTTCTCTGGAAATTTCTTTCAGCAACATTTCCTTCCTTCCACAGGAGTTTGGTCTGAATTATGCCACCTTACCACTTTTTTCTCTGTTGTTTCAAACAACAAAATCCTTCATTTTCCTTTTTTCCAGTAAAATTGAAAGACCTTTTTCTCACACGCAGTCAGTGAGATTGGAATGGAAATTCCCCAACACAATGCAGTCTTAAAGAAAGATATTCAGGGATGTAGAGGTGAAGGTTATTCCTTTCTTAAGAGTTGATGTGTTCCCCGTGTTTACCTGGGGAGAGACATTACAACTTCTCTCTCTACTTGTCTATCAAAGTCCTGCCATTAACACTCAAATGTCTTGCCCAGCTCCAATGAGTTAATAACCACAGCAGCTTTGCAGAGCAAAGCAGCTGAAAAGAAATACTGAATAAATCAGTGAAATTTAAGGGCTTATTTATTGGTGTGAACCATGGAAGCATTCCTGGAGGATTTTCACAGCACCTCGCTGCATCACTTATAGACATACACAGTTTACATACATTTCTGCTCAATTACCCTTGGAGAGCTGAGGCAGAAAGATTTAAGTATGTCTTGCAGTAAGTTCTTAGGTGATTTGGGGCATTTCCTGATCCAACAAGGCTGAACTTGGGCCTTCCAAATCAACATGTGCACTGTCAGGAGTCTTTGCACGCTGTACTTCTTGGTCCCAGCACGTGACAGAAGGTACTGGGAGCTGCATAGGGCCTCCCATGCAGAAACTGGAGCAACTTCTTGAGAAACAGACTGCCCTGGGACTTGTGTGTGTATGTGATGGCAGGAGGGACAGCAGGAGCTTCTTGCCAAAGCACAAAGGTGAGGGAGAGCCCCACATCCTCTGCTAGCCCCTGGGTCCCACAAGCTGTGAAGGCACCAGGGTGTTGTTTTCACAGGTGCACTGTGCAGGTGTGGAGGTAAATTTCACAACTCTGCCTGCAAAACCTGGTGTGATGCTGGCACAGTGCCACAGAGGTAGAGCTCCACTGCTCAGCTTGAACTGAGAATTAAATGCTGTGCTGGGAGCTGCCACTGGGCACACTGAGCTGTCACTCTTCAAAGGGCTTGGTTGTGTAAGCAGACCAAGGGAATCACTAAACCACAGAAAACGAAAACAAATTTAAATGAGAGACTAAATGAAAGGGAAAAAGTTGTCAAAATGTCAAGGTTAATGTTTTCATAAACTAACCTGGGAATGCCTAGACAGTGTTAAGTGTAAATCTTAATTAAAAGTTTTAAAGTGTGAATACAAAACTAGCTTCAGTCTAGACAGTCGATAAATCTATCCTCCTTAATGAAATACTGGTCCTTTTGGTATTTCTGGTCAATTTTTGTCCTCATCTTTGCAACTATGTGTAACATTAATATTCAGATCCCTGTCTATCAAAACCAGAGGAGCCATGCAGAGCAGGACCACAGCCTTCTGCTTGACTCCAGTTCCATGTCCTCCAGCAACCCGGGCTGGGCCAGTGGTTCTGGCTACAGCTCTGGGATGGGCAGCAGCCTCTGAACACACACAGCAAGCTGGGGAGTGATACAACTGCCCCCACCTCTTTGCTGGACCACGATGGTTTCTGCAGAGGATGTCAGAGGCAGTTTCCTCTGTTTACAGAGTGCCTGGGATCTTGAGGCAGCCTGGAGGAAAAGCATTTCTATGTCTTGCAGCCTGGCACTGCTGTTTGGACAGCCAGAGATGGCAGAAATGGAGTCTGCAGTGCCTCTGAGAAAGCCTGACTCCAACATGTCTCCAGCAGATTTTAAGAGATCATTCTGAAAAGCTCTGGGATCTTGGTTTTTTGCATTTTGTTGTTAGTGGGCATCACCATCCAGTTATAGTTCTCTCTAAATTATCATTCAATGTTCTTGAAATAAAATTACATATTAATGGATTTTAAGAAACAAAAGAGAGATGGTAAAGCTTTGCATGATCTCAAATTTTTTTGGTTATTACTGGTTTAGTGCACACTAAACTTTTATATACTATAGATCCAGGTGAATTTTATAAGGAATGTATGTGCTGTCTGAAGACACACAGAGCAGTTGTTCTTTCTTTCTTTCTTCTTTCTTCTCAGTTGTTGTTCATACTTACTTGTGTGTACAAGCAGAGTTTGATCAAGATTTTAGTGGAATCACCACACTGCACTTTGACACTCAAACCTCTCAGCCCATTTTTCTCCGTCTCGCTATCCTTCGTCAAGTTTATCATTGCTTTCCTTAAACAAAAATCCATATTTTGTGACCAATGGGTGCTTTTTTTTTTACAATACATCTTATTAAGACACAGTTTGCAGCCTGTGCTGCCAGTACACTACAGGTTTCTTCAGGGCAGGATCAGGCCTTGCACTGTGATAAAAACCAACAGTTAGGAAAAAGGTGCAGGGACAATCAGCATATTGATGACAAAGATTGAAATAACTAGCTCTGCCATCGGTTCCACCTTTTAGTCATAAACTTGGACTGAAATTTGCCTTAATTTGTCTGACTCTACCCCAGTATAAACTCCATTGCTGGACTCCTAAGTCCATCGATATCAGCACACAAATAACAGAATGCTAAACAAGTATTCTGTCTCTGTAACAAAATAAGTATATTGGAGTCTTAAATCAAAGCAATTTTATTAGGGGACCACAATATTAATTCAGCATTCTGTTATTCATAGTGCTGAAACAAGGCTGTTTCACACATTCCAATAGACGGAGCAAAAAAAACCAGTTCTTCAGCTGCCCATGAGAAAATATGGTTATGGATATTTAGTGAGAGTAAGTATAACAAGGAAGAGGAGAGTTTTCTTCAGAAGGTCACTAATCAAAGAGATTAGATCAGAAGCTTCTATCTTTTCTATACAGAGAAGACAATCTCAAGTTTAGTTTCATTTTGATAAGACAAAACAAAGTTATTGTAGTGTATAAAGCCATGAATATCTTGAAATATTCCAACAGAAGAAAAGCATAAGCTAAGAGTCAGATACTCCAGATAAATGTCAAAATGTTTTTACTTATGTATAGATTGCAAATTGCCAAAGCTACCCCAATTAAAACAATGTAAGAGCTTACTTTCTTCCCAAAGAGATTTCAATGCAAGCCCTTTTTTTTCTTTTCTCCAGTACATAAAATAATGGATTTAATGCGAGTAAATCCTTTCTGCCTTTGCTCAGTTACTAGTGAGGAATCTCAGATGTGAAACAATGTGTGACAGAACAGCAGAGAAAAATAATAATCTAACTCTACAGGAGATATGTCCTGGCATAGTAAATCAGCTCTGAATGCTCCCAGGGCTGCTGCCTGCATTCATGGTTTTCTTTTTATTTTACTGTGTTTTGTTAAATTGAAACCTGATGATGCTTTCTAACGAAAACCTCTCCTAAAAAAGGTGGGTTTTTTCCCTTCTCGGGTATTGGAGAGGTTTTCTTGGTGGTGGTGGTTGTGGTTTGGGTTTTGGGGACTTTTTTGGTTTGTTTTGATTTTTTAATACAGATAATTATATGTTTTTCCTAGCTCTGAAGGCAAATCCTTACCAAATAATCTGTCTGGATCCACAGAGTTGAAAATTTTACCTCTGCCATTGAAACAAATTTCTGAACATAGAGATCTACAGATTCAGAGATGTCTTGTGAAGGTGACAATCCAATCCAAGTATGCTGGTACAGACAAAAGCAATCTCAGAACTACAAAAATACCAGTAGTTCCTAGAAATTTTGGTCAGAAGGAAACAAGAAGGAGAGCTTGTACTCCAGTGAGGGACAAGCTGCCAAATGTAAGTGAATGTACAGTTTGGGGCAGGGGACAACCCGGAGGGATACAGTCACTGTTTAGTTACCTTTGGCATGGGGTGATAGCTCATCCTAGAGAGATGATCCAAGCACTGATAAGGAATCGCTCCCCCAGGTCTCGGAGCACGGGAGATCCCCTGTGCCTGGCAGTGCTATTGCAGTGGGTGCTCTATCGCCCTGTGCAGCAGGACAGATGTCGGGGCCCTGCCCTCTGGCCCCAAAAAATGGGCTCTAAAAGCAATGGCAGTAAAAAGCCACAAAAAAGCAATGGCAGCCACTAAAAGCAATGGCAGCTTCCTCAAGAGCTGCTCTGCAGTAACACCAGAAAGCAGCACTTTGGACCCAGATCAGTGTGATCTCAGCTCCCTTGCCAGGAGGGTGAGCAGTGGGGCAGTAAAAGACCACTGACCTGGGAGACTGGGAGCTCTGGACTCCCCATCATTGACATCTCCTGCCCCACAGGACCTGGACACAGAGGTGCCATCAGCTCAGCTTTTGGGCACCACACATACACAAAGCCAGACCCTCCCTGGGGTGTGGGCAGGAGACGGTGTGCCCTGCTGGAGGTGGTGGCAAGCCAACAAGTGAGGGAAAATGCTGGGGAGCTGCCCCTGGTGCAGCTGAGGCAGGGGAGAGAACGCTCACAGGAGATGCCCCAGCCCATCTGTGCCTCCTGGCACAGCTGAGGCAGTCAGGGATGTTTCACCACTTCCTGCCATCCAAAAACTTCCTGTGCTGAGACCTGCGGTCACCTGTTGGACAGAGTTTTGCATTTGGTTTTACCAAGAATCGCTTGGCTTGGGAGAATTTATACTCGGATATTAGAGAGACATAAACAGCCATAAAAATTCGAGCTCTGCTTGTACAAATGATCCACTGATGTGTGTTAAATGCACTCTATTGCTGCACTGAAGTCAATTTGCAATTGATCATATTGCATTTCTAGTGTCAGCAGATATGAAAACATGTCATTTACCGATGCTTAATGAACCTCTATGCTGACAAGACATAAATAACAATAAGCAGCTCTCCAGTTAAGGAGGTTAACCAGCAAAGTACTCAGTGAAAACATTAAAGAGGTAATCATCTGGCAATTGCTGTATACTTGAAGCAGCTGCCCTCAAGGATGACTAAATCTATGCAAAAAACCATTACAAGAAAAAGGGAGGAAAAAAAAAAAAAAGCAAGCAATTAACTCCATGTTAGAAGCTGAAATATTCTATCTGAATGGAAGAAAAAAAAAGAAAAAAAAGCAATTGCCATTCTGGACTGCATTTGTAGTTTTTTCTGAAAGTAGTTGAGGTAATCTGCTTAGTGAGGCTCTTTGACCAAGCTCTTTAACCAACTTTTTCCTTTGGAAAGGATAAGGCAAAACAGCAAGTTGCTCCAGTGTTGTGCTTCTTAATTCTTTGTGGTAATGCTTTTCCTTTCTTTTCTCTTTTTTGAACCTTTGCACTTCTTCCATGGGTATTTTTTTTTTTTTAATTATTTTTAATTTTTTTTTTTAATTTGGGACAAAGTTTTCAGTTTTCTATAAAGTCAAAGGAACACAATAAAAAGGAACATTACCAGTGCTTAGAAGCATTTTACGAAAGTAAAACACAGCAGATTAAACTTTGCTTTATACTTAATGGAGCAATTTAACAGTAGCTACATTCACCACTGGACTGAACTAAAATTTCAACTTTAATTCAGATTATAAGTAGATGCAAATGGTGTTTATATTTCATCTATGAAGCCCAGGGCAGTGAGAGTTTTCTGAGCAACCAAAGAAGTCCAAAAGAGTTTAACCTCTCATGGCTCAGATGTACCCACTACTCAGAGGGCAGAGTACACACAATAACAAAAAAACAAGCAAACAAAGTCATGTATTGCTATTAAATGCAGCCCTGAAGGCCAACAGGATCCCCCATGCCAGAGGTGTTGTAGTTGGATGACCTTTAAGACCCCTCCAACCCTACCCATTCCATGACCCTTAACAGCAGCAGATCAGCTGGCTGTGGCAGTGCCTCATTCTGAACCAGTACCTCACAACCTGCAGCTGCTTTATAAAACACCCAGTGGTCACGTTATAAACAATTACCCCAGCCAAAAGGAACACTCTAGTGAAGATGAAGGTAGAAAGGGAATCTTCCCTCCCTGCAGAAGAAACACAGAGATGTTCAGAGATAGCAGAGAGAGTAAGCAAGGTGATGGCTTTTGCATATTCAGTAATGACTGACTATTCTAGTGACGAAAACTCCCTGAGATTTCAATGCCGATGTAATATTAGCTGTGCAAAATGACCACGTGTATGAGACAGAAAAGGGGGGTTGTACATCATAAGAAGAGCAATTAGCAGGAAATTGCCTGTGTCCTTGTAGGGCATTTGCCACAAATGTTATCAGGTACCACATAAATCCTTCTCATATCAGGCATAGTCTCCAGCAGAAAAAGTCATCACACAGTACCAATCCCCCTCTCTCCTGTATACATCCGATCCTATTTCAATGCAAATATGTTGCCCCGTGACCACAAGAATCACCTACTCTCATACCACATTCTTCATCAGTAAATGTATAAGTAAACATCAGATCAATGGAGGTCAGTTCATTAACCCCATTTTGCAACTTCAGAAAGTGGGGAATGGGAGATATCCCTTCTGATATTTAGACACTGGTACTCCCAAGTGTGCTCAAAGGAGCCTGTCTGATTTTCCCTGTGGTTACTGACAGCATCTACAAAAAGCTGCACTGATTTGCCTCTATTTGCATCTTTCAACATGCAGATGCCACTTTTTTCATACACAATTAAAGTGAAAAGTTTCAAAAATTGAGTAAAAACTCAAACCATTAGCATTTTAAAACCGTCTCCCTTTTTTTAAGCATTCTGATAACTTCTTGATGGCCAAGTTCCAAACCTCAAGTGCCAAACATAAGACCTAGGGATGAGAAAAGGGTTTCCAACATCCCTATTATTTTATACATCAGTTGTTGGTGATGAAATTTAGGAAGGGTAATTGCAGAACACTTCTCAAAGGGTGTCAAAATGTGCTGAAGAAGGCAGTATCCAATAAAGGACGATGTCACAGAAGCCTTGATTTCCATGCCAACAGTTGAATGGAACCCAGCTGCTGTTTGGCCAGCCACAATTTGATCCAAACATGAAGGAAAACAAAATTGCAATCAATAACAAAATCTTAATACTAAATTAAATATGTCCTTCACAACAAGCACAGTTATACACCAATAACTCAGGAGCATTTCATGTCACACAGCAATACTCTTAACAATACATTTGCTTTCAGATGGAAGTATGGATGGCCGAGCAGTTTCTTCTTAACTCACACCTGAACTTAGAGGCTTTGCCCAGTCCTGTAAGCTTTAATCAAATTAAAAATTTGCTCCCAGGTATGATTATATCTCAACCTTATAGAGATATCTTATTATTCTTGCTGCTTTGTGGAGAGAGAGAAGAGGGAAAACGCTTTATGTAACTCTATGTTTGATTTTTCAGAAATTAAATAAAAGAGGAGGTTTCGTTTGCACTAAAGGATGAGATTTCCCTCTGGATTTGCTGCCCTCTAGATATCTTTCAGTATAAAACTGCTGTGGTTTTTAAATGGATTTTGCAATAATCTGCTTTAGCTGAGGATGTAATGGAGAGGGAGTGAAAGTACAAATGCAGGGAAGAGGCAGTGTTTGCAGAGTTTGTCAAGATGCTTTTCACAAAGATGAGGGGTCTTCAGATGATGCTAGTTGTTCAAAGGAAGGGGGCAGTAATATGTGTGATTTACTGAAGGTAAAAGTGCTGAGTGGTGGCTGCTATGGGACAATGAGCTCCATTTGCTCTGCAGAAGGAGTAGAGAAATTATCACACTCCATTCCCACATACTGCTCCACCAAATGAGTGTTAGTGCTGATGTAAGGAAACCAATGTGGAGGTGGATTTCTTCCCCCAAACTCCCTCCCTATGTGTCTCTTGGATAATACAGCACTGCAAAACTTTCCTCGGTGATGCCAAGCTCTGGTTTGGGAGTGCCACTTCACACATTCCAGATCTGTTTGATTTTCTCTGCAGCAGAGAATAAAAATATTTCAGAGATTTTAGCAGAACCTTTTTTGCTACATTCTCTGTTTCCAAGCCTGCAGTGCTTCTGATCCCCCTGTTAGGGATCTCATCAGAGGGATATGCACAAATAAAACGGCACATAGTGAAGCATAAGCCTAAGAAAAAAATGTCGTACCAAACAGAAGCAGTACTGTTGATTCATTATCAGATAATACTAGTAAGATGAGGATTAGGTAAGCAGGGGAGCCTATTAGTAAAAAATAACCATAAATAAATTCTTCAGCTTGTTCAAGGTAATTGGGAAAAAGATGTTGTTCAGATTACCTAGAGCAAAAAGACTTCTAAAGGTCTCTTCAAATGAGATGAGACAAATAAATTACCTCAATTATCTCTCTGTTTTTAACCAGGGTGTTTACTTTGGGAAAGGATTTTTTGGGAAAAACAGAAACACTTCATCATTAGATGGAGAAAAGAACTACCTAGTTATTTGATGGAGAAAAGAAGGCCCAATTTTTGGAGCCACAAATCTTTGTGCAAATATCCTACACAGATTTCAAGTAATGTGGCTATTATACAAATATTTGTATAAGCTTTCCCTGGGCAAAATCAAAAAATGAAAAAGTACTTCTTTTTCTCAGACTAGACATAAATATTCTTATTGGTCCCAATGGAAAAAAAAAACCATTGCAGAAAGCACTGTTTGCATTTCAGCACCTGCAGGATCAGACGCTGTGGTCTGACACCTTGACAAAATTATAAGTTGGCATGTAGAAAACACCATTCATCAAGGGAAACCAAGGGAAAAAACAGTTATTAACTCTCAAGGTCAGTGTAGGGCGATCAATATTATTAATTGTGTGTGGATAAGTTGAGACAGCAGTTCAGCACTTCAGCAATTATCTGAGATTCAATAAAAGTATTAAATACTAACAGTATTCAATCATGGATGGTTAAGAAAAGAAGCTCCCCGTTCTGCTCAGCTTTAGCAGGTGAAAGCAGGGTTCCTGCAGACTACAGTTCAGCTGGATACCTTCAGCCCTGTGCTCAGACCAAGTGTGTATGGGAGTCCCAAAGGTGACATTTTGTTTGTCTTGTCTTTCTTTACACTGGAAACAGAATCCTCCAACTAGCATAAAATGCCCTGCCTTGGTGGTATTTCCGACTTTACCATAAGGTGAAAATCACCCAGAGAGCCTGTTACCAAGAGATTGCAGCATGACTTTATCTGTGTTGGAACAAGAATCAGCAAACATGTATCAGAACAGGATTCTGGGGAAAAGCGAGTGCAGTAAGCAGACGTGCTTCCTTACACAGCACACAATACCACAGACATTTCCACCCACAGTCCTACCAATTAGTCAGAAAAAATCCCTGCTGAGTTACCTAATTTTATCATATACAAAATCCTAAATCCAGGTTTCACTTACCTGTTCAATGTCATTTCTAAATCCTATTCAGAAGGGCAAGAAAACATAAATTCTTAATTTTTAAATGTATGAACATTTTAACTTCTACAATTTTATCATAAGTAAAGTGTTATTCCTATCTTGTTGTCATGCCTTCAGCTGATTTATCACTCCAATTTATCTTATTTGATCACTCTGTTCCCAGGCACGGAGTTCTGTGATTAAATACGTGTTATAGACTCTCACTCACCCTGCAGTTTTGGGGAATGGAAAGGATCCTGAACTTATTCCCTATACTTGGTTAATCTGGGCCAGCCAAGAGCAGACAAATTCCTGAATAAAAATAATTTGTATAAGAATTTGCAAGAGTCCTCAAAACTATCAAGCATTTTTTTAAGTCCTTGGCTGGAATGGCCAGACCTTGGCTGCTCTCACTGAAACTGCTGGGAAGAAAGAATAAGCACTATAAGGTTGTTAGTCATGCCACTTGTTGCTTGCCTGAAAAGGTCTAATTTGCTTTAGTGATAAGCAGATATGAGGAACCTGAACAGAATAAAAGTCATGCTCTTGCTTTGGACCAGAATCTCATGTGTATATTAGTATTTATAAATTCAAAGACAGACACTGGTTCAGAGCTAAATTTCAGGCATTCATCCAAATTAAACCCAAGGCTTAAACCTTTTGACATGAGCATTTCTTTCCACAAGTATTTGTGTAATTAATACATCTTTTTTTAAAAACCTTAAAAAAACCCTCCAACAACCCACAATTCAAAACTGTATCAAATGAGCTGGAAAAGTACAGAGAAAAGGAGGCATTCAGTGAGAGCTCAGAAGCCATATCTCTGACTTACATAAGCATAGGACTTTATACAGAAGTGTCTTCTGTATAGGAGAGTTTCTTTTCCTGTCATGATCCAAACTAATAGTGAAGGTGGGTTGACTTGTCAGATGTGTATATGTATATGCATATAAATCAAGAGTAAATAAGTGGACTCTTGGAAGTTTCAGTCATTCACATCGCCTAGATACAGACAAAAAGCTAAATCTAACCAAAACAGCTGCAAAATATGATATTTTGGACAATTACAGCGGCAAAATAATATTGTTTCATGATATATCAAGTTGACTCTATCACCTTCTCATCAGAGCCATCAACCCACACTGGTGAGGCTTGGATTCTCATTGATGTAAGAAAAATTAATCCCACTGGAATTAACTTAGCCAATATCCATTGAAAACTTATCTTTTACTTTTCTACAATTACTTCCACTTTTGAATGTCCCCAGGGTGATGAATTGTGGATTTATACATATCCTATTGCACTTCTCAAACTTTCACTGTTGCTGCACTTTTTTAGTTGTCCCAGTTTTTCCCCTCACATCTCCTTTTAAAACTTTGACCATATAATTCACTTAAGCTTCTAAATGAGATACCTCTATAAAGAGCATCTGGGTCAGCCAGCCTTAATTTGAAAATGTCATTACTCCCACACTAAACTTCTCCAATCAATCCCACAGCAGCCATCATGGTTTATATGCCTCCCAAAACAACCCAAGTGAAATTGCGGTCTTTTCATCTTTCAAAAAGAAGGAAAAAGGAAAAAGGGGTAAGAAAACACCACCTAGGTGGTGAAGACTCAGACTGTCCAGGGAAATAGAGTGAGAAACTATGCTCATTTCCACAGATCTTTTGGGCTGCAAAGGTGCAAAGTATTATCTGGAGAAAGGAACAAACAGTAAATTTTTAGCTTGTGCATAGCTCAGTTCCAACTCAACTATCTTTAAGCCAACATCATTTTGTAAATTTCAGAAATATTCAAGATGCTCCTGAGGTTCAGAATATCATTACTGTGTCTCTCATATGGCCTTTCCAGTGGGTAACTGGAGAAAACTGTTTCTGGGCCATTGGAGTTGAAAGGATTACATCTCATCTAAAGGCAGGATGCTTTTCACTTTCTTAACCTGAAAGTTAATCTGCTACATGCCTAGTGCAAATTTGATGAAAGGCATTTTCAGAAGGCACTTCTTTTGCTTCAATAATAGCTATTAAAAATAGGCTGAATGGCTTGCCCTCTGGAGCTGCTTACCTACATATTTAACTCTAAATGTATCCGGAAGGTAGAACCATATCTTCAGCCATAAGGGACTGGATGCAGCTGGAGGTGAAGGTGCTTCCATCCAATGTGGAATACATTGTGGAATACACATCTACTGTGTGCAGGTTGCAATCACTGAGAGAGTTTGCCAATACAGCGAGCAGACCCTAGATAGCATTTCAGCCTACCTCTAGGGTTTTTTGATGGTTTTGATGTATCCCGAGATTTTAGAAAGTCTTTTTCTCCCTGCCCCGTGGCCAAAGAAGTTGAGATTCATCAATCCTGCTTTCCAGGGTTGTTAATTTTTTCCTTATCTATTACATTCTTTCTCCAACTTGCAGAGGTCCGTTCAGCAGGTCGGTTTGAGGCACAATCCCTGCCTTCAGAGTGGTGTTTACTTATATACTAAGAACTACGTGCACTTTATTTACAATAATTTTCCAATACCTATCACCTATGTTAGACAGTCTGTCTCTGCTCTAAACCAATTAGAAATTGCCACCATCACAGCAGAAGATGGACAAGAACAAGAAGAAGGACAGGACACACCCAGCTTTCTCCATCTTGCCTCTTGAACCTCCATTCTAAAACCCCAAAATTCTACTTTTTTACCCTGTGACAAATTAACTATCGCTCTTTTTCATCCAGGGCATCCAGGGGAATGTCCAGGGTTCCAACACCTACCTCAAGCAGGCAACTAGGTCTGACTGTGTAGAGGTGTCTGGTGTTGTCCGCAGCTTCCAGGACAGCAGAAGTCCTGTGCTAAATCTTCACCTCTCTAGTGATATCCCACTTACTGGAGTGGGATACTGGCTATCCCAAATGGCACCAGACATGTACATTTAAGCAACTGAACTGAGCCCCTGATGCTTGGACAACACTCTGAACCACTCTGGCAGGACTGACTGATCACCATTGACTACAAACCAAGCACCATTTCACATGTAGACAACTCCATGCAGATGTCAGTGTTTGCCTGACTCATGTTAAAACCTACCCAGGTTTTACACACTGGTTGGGACACAGCAGCACCTCAGCCAAGTGCTTCTCAGCATGTGTATCCCACCACTTAATCCCCGTTTTCCCAAGGAGGACACACAGACAGCACAAGCAAACCTAGCATCTCTGGTCACACTTGTCCCAGGCACTGCAGAAACATGCTCGAGGACAAACCCTGCTCTGTGAGTTAATTAGTGTTAGCTCATTGATTAAAAGAATTAGGTTAAGTCATTGATATAAGAGGAACAGAACCTGAGTCCTAGAGGAAGCTTCTTCAGCAGAGTCATTAACAAAACCTAAAGAGTCTCACAATTCCTGCTCAGGCATCATGACCACAGCCCCTGTACAAACTGATGGAAAAGATCAGAGTCTCCTCCTGTCTGCTCTGCCCTGATTACAAGCAGAAGAGAAATGTAAACGCCTCTTTGAGTTTCATCAGAAAGCATATGGACTTGTGCTATCATGGTAATAAAGGTAATACACATTTGCCTGAGCTCCAGTGGGGCATAATCAACAAAAGCAGAATGTTCAGAACAGTTTCTTTTCTTAACAACCACACCAGACTCTGGATGCTCTGAGCTGTGCTTCAATGTGGTGAAGAAAATAAGTACTTTGGGTTCAAAGTTAGTATCATTCAACTAGTTGCTTATAAGGAAATGGTAGGAGATGTTTAAAATATGAGTGCAAGGGCAGGCTCTTCAATCTTGTGAACCAATCTAGAATTAAGCGAGTGAATTGCTCATCTGCTCTGTGAACTAATATGAGGAGAAAATCAGCTCGGAGAAACAAATTATAGTTCAACACCACCAACCTCCAAGATGTGATCTCAAAATCAAGTAAGTCTCCAGAAATCAATCTGTGGGACTCTCTGGGAAAGTTCTACATGCCAGAATAAACTTGTTTTCAGAAGATCTAAATGGACACATCCAAAACAAAAAAGCAAGATGGCAACACAGAATGGTGAACTAGAAGCAGACATGTAAAAACCAGGAGTTAAAATTACAGCAGCCAGATTAGATTTAGCATTTGAAATTCCCATCAAAGCAGGACAGTGAACAGAATGAAGTATTAACCCCACTACACTAGAGTGAAACATGGATTTGGTTACCTAATAAACTTCAAAGTTTATTTATGAGAGGTTCCTGTAACATTCTCAGGATACCAGCTCCCAGTACTCTTTAGAAAAGATGTTGTAGGGCTTCATAGGGCACTCTTTATGATCTCCACAAGAAACAGTAATATTGTCAGATAATAATCTAGAAAGGGCTCAGATGCAGTGTCCTGTTTGGGGCTGCATCATTTTGTGCTGAACTTGGAGACTGCACTCACTACTGGAAAAACTCAAAGTAGACAGGACTTTAAACAGCAAGGGTTCAGTACTCATAGTCCCTGAAGTTCTTGAAGTAAGAAGGTCCCTCTGAAAGAGAGAGGATCTATTTCATCCTCTGTGCCAGAGTTACTATACAAACCACCATGGCCCTTTGCCTGGATTTGGAAACCCCAAGCCTGATTTTCAAAGAAACCAACCACCTAAAGTTCCAGCTGAACTCAGCAGTTCAGGAAAATAAACACACAATAGCTGACCAGACAAAATGATAACTCTCTCCTGAGAAAAATTTGATTTAATTTTCTTTTAACTTTGGCTTCTCCAAACAGAAAACTATATAGTAAATTCTCCTCGACGTGAGATTTGAAGTCTTACTCTCCTATTACAGTTTTTTTGTGAGGTAAAAAATGAAAAACAACTTGTCCAAAGACCCTTTAGCCTTGGGGGAAGGGGACAGGAAGGAAAAGGTAACCACAAACTGTTTAGTTACAATTTGCCTTATGATGGAAGAAAGATCAAAAAACATATATGCATTTTTCTGCTAGGTGAAGCCCAGAGGAACAGCTACAACTTGATATCTTAGAGGAGTTCACAAGACAATAACAATAATTAACACAAAACTTTTCCCCAACACTGTATCTATTATCTCTATATCCTACTCCATAGTCCTGTGACTGAGGACAATTTTCTTTGTCTTAATGATGAATAAAGTGGTTTTGAGAACTGCTCTGGGCAACCATCACTGAGATCTTATTGTTTTATCTAGCTCAAAGTAGTTTTGGGTATGGGAAGAAATGTCAGAGCTGTCTGTTATTCTGCTGATGTAGAAATAACAAGATCACTGCATGTTGGTCTGAGTCTCAGACATGAAAACCAGCTCAAAGAAGCATTTGCTGTTGGCATTGATGTGCAAGTGGTTCAGGTTTTTTGTAGGGTCTTAGTTCTCTTGAGCTTTGACAGTTATGGGTGTTTTCATAAATGGAAAGAAAGGACCCAAGCCAACTGACCCTGAAGCGTTAGCCATTCAACTCTACTGTGGATCTTGCATCTGGAAAAGCCCACAAGCTTGTATATCAGCAAACTGTCACATCAAGCAGCTGAATTACTGTGTGATGACATGAGCCACAGCATCCCATGGCATCAGAGTGGGGAGACTTTTCTTTCAGAAAAGAGCATTGAGAAAGCTGAGCAGTGGGACCCTCGGGACTGTTGGGGAGCTGAGTGAATCAGCCGTGCTGCTCTGCTCCATGCTGCCGTGGCAAAACTGACTTTGCATCTAAATTAGCTAATTTAAAAGTGTCCTGGGCACCTCTGCACCATCCTTTCCTCCCTTATGTGACTGCATAAGAAAATTTAAAAGAAAAGGCAAAACACAGTCTTTCTAAAATCTACAGCCTAGTTTATCATCCATAAACACAGCACTTTTCTGGGCATTTCTTGGCTGATACTGTTCCCCACCAAATACCCAGAGAAATCCTAGAAGTGCTGTATACTAGAGGATATTAATACAAAAATAATTGTACAGAACAGAGCAAAAAGAAAAACAGCAGGGTTATTCCAGAAGCCTTTTTTTTTTTTTCTTTATAATTTTTGTTACTATAAATCAGTATTTCCTGATCAGCAGAGCACACTGTGATGGTGAGCCATACAAATCTCAAGAATGAGGCACAGCATCTTGTGCTTTCTTACTAGCTCTGCTGGCATGATTTACTCTGGCTGGGCACCAGAGTTGGTACAGCTGTGAGCTGACAAGGCTGTGAGGAGGCAGGAGCAGGTACAGAAGAAGACAAGCAACAGCAGCATGACACACCTGAGAGAGGGAGGGAGACCCTAGGACTAAGGGAAGAATACATAAAAGAGATCAGAAGAAAAATAGAAGGACTGACAGGCAAAAACAAATGAGAAAGAAGGAGATATTAGTTCTGTTGTCTGCCTGAAAGAGCAAATAACCTCTGGATGAAGTTGCTGAAAGCTGTACATTTGTATTAACAAAGGTTCTGAATATAAAATACATGTTAAAGATTTGGTGGTTGGCTGTTTGTGGTTGGCTGTTTGTGGTTTTTAAGCTATTGCACAAAATCCTACTGAATTTTTTTTCCCAGTGATGTTGTCAGTTTGTATACCTTCACTGACAGAAAGCAAGCACGGAAATACCTTTGAAGCAGGATATAAGAACAAAGAACACAATAAGGAGTCCAAAAATGGTCTAAATTTGCATAAAATTAAAATAGGAAAAAACTACATTTTTAAGAGTAAAGGTATGGATTTTCCCAGTGCATCCACAGTATTCACTATAAACATACTGGGTTGTTGTTAAACAATGTTGACATTGATATTGTATCTAATTAATTCATGCATAGCATTGGGAGGAAAAATTAATACAGTCCCTCCTATTTCTTCTTCTGAAATTAGATGCTTTGTCATATTCATTTTCTATTTTTCTATAACAAAATTCCTTTTTAATTTTTTTGTAAATAGTACTAGACCTGCTTTTAGTGAGTGACAGTACTAAAAAGCATTTTGCCAGGCAGCCCCTGCCTTAACAATTTTTTGTTCATATTTTTCTTTCCTCATGAATGCCTTCACCACAAAGCTACCTTGGTGCTACCCACAGGAAGAGCTTCCCACCACAGCTGCCACTGATGATCCTCAGCTCCTAATTTCTGGCCTCCTGCAGTTCCCCACAGCAACCTCTTCATCCTCTGTAGGACTTAACATTTAAAAGCAGTGTGTAACCTTTCTCACTAGTGTTCACCTTTTCAGACTCGTGAGCCTGACAGATGCACAGAACAACCTCTGCTCAGCTTTCTCAGAGGCTGGAAATGGGTCACTGATCCCTTCAGTGGTTCCTCACCTCCCAGGACAGCTGAAAGCAGGGCTTGGCATCACTTCTGTGGGATAACACCACTACAGAGCAGGAATAAGTCACCGTCCTGATGCAGCATGGAGATGTCAAGAGTGGTCAGGGCTCCTTTGGACACTCTGCCCAGCACAGCCTCATCAGCAGCAAGCTCCCCTCTCTTTATCTCACAGTATCCTGACTAGGCCAAAGATCCTTTGAGGTTTATCTGAATTGCTTCTTATTTGCCCATTTTGAGCATGTCCCAGTTGGAGTTCAAACAGATTAATGATTAGGCATGACTCTTTCCTGCAGAAACTTTGCTCTTTAGATACTATCATTTTTCTTTTTTTTTTTTTTTTCCTACTTTGTATTCTGTCTTCAGCCAGCTTACAAAACAGAAGTGTATATCTGGGTATAGAGACTGTGTGCTTCCTCAAATTATCTCAATCCTGTTTTCAACTCTGGGTACAATTGCTACCTTCCACTTCTCCAGCAAAATAGTTGTTTTTAATTAAGGGAGGCATATTTTTGCTGCAGATCAGCTATTTTATACTAAGCTCCTTCAAAACTTTTCAATATACCATCTGGAGCTGATGATTTGCTGCGTTTTAAATTATCGATTTGTTCCAGCTCTTCCTTCTGACACATCTTCATTACCACAAAGGAGCAAGTCCCAATAGGTATCACTCTGATATTCTCTGTGCTGAGCAGCACTGCAAACAAATCATTTAGATTCTCAGCAATGTCTTTATCTTTTTTAATTTCTGCTTTTAATCTTCAGTGATCCAGTTTCTGAACTACCAGTTAATTATTCCAACTCTTCTGACTGACAAACCTAAAGCATTCTTATTTTATAACTTTAGTATTTTGCAGTCCACCATGTTTCCTTTTTATTTCCCTTTCATCTAATTTTTACACAAATTAATATACCAATATATTGGAAAACTAAGGTTAGATTTTCAGATTTGGAAGGCTTTCCTGACACTCAGTTGTACTGATTTCCTCTTTGTTTGTCCAGTATTACTGTTGTTGGCAACATACATGCCCTCCAGAGTCTATTATGTTCTTAAGTGGAATTCATGGCATCTTCCTCTTCCCTCAGGAGCTTTCGTGACAAATCCTCTCAACACAACCAAAACCCAGATGCTCTGAAATTTCAGTCACTTTGTTATACTTTATTTCCCACTAAGCTACAGGACTGTATTACATTAGTATGTCTGCTAGCAGCTACAGATGCAATCTTGTCTTGAATTCCTTCCTGCATATTGATTAAGAACTAAAAATCAGGATATCAGGATGTAGACACCTAAAAAGATGGCATTTTGTTTCATACTGACTTATGGCTCTGGCTCAAGTTGAGAAAAAAGGCACCTACCCCTTTTTTAATACTTTCCAAAGGCAGTAATTGGACAGTATCTGGCAAACCTGGGATGTGTAATCCATACCAGTTACTTGTCTGCAGTAGTGCAATGATTTGAGTACTTTCTTCCAGACATGAAAAGGCTGCTTGGGATGTGACAGGTCATGGAAAGGATGCATATGGATAGTGATGGGCCAAGCCATCACTGCCCATCTTAAATGAAACACTTGGCCACCTGGCAGGGAACTCGGAGGGAAGAGGGCACGCCCTTCCACTTTTTGGGACAGGGTTGCTGGCTCAGAAAGAACTGCAAAGCTTCTGGGGTGAAAGGAGGCCTGACACTGTAGCTTGGTGGTTTGGGGTTTCAGAGCAGAGAGGTCTCCTAGGTTTGAGTCAGTGTGCTGATCCTAAGCACTTTAATTTATCCATGAGCTCAGTGCAAAATGGTCCCTAAAACAAAGTATGTAACTTACTGTCTAGTGCCTGCTGAGACTCCTCTTCAATATGTAGGAAGAGCTTATCTTTCTGAGGCAGAGATGTGTGGGACTACGTTAAAGTTGTGGCCTGAGCCCTGAGCCATCTCCTGCTCAGAGCACTCACTCCTCAGGCCAAAGAACATCCAGCTCCTGCCTGAAAACTTGACAGTTGTTTGGCAGAGTGAGCTGAACTGTACCTCAACTTCACAAGAAAAGCAAAGGAATTTGAACAGGCTTTCTTTGGGCTTATTATACTCCTTCCTGAATTGCTGTTCTTTAGTATTTTCTTCTGGTTTCCTTCTGCTGACACACCTAAACATGGCTGGACAGCAGAGTTTCTCAATTGCTTTCCTACCCAGCTCATGCCAAATCATTACTCATGTAGCAAAAACACCCACAAAATGTCAACTGAGCTTTATATCATTTATTGTTAAGAAGAAAAAAAACCAAAACAAAACAGAATCCTACCACTGGCTATTGAATTGCTCTTAATGGTTTAAAAAGAGAGGACTACAAATGCAGCACAACAGACCTCAGATCCTTACACCACTGGCCTCCCCCATGGTTCTACTCCAAAGGAGGTTAGACCATCCTGTCTCTGATGGCTCTTTCCTCATCAGCCACTCCACCTCCACCACTGGCCATGCTCACTTCAGCCACAGAGAAATGGGTGCAACAAACTCAAAATGGCTTGCTCACAGCACAGTGGTGGCTGCAATTAGGGAGGCCTTGTAACCCACCCAGATGCCTGCAGGACGTTTGCCTTTGGCCTCTCTGCCTGCACGTGGAAAGATCTTATTTTGGTTATACTCATTCAGATAGAAAATACCTCAGGCTGAAGAATTGGGGAATTTATATCACATATGATATAAATACACATTTATATCACATATAAAACCCTGGTCACATATAAAAACCTGGCTGGTTACACATGCAGACAGACACAGAAACCCTCCTGCAACTGGGGAAAGGCCTCTGATGTTCCCTTCCATTAAATATTCTTCAAGTACCAAGTCCCACTACCTGGGAGTGACTTCACGTTGCTACAGTCACTCCCAGGGCATCCACTAACCTGTTCCGGTTCATGCTGATCTTTTCTGGCCAGATTTGAAGCCTCTGAACCAAATGAGACGAGAGGATGCTAATAAAACAGCAAATCGACAGAAAACGTCACCACAGCCCTCCAACCTCTCGCTCTGCTGAGACACTCTGGACCGAAAGAACCCCAAATTCCCCTTTGCCACCTCCAATCCTCCCACCCTGAACCGCCCCCAGACCTTGGCACTCACAGGGCACACAGGTGCCCGGTGCCTCCTCGTGTGCCGAGAGCGGGCGAAGGTGCCCGCAGAGCCGCCCTGGCGCTTACCTTGGCCAGCACGTGTACGCGGGACGGGCCGCCCGAGGATGGCGCAGGGAAGCTGGCAGGGAAGCTGGCAGGGAAGCTGGCAGGGAGGCTGGCAGGGAGGCTGGCAGGGAGGCTGGCAGGGAAGCTGGCAGGGAAGCCGGCAGGGAGGCTGGTGGGTCCCGGAGGAGCCCCCGGAGCGGGCGAGCTGCTCCCCTGCGAGGCAGCGAGCGCCCGGCTGGGGCACGGCGCTGCTCAGGCGGTGGCTCCGGCGAGGGCAGTGAGCTGTGAAGCTGCTCCCCGCCTCGGCGTTACCATCTCGCCAGCCACGCAGTCCCGGCGAAAAACATCGCCTTCAAGCACTGCCGTCATCTCCACCGAGGGCGCGGGGCTGGCTGGCCGGGAATGGCATCGCACACCGGACCGCGGTACGCGCCTGGTTAACACCGACACCTTCTTCTCCCAAAAGAAAACGAGGACCCCAAAGAGTAACATGCAACACAGATGGAAAACAGGGAGGACCGCATTGACAGATGCTTCTGGGTCAGGGCTGTGCCGCTTCCCCGGTCCAACAGCACCATCTCCTGGGTAGCCTCGGCCGCTCGCCCGGCTGTCGGCAGCTCAGCCCAGGAGCATTTCTCCGGGAAGACCCTCCCCAGCTTTCCTCTGCCGTCAGCCAAAGTGTTTAATGTATTTGCTTTCCTTTCAGGTGCTATCAATATTTTTGCAATTGCTTCCTTTCAAACCCTATTGCTTATCTCTCATGAAGTATCACAGATGGATTGATGCCTTAGGTTTTAGCTGTTATATTTTTTAGACTCTGTGCTGTTTTGGTGGGTAGTTTTAGGTTTCATATTAAGTGCTGCTAAGCTCTCTTTGCGGTGTAGACATACAAAACAATTCCTTCTCTAGTTTGGTACCAAGGACAACTTTGAGCCCCAAGAATGAAAACAACGGTGAAGTGAGAAGAAAAAACAAGGAGGATGGAGCTTTGTAACCTGAAGCTATGGTTGGACAACTGATTCTAATATGCTAATGGATCCATACTTATTAAAATGTGAGAATTCGTGACCCAGGTGTCCATTTTGTGATCACTTTGGAGTGCATCTTGGGTGTGGTCCGGCTGGACTCTTGCGTGGCCCAAGAGTACCCATTGAGACCTTTTAATAAATACCTACTTTATCCTTTGTCCTGTCTAGTCTCTGTTCCAAGTCTGCCTCCAGAAGGCATCAGATGAGTAAACAGATGAAATACTGAAGAATTCTATAATCTGTGGTTTTGATTTTTTCTAAATCAGCCGTACAAAACATTCTTGAATACCAGCTCTAAATCTGCTCTCTTCCTGAGCTGTGAAGATTTAAATATGTACCCAGTCTTCATGGAGCACATCCTTGTTGAAGTAATCAAAAAGCGCTGCTTCTCAGAGTATCCCTATATTTTCTTCAAGAAAAAAAAGTCTACTTGAAGAGCTGTTTGGAGTTTAGACAAGTGAAATGATGGAAAAGAGCAGAAATGGTAGATTTCATAGTATACAATTCAATGGGTAAATCAGACAAGTAGTATTTCAAAGATACTCCTTGTAGTGTGTGTTTGAAAGCTCTAAAATGCTGGTTGAGATACACCCTGTAAAAGCCTGTGGTTTTCACTCACTACATCATAGGTTTGACTAAAGGCTCCAAAACTTTATTCTCTCTATAGCTATTACCATACAAGTAACAAACCACTTCTGTATTTCAGTTTTCATTAGTCTGCAAAGTGAAGATTTTTTTCACTGTTTTAAGGCTGAATTGTACATAAAATCCTTCACGCTTTGAAGGCTGTGCTTGTACAATAAGCAAAAAAAGTTTAAGTCCATGATTTTTTTTTTTTTCAAATTTAGTACTCATCCAAAGCCCCATTTAACTTAATTTACTGTTAAATGCCTGGCAAAATTTTACAGAAGCTCATCTTTAAAAGATGCTAAGTAGATCCCTCGTGCAAGCTTTAATTTAGGAGAGACAATGTGCAATTATAAATACAGACACATGCCTGCACCTGTGCAGGAGCAGTCTCATGGCTTTTTTATGTAAAACTGCTGCAACAATGAAAAGAAAAAAATAGTTTTCCCTGTTGTTTGCTAAATTAACATTTTTTAGTGGAAAAGTTGTTTCAGAATTCAGTTTAAACTTGGCCTTTGAATTCTTCTTAGGTAGTTATAAACCATCACCACCTGTACGTATTTAAGGCAAACAAGGTCCTTTGGAGATTACAATATGTATTTCTACAGCTAGAAAAATGTTTCTGGTGACTCCCTTCATCTTTAAGGATGTTTACTTTCTTTACTTTGATTCTAAAGGTTTTAAAACGTTAATGTCACTTGAGAATAAAAGTCCCTCTTCTTCTTGAAAGATGAGTATAAGCCAGCAGCCTGCTCTTCTGCCAGCATTTCTATGGTCTAATTAAAATGTGATCCTCAAAACTGAGAAGATACAAATGCTTGATTACATACAGTACTGTGCATTCATCTCGGTTACCCCCTATGACTACCATGGATTTTATGGACTACCACGGTCTTTCTAACTAAAACCCTTTGCTCCTGGCCTACTCCCTTACTTCCAGAACAACAAGGCATACCAAGAAGCTGAATGATTGGAAAAAAAAAAAAAATTTTTGAAAATAAAACCTGAATCCACTTAGCCACATTTTAGTCCTATTTTCTGTGAAACTAAAACCTGCTTTCCCTGGGAGATTCCAGGAAAGGCTTAAAATAGTTAAATCAGTGAGGACTTTCCAGAGCCATGATCAGGTCACATCAGAGACAGCACTGCTTTGACAGAGCTATTAAATGAAACAACAGCATCCCAAAGAAAAAGCCAAAACCAGATAATGAACCACAGCCCTTTACAGAGCAGTATGTTCATCTCAACTCTTTCAGCCAAAACGCAAGCTTGACCTACCTCCCAGCACCATTAACAATCCAAACCCTTTCCATTCTCTTTACCTTTCCTTATTGTCTTTCCACCTTTGCTCACAGATTCCTTAACTTATGATATGTATCTTGTAACTAATGAGTGGTTTTTTTTACTGTCACAGCCCTGTAATATGGATATTGAACAACCCTGTGTAAGATCTGGCTTCTGCAGAAGGGACATGCAAATCAGATTAGACAGGGATTTATTGATCAGGCTGCCAACTCTGCTTTTTAATATTGTTCTTCTTAGATGCAGGCACTGCCAGGGTCTTACCAGGATTCTTGGTGACAGCTCAGGAGAGATTTTCCTTGATAAAATTCTTTGATTTCATGTTCTCAAGCTTGGTTGTTTTCTATGCACTTTATTAGTATTGACAGACTCCCAGAAAAGTCCTGCCAAAGATTTCTAGCCTTCTTTTTAAAGAGAACCAGAGAACTCAGTGAGAACGTGAAAATAAGCCTAAGTGTTTGTCAGATCTAAAATAAAGACACCTAAGTATTTCAGGGCATTCAGATGGTATAAAGTTATTTTTTCAGAGCAGACAAGCAATGAAGAATATTGACCATGTCCAAACATTTGCTAGCAAAATTAAGGCAAATCATTAGGGCTGAGCAACACACATGCCATGTAACCCGTTAATATGCCCTGAGCTGTTAACAGCTGTTTTCTCAGGAAAACAACATTTGTGTTAATTGATTTTAATGCTCCCAACACAAAATTAGCAGCACCGTAGCAAGTGTTTGCAACCTGCTTCCTTCTGCTCCTCACCAGGACCAGTTCAAGAAGAGCAAAGAAACTTTACACCCCGCTTTGGCGAAGATTTAAGATAGTAGATCAGCTTTGGAACGTGAACAATCTCATGTGCTTAAACCAAAGCACCTTGTTTAATATCTAAGAGGTGTGAAATGCTAGCAAATACAAAAGATTATCTTAATTTATCATCTGGTAGACAGGTTGGTCCACTCAGTTCAGCCTTTTAGCACAGCAGCAACACCAAGGACATCCTCAAAATAAAATGTAAATCATTACAGTAATGGCTTCCAGTTTGGCAAACGCTCATACTACAACCCTATAATAGAATAACAATCCCACATGAGTTTACAGGCATTCACCAGCATCTCACCAGAGGAGCAGCCAGCTGGAATTCCTGCCTGGTACAACACACAAGAACACAAAGAGCAGGAATGGGACTGGCAGCTCCACACACCTGACCTTGATCCATAGAAGCCCTGCAGGTGGCAATGCTCCTGGCACAGCTCTGCTGCCTGCCCTAGCCTTACCAGGGCAGGCCCAACTCGCGACCAGGCAGTTCTGCCTCTATCTTCACCAAGATGGCAAGGGCAGGTCTCTCAGCAACCTCAGTCAGCCTTCCCAAGGCACGCTCGACTGCTATTATCTCTTTGGCCTTCATGGCAGAGGAACCCAGCAAGAACAAGCAGCTGTAGCAGCTTCCCCCATCCCTTCCCTCACCTCCTGGAACAAGCTGCTCTCCTGGGGAGAAAAAAGCCACCCTTTCCTCCACAGAACCTGCCACATCCTCCTGACCAAGGCTTCCTCATGGATCCCTCCAGCTGGCACCAGCCCCCCAGTATTAGCTCAGCACACTTGCTGGCTGTCACCCTAAACTCCAGTATTACCAGTTGCATTCTCTGACTGCCTAAGAGCATGAGAAAAGCAGGAGCAAATCTCTCAAGAGAGGCATGGGGTTTTTTTCCTCAAAAAAAATCAGTTTATCTGTGACATCCCTTTGGGATTAGAAGCACATTCTCCCTTTTGCCTCTAGTTTGAGGGACAGCAGAGGATGATGAGCAGACTGCACAATAACACCCATCCTCTAAAATGATCCCCTAGAACCAATTTCTTGAGCATCTGAAGCTTACAATTTAAGTAAATGGTAATTTTTTTATTGCAGCTGGTTTAACATTTTTATAAATGTAGAATGACTGCTCATGCACACATTGTCTGGAAATGTACAGCTTGCATGGGAATGCAGGCAGAAGCCCCAGTTTCATTCCCCACTTTGGCATTGCCACACACACTTTATGGAACCACTGTTGCTTTTACTTGCTCAATAACATATTCCTGTCAGGTATAGGTTGATATAAAACATTACTATGTATGTTATGCAAAGGTTTAATCAAGGAATTAAAATCTAAAGAGGGGAAGAAAGTAGATAAAAGTAGAAAAACTTCCATGGTTTTTAAAAGCAGGAACTCATGCTGTGAGAAGAATTTTGCTGCATAAAGGATAAAGACTACCAGACAATGCTGAAGTTCCTCTTACGTTAAATTGCTAGCAGATATTACTGAAAAACACTCAGCTTGTGCAGGAAACTAGAGAGCTATGAAACAGCAAATTTGGAGGATTCATGTTTTAATAGATTTATTGAGTAGTCAGACTAAGAGTTAACTACTGAAGCAGAAAATAATTAAATTTTCTTCATTACCTTTCTGTTTACTGGGTACATTAATTTCAATAAGTCAACCCAAACAACCAAAGACTTTTGTAATTTACTTCTTTTTCTAAACACTGTCTTACATTCAGAATGGCAAAAATTACTTATGATTAGCCATAAGAAAATTCATTTAACCTGAGTTCAAATGTTCAGAACATACCTTCATCAATACCTTTTTTGTGTGGTGTGATGTGGCACATGAACAGAAAAAATCTTGCACTCACACATCCATGCCTTATAGCCACAAGCGACTGCCCCAAGTGGAACTTCCTCCTACAGTGGTTGTACAGTGACCTCCCCAGACCTGCTGTGATGACCATGTGAATACACACAACAGACACACTGACTGTACTCAATCCTGCTGATGCTGACTGCATTACAACTATACAGTAAGCTTACTGTTATCAGCTTGGCAAATCCTGTGCACAATGTTCTAGTAGAGTGTTTCCACTGCTTGCTCAAGCGGGCAAGAGAGATTTAGAACCAGAACTTGCATCAAATCTCTTCCTGTCTACACGTTCCAGTCCTGTTCTTGTCTTTCAGTGACCACTCGTAAGTTCTTCTTTCTCCAAAATACATTTTATATCCTATGCAGTGGAAAACATCTTAGGCTTCAAATCAAAAGTAGTATCAGTTTCATTAGACATTTAAAATAAAGAGCAACTACTGTAGACAATCAACATAAAACAGTTTATTTCCAACCATTTGCCTAATTCACATGCAGACTGGTTTATATTATTTAAACTGCACTTAAAAATAGCTTGGTTAGCTTTTAACCTTAGCAGTATTGCCACAGAGCTGAAGCTACACTGGTTAATATAATCTGTTTACATTTAGAGAAATGTGGTTAGGTAGGCACTGAATATTTCAGAGACTTCAAAAAGAAATATTTATCTATTCAGTAACCTCTCTGCTGCACTCATCTTACCCCCATGAACATTTAATCTGTAAATCCCATGTTTGAAGACTATATTCTCCTGAGCACATCAGTCAGGAGAAAACACTTGGAAACACAACAAATAAAAAAAGATAACAAGCAAATAATACAAGATTACAGTAATAACTGAAGTATTCTCCTGTACTATTTCAAGCTAGAATACTGAAGCCTTAAACAATTCCCACATTTCAGCACTGACATAGAACTGCCATACACAAAGTACATAAGCAGGGGGAAAAGCTGTTTTGCAAGAGGTAGAAAAGGTTTTATAAAATATTTAGGCACAATTCTTAGCAGTTTTAAAAGCCATCAGAAAGTTACAAAGTAATAATGACCACTATATATGTATTTGTACAAGTTCTGTTTATTTTTACCCTTTGGAATAAAAGTATATTTCATGCACTCTCATATAATCTTTTTTCTCCTATATTGTTGGAAAACGGTTTCTCTCTTATATTGTATGTGATTACACAGGTTTTACAAGCTCTCAAGAAGTCTTATCACCAGGAGTTAAGCAGAAAAACAGATGCACTATTACTTAATGTTTTTTCAAGGGAAGCAAGGGAATGCAAATGCTGTTTGTATAGGTTCATGTATCAAAGAACAAAGACTCACACACATAAAATCCATAAAAATATTATTAGTTCTTTTGGTTTACTGCCACCTCAATGAAGAAGAGCGCTTTTAGAAGTGAACTTTTTTAAAACACAAATTTTCACAAACATTTGCTTTACAGTGCAGTGGTTATACTCAAATTTTCACGATACCCATAAATTAAAATACCAAGATCACTACATTTACCATGAGCTAAGAGACATTCACTTAGTGTCAGTTCACACAGATGCCTTTCTTGACCTAAAGTATGTAAGGCTTTATGGGTAATAAGTTCTTATCAAAGATTTCCTTTATTCCTGTCACAGCATTTTTATTTTTTTTTTCTCATTTTACTTCTTCTCTTGGTCTTTTTCTGCATCCAGAAGCGCTGAACGGATTCCTAGTTTCTTCAGCTCTTCTACAAGATCTCCATTCTGATGCATCTGGAGGAGTATATCACAGCCACCAACAAATTCACCATTGAGGTACACTTGTGGGATGGTAGGCCAGTTAGAGTAGTTTTTTATTCCTGAATAAGAAAAAAAAAAAAGTTATTAGAGATTTCCCCCCTCTCCTAATAGAATGGTATTTTAAAAGGAATGCATTGCTTCTACCTGACTCTACTACTGATACTCAAATTTCTTTCCCATAAAGACAAAAAGATATCTATGTAACAGGAGCACTACCAGAAAAAAAGAAAAAAAAAAAAAAAAAAAACAAAAACCAAAAAAACCCCAAAAAACAAAAAACCAAAAAACAAAGACTATGTTAGAGTTAAGTTTGTTTCTCATCCCAACTCAAAGATATGGACTGAAAGAAATGGAGTCAGCTCCTATACTGACTTCATGGAGGAACTGGAGAAACACTGCATCTCTTTTTACTCCCAACAAGGAAACGTAACTTTCAATCAATTACAGAAATGAGAAGTATGGAAAAATATTGAGAACTGTTTACTTTCTGTTATATTTCCCAGAGGGACTTTAAAATATTTTATGTTCTTACTGAACTCATACAGTTACACTTTTTCCTGCAATTTCAATTGCAAGATACATTTTCCCCTGTAGAGGCCTTATGAAATTCAAATTGCTTTATCTTTCAATACCAGACCTTGAAGCACATGGGAGGGGCACGAAGGCTGAAGTCTCTTTAAAAGTACTCATTTGACAAAACACAGCTCAAGTCACAATTATGAAGTACAGAATTAAAGTTTAAAACTATAATCCACAGAAGGCAAATATAAGACCACCCAAAAATATAAACTGATCAGCTGATACACACTGGAAACAGCTTGCACTTAGACATCACACCAAAAAATTAAACAAGAATCTTTTTATCTAATTTGACACCTTTTAAATGACTCTTCACACAAAGCCATTATTTCTGTGGCAGAGGAAACAGCCAAAACCTACTGCTGCCTATTTTTGTAACACAACCACAAGCATTTGATTAGATGACAAGTTTTGAATTCAACATCTTTATGTATTTTCAACAAGCAGTGCCTGGAATTTTTCTGCCAAAGGCATGAAAGCCCATACAGCAAACTTAAGCCTACAGAGGAACCTTTTCAGAACATCAGAGGTACAACATTCCCACTCACCTTGGAAGCCAACCCCCTGCCAACAACTATTGGACCTGAGTAGCTGGTAGCACAGGAGAACTTGTTTTCCCCTTAGAAAACATTTTAGTCTCCAGAGACTATAAAAAGCAAAATCCAAAATTCTTGAGGTAAAAAAAATAACCACATAAGGAAATTACGCTTGCTTTATTGGAACTTAAACCACTTTCTTTTTTAATAAGCATGTGTAAGTGCAAAAATATACAGTGGGATTGTTACTTTAATGGATAAAAGATGCAATCTAGCTAATAATTCCCCTTAGCAAAACACAACACGCTTAAAAAATCCACTCAAGTAACAGGAACCTAGAAAAAAAGATTGTTGTGACTAAGTGTTCCTAACCACTACATATGTCAGCTAAGAGATTTTATCCTTACTTCAGATTTTGTGCATGGACAACCAACATTTTGTAATCCTAAAATAGAAAGTTTAGAATATAAATCAAGCCAAAGGGAACACATAACCATCTAACCTCCATCATCACCACTTAGAACTTCTTCCTTAGTTTGCAGAACTTTTAAACTTTGATGTCAACTTGCACTTAGCAGTCCTTTTCCTAATGCTTTTGGCCTTTGAATACTCAAAACTTCTTAAACTGTCCTAAATATCTTTCAAACCAAAGTTCCAAAGAAAAATTCTGTTCCATGATTAAGACATGCCTAAGGATGACCCTGATCAAAGCAGGTAAGAAAAAGGGGTCATTTTTCTTAAGATACTGCAGTGCTAAACATGAACTGAGAACCACTGAGGGCTCTGCATAATAAACCCACTGGTAATGAGCGTTCCAAGGTAATATTTGCACCAATAAGTGTTGCACAGAAATATTTTCCTCAAGGCCCCAACTGCACACACATGCAAGCACTGATAGTACTTTCAAGGACCTATCCAGCTTCAGCTACAAATAAAAACACCATCAAGCTGATTTGCTCTGTGTACTGCATTTCACACGCTGGACAAGCTGCTTTAAATGCCTCTGTGCTGGGGCTCTCCAGGTCACAAACTGAACACTCCCTCCACTGGCCACGCAAGCCTCACCTCAGGGCAGCACTTTCTGACACTGCTGCAGTGGTGCTAAAGCAAGTTCACCTATGCTACGTTTGCTGCACTCCAAATGCACGTTTGTGAGGATTCTTGTGGACATCCCAAGGGATCTCCATTCCTCCTCTCTGCAGGCTGGCTCCTTGCTGTACTTCAGAAGCTGCAGCTTCTGCTCCAAACCACTGTTTACTTCAGAAAGCACACTCCACAGGTCAGGGGCTCAGTCTGACAGCTGTGGTAGCACATTTAAGGTAACTGTGAAACCAGGATCGTGCAAAGAGCTATTGAAATGGGTATCCAGCACACCCTCACCCCTCTCCCCAGCTACCAATTCTCAGCCTCTCTTGGCAGCATTAGCATTAATGAAGGACACATCAAAGAGCTGACACAAGCAACACTCACTTCCACCACACGTGCTCCAGAAAAACAACGGGTTTTCATGGACATCACAGAATCATTAAAGTTAGAGAAAGACCTCTGAGATCATCAAATCCAACAGTTAACTCAGCACCATCATTTACCAGTAAACCATTCCCTCAAGTGTCATAGCCACATGTCTTTTAAAGACTTCCAGGGACGGAGATTCCAACACTTCCCTGTGCAGCCTATTCCAAAACCTGAGCACTGATACAGGCATTACTGAGAGAAGGCTAGCTGAGGGAGGGAGAAAGGATCAAGAACACCTGCTTGGCACCATCCCATGCTTAGATAATCTAGAGACAACAATGAAAATAATCCGATGGTGAACTACCCCAACAATTTAAAACACCAATTTTCCAGGGTGTAATCCCAAACTTCTCTGTCTCAGTTACTGGAAACAGTCTAATGCTGTTCATCAGCTGAGAGCTGACTTAGAGACACCTGAATTGCCATGGAGCCCAAGAGAGTTCCAAGGTCTCTTAATCCAGCTTTGATAAGGAAGGATTTGTGTCAGGGAAGCGTATCTTCAGCTCAAATTCAGATAGATCATATGAAGTACCACTAACTTTAGTTTCACAGACCTGAGTTTTCAGGCAAAGAGACAAGCAGAGTGTTGTTCTAGCTTTACAGCTTGCCATACTTCAGCACAGGGTACGTTTCACCAGTTGAACTATAACTAGCTAAAAATAAGGCGTTTCAACAGATACAGGCAGGAAACCAACAAGCAATCCAGACATGCCTGAATTACCCTTTCTTCAACAGCCTGCCCCTACTACAAATGTCTAACTACACATATATTCAAATATTGAACTAAGGTTCAGCTGAGCACAAAGCTGGTGGCCAGCTCTCATACAGCAATCTCCTTGCAGATCAGTCTTTTGCTGAGATACTTGATACTTTCACAGCTAAAGGTTCCCCCAGATTCACATGCATGCAGTGCAGATTACAATCACAGAGAATGTAGGAAGCCTAGGAAAGGCTCACATGCTGCATATCTAACTGTTTGGCACTTGAGGCCAGATCCTGGCCTTCAGGCAGTCACTGCTGAAATACAGCTGGCAACTCAGAGAACTACAACTTTGAGCAGCCCTGTCTTCTCTGTCAGAGATTGCCACCCACAGAAGCAGGAACATCCTGGCTTTTGAGGGTGCAATAGGTAATACAGTTGAAGCAGTACAAGAATTCTGCTGCCATTGAAAATGGCTGTGTTGTTCCCCAACTCTTCAAGGCTGTGTTCTTTGTGCTGGCTCTGGCACTCAGCTTAAAGTACAAACTGCTACTTCAACTTGCAAGCCAGTGATCCAGCTAATAAATTGAGCTGGCCCTGAGCAGTTAGACAGGTGCCAAAGCTGGGGCATGGAAAGGAACAGAACAACTTATTTAAGCACCTGAGAACCAGCAGGATATTGTGCAAGGGTACACTTCGTAACTGCATTCTAGGTAGCTTAGACACTGGAGGCCTTGATCAAGATACTAATTTCAATTTAAAGCTCTGGTAGCCCAGAGGGCAATAGCCTCTCTCATTACCTAGAACAAGCCCAAGTTCGTGTGGAGGAAAAATTTAATTGACACAGAAAGAAAATACTATCAATTCACATGATCAAGTGCTCAGAGACTGTAACTTATGAATGCACTGCCCGTTCAGAAGCTCATGAAAGCCCCCTCATACAAAAGGGATATGGTGATGGCTTGAGTTCAGGGTTTTGTTTCCTCCTTTTTAGTTTCTGAGTCGTGGGAAGAGATAAGAGTTTGTTCTAGTAAACTGTACAATTAATAAATTCAGATATGTAACCAAATTTTAGGAAATTACCATGATTTGTTCACTTGCAAAGGCAGAGGGAAATTTACTTGAACAAAATCAACCTTCATTAACAAAAGATGTCATTACACAGAAATTCCAGTATATAAGCTTTAATACCATAGTAACTATTATAGCTGTGAATTGAAAAGCAAACAATGACTGGAAAAATCAGCCCTTTAGCTAAGAGCTAATGAAAAACTGACTTAGTCAGATGACACCAAAAACAAAGAAGAACCAAGTCCTCTGATACATGCCAGGACATGGCTTCACAGCCTATTTTAGTGTATGCTGAGCAAGAACAGTTAATGCCACACACCTACAAGCCTAATTACTATGTACTTGTACGTATTATTTTTGGTTTAAAATTTTCTTAAATAACCACATAGAACCTCAACAGTCAGCTATGTACATTGAAGAGGGAAAGATGAAAAGCATTACTGCTTTCCACAACTGGCAAAAACCCCTCATATAGAATAGATACTACCACTTGTGCAGTAATGGTGACAGTATTACTAAACATTTCTTGTGCAAATGATAAGCATAAATTTGTACTTTATCAAGAGAATCCCAGCAGGCAGTACCAGCTGGGAATCAAGTAGTACAAGCAATACAAGAAATTTCACCATACTGTTCACAGGGAAGACAAAACCTGATAATGAAGTATTTCAGGGACCTTTAATGCAGCTCTCTATCTCTGAAACGGGCAAGGCAGCGTGGCACAAAGAGCCTGATCTCCAAGGATCATCCTGCACACCCAACTGCACTCTGCTGATAACTGAGACCTCTTGAACACAGGGAGGGTCACAAAAACCAAACCAGGGAGTTTGGGCAGCAACCTCAATGGCACGTCTCTGTGATACACTTCTAGTTGTACTAACACCCACACAGAATCACAGAATTAATTAAGTTAAAAAAGACCTACTACGTGCCACGTCCAGTCTTTCCTTAACCATCACCAGGGACGCGACCCAGCGGTCACCCACCACTGAGTCACCACCACGGGGACACCCACCTCCCTGGGCAGCCCATCCCAATGCCTAATCACCCTTTCTATGAAGAAGTTCCTCTTACTGTCCAACCTAAAGCTCCCCTTGCACAACTCCCAACTGTCCCCTCGTCCTGTCGCTTGATTCCTGGGAGAAGAGGCCGATCCCCACCTGGCTACAACCTCCTTTCACGTAGCTGTGGAGTCACCGTGCCCTGCACCATGGCACTCCTCCAGGTTGAACACCGCCGAACTCCCTCAGCCGCTCCTCACAAGACATGTCCTCCAGACCCTTCCCCAGCTCCCCACGATACTGGCCTCCTTAGAACGAACACAGCCCAACCCAGCCCACCAACAAAGCAACAAGCGGCAAGTTACAGGCGGGACAAGCGGGCAGGGGCCGCTCCCACAGTGCCCGAGGTGAGGGGTGTTAAGACAAGCCCGAGCTCCCGGCAGCTCCAGAGAACGCTTCCCACATGGAAACCGGCCCCGGCTCTGCCCTTCCCACAGGGAAACCGGCCCCGGCTGCACAGGCCCCAGGGAGGCGGCACCCAGAGGTGACCCCGGCGCTGACCTTGGCGGAGGTCGGGGTCCTGCAGCACGTCGTGGGCGCGGTAATCCTCCACGCCGTGCAGCCGCAGGATCTGCACTACGGCGTTGCTGAAGCCGCAGAGCGGCTGTGCCGGGCTGCCCTTCATGAACACCACCACCGGGTGCTCCCGCACCAGCCGCTCCACCGCCTCCCGCGACCCCGAGCCGCCGCTGCCCTCAGCCCCGCTGCCCTCCCCGGCCGCCTGGCTGAGCGGGCGCCCGGCCCGGCCGCGCAGAGCGGCGGCCCCAATCCGCCAGCCCGTCCGCACCGCCGCTCTCATCGCCCTGCCACCGGCACCGCCGCACCGCGCCCGCACCGACCGCCCATTGGCGCACGGGCCGCCGGGGGCCTTCCCTCCATAGGTGCAGGTGCCCGCCAATCAGCATCACAGCCAATAGCGTTGAGATACGGCGGGACTTGTCCCGCCCAGCAACCCTGCGGTGCCTTCGCGTTCCTAGTGGAGAGAACGGAGCCGCTGCGGCTGCATTGGGAGAGGGACCTGTCAATCTAACATGGACTGGTTAATCCCGCCTCCCCAGCGACGCGATTGGTCAGACTGCCCCGGGGCGGGGCTCTTCCCGGGGCGGCCGGCGGGGGATTGGCGTGAGGCTCCTTCCGCTGCCGGGTGGCAGCCACAGGCGCGGGGTGCTGCTGCTGCTGCGGCCCGGTTCTGCGGCATCCCCGGGATGGACGGGCCGCGCTCCCCTTCCCGCGCCCCCACCTCGGATCCGCGGGGAGGGCCGAGCAGCATGGCGGGGAGGCCTTGCCGGGCGGCCGCTGCTGTGCTCAGCCTGTCCCTTCGGGCCTGGGGGCCCTCAAAGCCCCGCGGGCCGCGCCGTGCCGGCACCGCCGTGCCTCGGGCGGGGTCTGGGTTTAATCCTGCCGGCCCTTTGGTGGTGCAGCGGTGGTGGTCGAGCTCCCTCGGGCCGGGGCTGTCCGAGGGTCAATGGGAATCCGTAGAGGGGCTGATGGAGCCGTGCTGTGCGGGTGAAGCCGCGGTGCTGAAGGGCGCTGGGGTGTGCCAGTGGCAGCGGGGCCGAGCAGCGCTGCTCAGTCGGCACCTGCTGTCCCCGAACAGCGCAGGCGGTCTGTGGGCAGCTGGCAAAGTGCTGCACGGGCCTGTCCCCCTCCTGGCTGTGGGGCCGATTTGACTGCGTTCAGTCGCCCGGGTTTAGTTGATTTGTGATGGGCTAAAGCAGGCGGTTTGTCCCTGAGAAGGCGTGCTCGGGTTTAGTGCTGGAAGGGGAGACAGACAGAGTAGTTCTACACAGCGTGACTTGTCCCCCGAGCTGATGGCAGGGGTGGCAGCGGGATGGGAAAATGGGAGCAAGATTGATCTGGCTGCCCGTGCAAAAGGATGGTTCAGGCGGTGCTGGAGCAAGGGTAGAACTGCCTGATGTTAGCCAGAGAAGTGCTGGATTTGGAACGTGTCCTGCAGACGGCTCCTGTGCCGCCAGCTTTGGTCTCCTGGGCAGATGCCGTATTCTTTCCAAGAACTTGGCGCAGAGCGTGGCGGTCTCCTAAAGCAGCAGGGCCCATCCTGTAAGTAGAAAAAAACGTTGAAGAGTTTTCCTCTGTACTAAAATACCATCTTTCACAAATAACAAGTCACAGTGTATTTTGAGTGCTAATTTATATTGCAGCTGTAGCATCTGGACTTCTGGTATATTAATGACCATTTCTCTTATGAACATTTTTAAGAAACAGAACTCTTACTATCTGTTCTTGTCAAAGTTGGCAGACCAAGCTGCTTGGTCAGCATTCAGAAGAATGGTTGCCTAATTCTTGTTTTCTGTGGAATCCAGCTAATGCTTGAGTGTCAACTTTTAAAATTTATTTGAAGCCACCCTCAGGATCACTTCTGTTGCCTCTTATTTACATTTATTAAGAACAGATTCTGAAGGGAATTGTCGCAAACTTTGTCATCTTTGTCATCTCATGTGAATAGCTTATGAATGAGTACAGTGTTGCTGCAGTATTTAAAAATAGATGTATTTATGAGGAAATACTTTCCACGTTTAATCTGAAGGCAAAGTTCATATGTTGTGTTGCTGATGAACATCATGTATTTTGTGAGTTGATATGTTTTGCTTTCAACAAAACATCGCAAGCCAGACTCAGCTGTGGTGATCAAGACACAGAGCAGTGTTTGCTTTCTGTGGTTAATATCTTGTGATTAACATGGTGATGGTTGTGCAGTGTAAAAAAAAAAAAAAAGTCCTGTTTGTGCTAGATGGAACTGCAGTAATTTATACAGAGCAAAAGTATATTTCCTTATTTGTTGGACTGTTTCAATATACAAAGACATAACAAGTGTTAGAGGTAATATCCCAAGTGATCTCTTTTGTAATTTTTATAGACTCCTGCCACTTTTAGATCCTGGGGAGTCAAAGTGGAATTAAATTTAAGAAAAAAAAAAATTAAAAATTGATTGACAAGAAAGATACCTTTTTATTCTTAAAGACAACTGTTTTCTACGAAATATTGGGCAATGAACAGAATACTGTGGTTTTTGCCTTCCTGAATTTTGTCCTAGCTATTTCTGCAAAGGGATGGTTCCTTTAAACTTAAAGGAATGTCCTTAAAAATAAGTAACACAAGGACGTCAGACTCAAGTGTAATTAACCCTTGTGAGTATATATTCCTCCAGAAATCCTGTCACCACAGCTGTAGCTTAATCCTCTGTAGTCTAAGAGGTGCCCTTGGTTGTTGGTACCCTGGGCATACCAGGCTTGCAGAGAGAGCAGCAGCGTGAGGAAGCCGAGGCATGACTGTCAGAGGGCAGCAGCAACATGCGCAATATTCCTCCAACAGTTGCCACTCTGTTGCCACGGAGATAATGACTTTTCCCATGTCATTATTGATCTATCAACAGGAAGAGTAATTTTGCAGTCTGATATTGTTTAGCAAATAGAGTAAAATCTGCTGAACACTGAAAAAACTGCTATAAAATGCTGGAAAGCTTCTCAGAAGTCTTGTGTGCTAGGCTAAATAGAAGTACTGGATTTGTAGTTACTTTAGTTTTATGAGATCAGCCTATGAGATATTAAGCTTAACAGAATGCTTTTTAATAAAATATTTAGTACAGTCAAATGCCTTTGGATTATGCAATATGCAGCACTCAATTAGAGGATAAACATCTTACCTACTGATAAGGCGCAGAACAATTTGTCCATGTACACTCTAGAAACAGATAATTATGTCACCAGGTCCCGTCTTCTATTAGTCTAAGTGAAACTTCTTGTGTTTTCCAGATAATGATTTAAATCAGAAGAAATATGGGATTCCCATAAGACTCCTGACATTTTGCTGATGTTCCTGTTAGAAGACCTATCACCTCATTTTGAAAACATTGATAAAAGCACCAGTATTCAAACTGCAGGGCTTAAATGCTCATAGTCATAAACTGGGTTAGCTTCAGGCATTCTGCTGCAGAACAGAATTATGATTTATAAATTTGTGGTTTGTTCTCACATGGTGTACAAGGAAGTGGACATCCAAGAATGATACTGTCAGCAGAAAGGTTTTTATTTGTTTTTAAAAAAGGGAGGGCTAAGTTAGCTAATGAGAAAAAAAGTCTTTTCAACTTATCAGAACAGGACACGTCTTCATGTTGAAGTCTGATATCTCTGTGTCATTCTGAGTTGTGATAGAAACTTAGGGGCCTTAGAAAAAGAAGATGAAGTCCCTTGTTGTGCCCTAACAATTGAGCTCTATTTAGGTGGTTTTTTTTTTTTTTTTTTTTGTTATTGAAGTTTTTAAGTGTGATAGCTTGAGCTCCAGCTGTTTTGCATGCCAGGTAAATAATCTCAGTGTACCATCATGGTAACAACTGGCAGCACCAACATATCCTCAGTTTTGAGAGCATTATGAATGCTTAAAATGTACTTAAAATTCTGGACTGCTTAAATAGTGAACTCTGAAAACACATCTGTGAAAAGTTCCTGGTTATTTTGGAAATGTTCTAATTTTAAAAAGTTGTACAACAAACAATAGAAACATAGAAATGCTCTGGGAGGGTTTACAGGGAAATTGACATTTTGGAATCTGAATTGTACCTAACTTCCTGTTTTGGATCTAACCTGGAGATCTATAAACAGTTCAGATCTATTCTGAATTGGATAGGTAGTTAAATAATTTCCATGGATTTGTGTTACATTCCTAAGAGGGTGTTTGTGTTAGCCTTAAAATACAACAGTCCATTTCATAAATGAGAGCGGTGAAGAATATTTACAAAATAACCTGTATCAATTTAACTGATGGGGATAAACATGCCCTAAGGCAAGGGGTTTTTTTTATTTAAACCATGTAGAGATCCCTTTGGCAGAAAGGGGTCATGGTAAGCATCCAAGGAGAAATGTCTGAGCCCCACATTTAACAAACAGAACAGAAGGTCATGTTCAGGCTTGAATGTGGACCTTTAAATGAAGCTCTTTTTAGACTTCATTTACTTTTTAATGATACTGATATCACTGTGTGCCTTTTTTCACTGAGCTTTCTGATGGCACTGTCCAGAAGCAAGGACAAGTAGTAAGACCTCTGTAATAGAGGAGCAGATTTATTATTTGGGATAAGCAAGCTGTTTGCAACTGTTCTGGTATATGAAAATCTGTTAGATCCTTGTTTCTGATTTGCAGAGGTAGTGGTTCTTGAGTCTTTGAGTATTATGGAGGAAGCATAATTTTATATGCATCTGTTTCCGTGCAGAACTGAGAAGTACTGCCTCTAATGAGAATACCTCTTGCCTCTTTTCATCCAGGAGAAAGGAGTGCTAAAATCTTTGAGGGGCCTTTGAAAAAGACTGAGCAAGCCCAGGAAAAAAATTGATCTGCCAAATATAAAGACACCATAATGGTATCAAGTCCTGAGCCATAGAAGGCTAAGGAGTGGGATTGTGACTGTATGCATGTCCTGTTCTTCACTTCCCGTGTGCTCTCTACTGTCCAGTGTCACAGAAACAGGGTCTTGGTCTCTGGTATGGTAATTTGTACAACTGTAATTTACCTAAAGTGCTGGAAGTGTCTTGGCCTTTAGTAAGGCTGGGAAAACCCCAGGGCACACTGGGGCCTGTGAGAAAGATTGTTGTGCCCCAGTTAAGGTCTGCTGGCACGCTCTGTCACAGCAGCAGTGATGGGTGCTTTCATTGGCTCAGTTTATTTTTAAAACGTGCAGGTGCAGTGAGGCACAAGAGCATCTGCGATTATCGGGTATGTTGTGACCACGAGGGGGCCCTGGCAGCTTCGGTCTGGCTGAGCCCGGAGTTACTGTGGTACAAGGGCAGGGCTGATTGCTTGGGGCCTCACTGGTTACATCCCTTCTTGTTCAGCACTTCTGAATTACCTTACTTCTTCTATATATATATATTATTTTTTTTTTTTTCATTACAGTATTTTGCTATGTAATTTTGAGAAATGTATCTCATTATAAAAACCTAACTTTAATAAATAGCACTGGCCATTTGATCTCCTCTGTGGCAGAAGAAGGATAGTACCAAGCATGTCATCATATGTGAGTTTCATTTTTATGAGCTATTTCCCTGAGTAAAAATTCAAGAATTTTGCACACATCACTGTATTAGTATTAGTAAAGTGGAAATTGGTATGAAGAATGTTAATGATAAGGTTTTTTATATATATCTTAAGAGTTTTTAAGCTTGGTACTACAATATTTCAATAAAGATTCTTTCTCTGCAAACCTTTTAGTCTTACATTTTTTTCTAAGAATGTGTGTTTGTGAAATCAGCAGGTGCTTTGAACTTGCTATGCTTTAAATTCCTGCCTGCTCACCACAGATGTTGATGTCATGTGTGTGGTAAAAGTGTCCATGAGTACAGCAGGACTATATTTTATTACTTAGTCTGCAGAGTTTTTATGTGATATGAAGAAAATCAGACCCAAACATGTAATAGAAACTTAAAATGGGAGAGGAGTGGGTGTACTGGGCATACTTGCATTTGTAATGTCTGGACTCAGAGATGACGAACAGAGTCAAAGTATCTCTTGTGGGAGGTAAAAATGCAAATTCTTAAAGGAGAGGCGAGAAACTTGAATTTTCAGATTGCTGCAGTTAATTAAAAAGAAAAAGTTGTAAAACCAGAAATAACAATATACAGATGAGGGAGGTCTGGCGGGGGGTTATGTTCTGAAATGTTTTTAGTCTCTGTTTTTGAAGTATGAAAATGTGTATATTTTGAAAATTTGACTTTGTTCAAATGCTCCATATAGATACAGTGATTTTCATTATTCTCACTGTGCACATGCAGTGGTTTTATTGCTCATAACTGCATCATACAAACAGGTTTTTTGGGGGGATGATTATTAACTATGTGCTTTAGAGGCCAAGCAGTTCTTTCACTGAACAGGCAGCTTCTCCACAAATGCAAGCATATGCATCTTTCCTAAATTTCCTTTAAAATAATTGCATGCTTTCTAATGCTTCCCTTTGAGTTAATTTCTTGCAGTTCAGTGATTGAAGTTTCCATCCTGCGGTACTCTTTAAGTGTTTCCTCTTAAGTTCATAGTAGCCTTCCCTTGCTAATATCCATGGTAGCTAAGATGGGTCCCCAGCCTCCTTGACATGGCTAAAAAACCTGGCCCTGAAAGTTGTGTGTCATTTAATTGTAGCAGTTCTTGGGCTTGTATAAAGACCTGCTTTATAATCAGCTTGACTTCATTTTAGACAGACAAACAAAAGCATTTTCAGCCTGGGAAAAAGCTCTGAGTTTCAGAACAATCACTTTCCTTGTCACAGTGATGCTCAGATCTCTCTGAATCATCCTTGGACTCCCTTTCTTATCAGTAGCCGTTTTGCTTTGTTCACATACTTTTCCATCCTTGCTAGTCCTGGGAGACAGAAGGAGACAAAAGTATACCCTCACAGCTGCTTTCTGTCACTGTACTTTAGTTTGAGACAATCAGAGTAAGTAGATCTGTGCTCTGTTTTAGTTTCATGTCTGACTGCTGTGGTGAATGATTTAAGGTCTGTGTGCCACAGGAGGAGGAAAGTAAAACTAAAGACTTCCTAGATTGACAGTCTTTTAAACGCTGGCATACAGCAGTTGTTTAGTGCAGCACGTGTTTCCCATCCCTTAAAAGACTAGATCGAAACAAATTGTTCTACAAACCTATCATGTCTAGGAAAAGGGAGGCTAATAAAGGTGAAAATGTAGTTCCAGACTACTGAGTCTCAGAGAAATTGGTATAACAAAACTGTATTTGTGGTGGGAAGGGAAGCAAGGAATAATTTTAATTATGGAATGTCATATATCAACAGTTGTCTTTGCTCTCTATTCAGAGGGCTTCAGAGAATATTTTCTTAAACTAGTTGTTGGCAACTTCTATAATAATAAAAAAAAAAATGTGGAGGGTAGTAAGGAAGAAAACCTAATTCAGTGGAATTGGACACAGGAGATTTGGCTTCAAATCCCAATTTTCACAGAATCTTAGCTTACCGTGGCTCATTTGCTGAGTGCTAACGAGGGCATTGCTGTTAGTTACAAAAGTCAGCACTGCATCCTCCTAAACTTACAGCCTTCCATTTTGCTGCTGCTTCCTTCACACTTTTAAAGCACATTTTAAAGAGGACCCCGTTAGGTACTGGAAGGTGTTATAATTCTCCCTAGAGCCTTCTCTTCTGATATGATCCTGCCTCTGTGTTGCTCAGCAAACTACAATATGTTGCATGTGAGAATAATTGAACAGGACTGGACTTTAGGCCAGCCTTGAGAATTTGTTGGATGTGACCAGATTGGAGTATGTCACACCATTTGTGAATTCGAAAATGCGGTAGTTCTTACTGAACATAATTGGAATTTGCCCTGCATTTCTGTTCATTAATGTTGAATTGGCTATCACTCAGAATAAGCCCAGCTTTCCCCAGCCCCTTGGATATCTGAGGCCAGTTGGGATGCAGCAGGGGTTATTTTTCTGCCAAACTTAATGCAACAAAAACATTGGCTGCACCCTTAAAGTGACAGGGTGTCAGAACTCATCCAGTAGCACAAAGTCACACCTCCCTGTGGAGTTAGGTGGTGTATGCTTAGGTGTGGAGCCAAATTAGACAAAAAGTAGAGTCAACATATGCAGCAGGGAGAATGTGAAATGCTGGGTTTGAGTCTATGTGGTCTCTGGTTGAATAAAAGACAGGAAGTTAGCCTGGTTTGCCAGGTTTGTTCCTAAGGATATGTTGCTTTGGCATCAGCATTTAGAGTTCTCGATTCCTCATTAACTGAGTTCTTGATGTAGCAACACCCCCCACTACCCACAAAAGCTTTCTGTCAAGCAATGTGCAGCATCCAGTAGCTATAAAACAACACACAAAAAACGCTGAGAAGCTCCAATATTGAAACCTCTCAAGCTAAAGACATGTCACTGGTGTGCTGCACAGAAAGGTTACTCTGCCAGCAAATGCTGTCCCTCCCACCCTGACTGCCATGTGACTCATTATTTGAATAACAATTTTGTGTTGCTGTACCCAAGCAAATATAAAGGAAAACATCCTAATATCTTGTAATACTAGTTTGTCATCAGTTATGAGCATGAATAAATGGGTGTGTTACACTAATAAGAGAGAGCAGCTACCCTGCAGCATTTTAAGTGGTTCTCTGATACCCTACAGACGTCACACAGGCCTTCGTGTGCCAACACCATTGTTAGGTTCCTAGTATTTGGTGCTTTCCACCCAGTCTCTTGTGCATTCTGCTCATCACAGGAAATGCCTGAAAATGCTATATATTCACTGACTGAATACTTGTGGTTTGGTTTATAGGCTGAGCTAACTACTTCTAAAAATATGTTCCTTTCTTCCAAAGAAAGAGAGCTAGGGCTGCTGTTCTTTCCTTTTCAGAAGCCCCTCCATCCTTCCACACTGCTTACAGTCATTCTAAACTCTCCTTTATCATTTAGGTGTGGTTTGTGGGCAGCTTTACATTGTTTGGGTAATGCACTGAATGCTCTTTTACTTAATGCCTGCTGTTTGCCTGTGTGTAGGGATTTTTCTAACTCAGCGTGTACAAGCTGTTTGAGGGAATAAAATCAGAGCCATGAAAGCCTCCACACAGGGAAATGCATAAGAGGAGCTTCATTCAAGCAATTTTTAGACAGAGGGATGTATTGCCCCCCACTAGCAAGCTTTCTGAATACAAAGGGTTTAAAAGGTCTAGGTATGCAAAGTAACTTCCTAGGGGGTGGTGTCCTAAGGAATTAATTGCAGTCAGTAACAGTAATTCATCTACTCACCATGATAACTGAGCCTGCTTTCTTTAGGCAAATTCACAAGTAAGATTTTATATTCTCTGTCATCTGGACACATTCCTTTGGAGTGTAACCCTTTTGGATTGTATCCGTTTCCTCACACTATTCCAAAGGTCGTTGAGAGATAGTCAGCTCTGAATTACCATGGGCAAGGGCAGTTGCATAGGCATAGATTCAATTTTACACACTGTCTTTATGAACTTCCTCCAAGTAAATAATCTGTCAAACCCAAACTAGTGAAGAAATTATTTTCCAAATTAGATGAAATGCTTGCCCAGAATCACAGCATTCAGTTGCCTTCTCAGTGACAATTTAAATGTCATAGTTGCCCCAAATTGTACCACTACAGTATGCACTGGGGAAAGTCAAAGCTTCAAGGTCAGAACCAGTTGTAAAAGTGCACTCCTTACCATGAAGTTCTGACAACATTTCCTGTGACCTTTCCCACTGCTGGTGTGGGATAGGGATTCCTGATGCTTTGGGAGCAATATAAATACAGAGATATTCCAGTTAAGAGTTTGTTGGCACATGGATGGCAGATCACCTTGCTGACTGTGAGCAGAAGTGAGCCCATGAGAACCTGTTGGTTAATCAGCCAACCCACCCAGCCTTAGAGAGCTGTTGTTCTCTGCCTCTTGCAGAATTGGGGAGCTCATCTATTCTTCACGTTTGAACTATATATCTTGAGGCTCTTGGCCACAGAACTGTTACGTGTAATCAGATATTTTTATCACAAATAACCCGTTTTTCTGCTCGTTAGGCAGATGAACCGCCCAACTTCCCAGCAGCAGAGGGCAGCAATATAACCCCTGCCAAAGAGGATGGTTTAGTGCTTTATGAAAATACAAGCTTTTCACATGATCATTCAGTTTGTTTACATTATATTATTGTTCAAATATGAAGAAGCTGTTCATTCTTTCCTCCTTCCCTCCCAGTGGCTCAGCACACAGGCTCTCATATGATTACAACTTTCTGATGCTGCAGATGGAGCACAAGATGTTAATGACTCTGACTTCTCTCGCTGGACTGCAGAACCGACGCTGTGGCTGGCAATGCACCTCCACTGCTCCTCCTTTTGCTTCTGATTTTTTCCACAATTGAGCACACGCAGTAGACTTCATGCCTGAATCAGTACTACAGTGGAAACAGGTTTTGTTTCCTAAGTTGTCGTTGATTTTTTTTCCCCCCCCCAAAATATCGCTTCATGCATCCAAATGAATTCCTGTTGGCACTGCCAGTGATGAGCTGGGGTTGTTTCACGCACTGTAACTGCTGGGATGCAGGCTGCCTGCCTGCCTGCTTGCTGGCCATTCAAAAGAAACATTAAGAGACTTCCCCACGTGTTGGCACGGATCGCCAGAGCCACCGGCACGTGCGAGGGTCGCCCGAGGCTTGTCGCCCGTCGCCTGGTGTTTGGTGACTCCCAGAGCTCCGAGTCCGCCAGAACACGACACCGTGAGAGACTCAGCTTCTCCTCTTCTGCCGCATTTTACTCTGCTAAAAATAGCGGAGTGCGGGTCATGTGCTCACCCTGGTGCGCCCGCCGCCGCCGCCGTCGTCAGGCGACAGACAGCGCGGCCCGCTGACCCCCGGCCAGAGATCACGCGGCCGGACGGCGCTGCAGTCGGGCCGGTCGGCTTACAGAATAACAGCCGCCCGCCGTGGCGGGCCGCGCAAGTGAGGGCGGGCCCCTCCGCGCAGCCCCCGGAGCGGCTGGGGCCGGTGCCGGGCCGGTAACCCCGCCGAGGAACTGAGGGAGCGACCCGAGCGGCACGCAGCACATGCGGCGGTTGGCGACCCCCCCCCCCCCGGCAGCAACGGCCCTGGGGCTGCCCCGCGGGGGACAGCGGCGGCGTGCGGGGGGCGGTTGCCGGGTTCGTGGAGCGGTGAGTGGACTGGCCCTGCGTGCGGCTGCTCGGGGCCTGGTTGCGGTGACGGGGGGCTGCGGGAGGGAGAAGCGATGAGGCGGCGCGCGGCGCCTGGGACTGCACCGTCCCGTCCCGTCCCGTCCCGTCCCGTCCCGTCCCGGTCCCGTCCAGTCCCGTCCCGCCGGGCTTAGGCGCAGCGCGGACACAGGGCAAGGCGGGGCTCACGGCACGCGGCTCGCATTGGATGTTGGTCAGGCCTCGCTCGGCTCCAAGACCCGCCTCCTGTTGCTCACGGCGAGACCGGGCCTAAACGCCGCCGGCGACAGCCCGGATGCCCGCGCACTCGGCCCCTCGCGGACGGCCGCCCGTGTAACGGGGGCAGCGTGGCTACGCCGGTGGCGCAGAGCCGGCAGGGTCTTGTCTTGCCAGGACAGCCTCCCTGGGTACGACAGGAGCTCCCTGTCTACCCTGATCCACGCAATGAGCTCAGCTATAGCTTGCGACGAGTAAACGTGCAGACAGATCTCCCCTATAAACGCTACAACGGGTAAAGCCTTTATTTAGCTTCTTTCAGAAAATGCATCTGTGGCGGGAGTGCCCAGCCTGGTTACGACAGCAACTTAGCTGCAACAGTCTGCCACACACACACTGTACTTCAGATAGACGTACGGCTCTTGGCCAAAGCTGGTTTATCAGCGTTACTTGTCACATTTCTTACATCTGTAGGTCCCCACTACCCGGACTCTACCCGGGTTTGCGACGGCTCACGCATTGTCCACCTCTTCTCCCTTCCACTTCTGTAGTCCCGTCAAAACCTATTGGAAACGTACTAGCACTGGGCTCTGATGTTCCCCGTAAGGGGGTGAGACCGTGTAATTTTCTTCTTAAAAAGTTAATAAAGTTTCCCAGTTTTTCCATTATAAGAGGAGCTACATTCTGGTGTAACTTTACTGCGTGCCAAGAGTTCCCCTCATACGCCAACAGGGCGCTGGGAATTGGTTCAATTAGGGGATGTGAGAACACTGTGATCGATGAGAAACTAAAGTTTGGCCTATACTCATACAAGTGGACTTTACTGACATGGCTTTTTATTCACACTATCCTTACTGGCTTGGCCCTATGCTGTTTTCGTGGTTAGATCTTTGTCAGGTCACAAAAAATTTTATTCGTAAAAATAGATCTAATTAAAATAGGTTAACAGACTGAAATCTGCAGGCAGCTAATCATGTATATGGTTGATTGTAGATGTGAAAATATTGGTTGCAAAGACACTACTTTAGTCTGCCAAGTATCATCAGAGCAAAGGATGCCTGTCTTCTCCTTTGTCTCACAAAATATCTAAGCAGCTGACTGTCTCGAATAATTAATGAAAAAATAAAGTGACTGTGCTTACTGCTTGCATGCTAGTTTTGGATTTACTTTTCAGCACACTCTCGTTAGTATGAACGCATGAACTTTGAAAACAATGAAAATTTAATCTGTGGGAGTTTCATCGCAATTTCTAGGTGACACCGGCTAAAAAAAAAACCAAAAGCAGCCAGTTACCTCATCGTACAGCACACTCTACCAAACATCAAAAAAACCAAGGCCTTTATCAGTTCTCACCATGAACAGCAGGTAAGGGATGGTTGAATACCACGGTGTGAATAAAAACATTAAACCCCTGTGACCTATAACTTTTCTCTTTCCTTTCAGTTTTATGCATGTGTGGAAGAATTTTGGGTTGTTTTGTGTTTGATTATTCCTGCTGTGCCTGCAGGTCAGCCCAGGTTCCATTAAATGATTCATGCATATAATTGGTATTTATTTCCTAAATAGTTCCCTTTCTGCTTTTCTTTCTTAGGCCTTATTTCACTGAGGCAGTGAATTAATATTTACTACGTATTGCATCATTTATATTTATCCTCAATTTTGTAGTAGTTCTAAATTCAACTGCTTCAGGATAGTTTAAATCCAAAAGTGGGCAGTATACATATTATAATTTTGACTTAGCAGGCAGGGGACAGTTACAAAGGAGGGCAAAACACTGTAACTTTTCAATACTTTATAATTGGGATAATTATGTCTGCATTTACTTTGAGTATGGGATATTCTGTCACAAAGTAATCCCTTACAAGAAACACATCTCGACTCCCTCTCTATCGCCCTCTCTCCAAGGGTTTCTTAGTCCTTTCAGGTTCCACCACATTAAAACTTCCATAAGTTTGTCAATGAGTGTCCTCATTGCAAAACCGTGCTTTGCTTTGTCTCCAGTTGGTGTTTTTTTTTTTGGACCCAAAAAAAATTATGCTGAAACTCCAGGAAAAATTGACTTTTCATATTAATTACAAACAGGCTAACTGGGGGGCTTTCTCTGAGGAAAACTCCTGCCCTCAAGCACTTACCAGGGCACAACACAACACACACTATCAATTTTAGAGTATCTGCTGCATGTGCAAAAACTGTGGGATGTATTTGTCGAGATTGGTGGCATGTCATCTGAAGATCTGTTGTACACAGTGCTTGTTTTCTGGGGAAAGAATTTAAAAAATGCCACAAAATGTTAAAAAGTGATTGAGGTTAGCCTTCAAAGTGTTGTCTTCTTTTCCTGAAGCGTCTCAAATCTTTTGCAGTTGTTGAAAATGCACATCAGCTATGGCATCAGACTTCTGTGGTTGCCAAATGTGTGAGCCACAGTTGTGATCTCAAAGGAAATGTAACACTTGCAATCAGATTCTGTGGCGACTTTGGTTCCACAAGAAACATAACATGCTTTTGGTGAGTCAAGCGCAGTAACATTGTTCCATAGCAAAACTAAATACCATACAATAGAAAGGCCCCGCAAAAACATGAATAAAACAGGCTCTGAGGAGAAGAGTTCACAGAAAATCACTATCCTATTGTATGATCTTGTTACCATTCTGTTGGCCGGTGACGCGGGTAACACGAGGCCAAGGCAAACTTTTTTTTTGTTTTTCTTGGTGAAAGAAGACCAAAATCATAGAAACTAGTTGTTGTTAAACTAATGAGAAAGGCGGACTGGACCTCACTTTTTTGCAGGTAAAATATGATGGACATTTTATTAATACGGCCTCTGTAGCCGCAGGGTACTACACTTTTGTGAGATTAGTGGACTGGACAATTCGAGCAGCTGTATGATCACCTTACTCGTTAAACAACCACTTTCAGTGCTTAATATCCGGGGCTCATGGTCAATGCAGAAAAGGAAGCAAAATGACCTGCATGGGGATTCTGCTTGCTCGTAAAACATAACACCCAAACATAAGTCTGCGGAATGCAATCATCGAAACTAAATCAATCTCTCCCTCATTTTTCCTTCACCGCAGTCACATTAATATCCAACAACTGGGCCATCCACGCGATTATGCTATTCCGACTGTCAGGGATAAATGGTAGTCTCACAATGCCAGATGATCCCGCTAATGTAAAGCAGCTTTCCCTACACACACACAATTGCTGTTTCCATAACGGTTTCACGCACGTAATTCATCCAAGATCCGGTGACCCCTGATTATCCCAAGAAGACAGAAGTTAGTCACCATCAGGGTGTGGTAATTGGGTATGTGGTGCTTGCCTCTCTTTCTTGTTTCTCTTCTGTTAGTTCCAGTTCTTTCCTTCAGCCATATTTCAGTGATCAGCGAGAGTTTAAATCGGTAGTTAG
>CM031861.1:48349964-48694986 GCA_018697195.1 Certhia americana | reverse complement strand
CGCCGAGGCTGAGGGAGCGCCCGAGCGGCCGCAGCGCGGCGGGGGAGCGGCAGCACGGCCCTGGGGCTGCCCGCGGGGGAAGCGGCGGCGGCGGCGGTGCCGCGGCGGTGAGTGGGACGGGCCCTGCTGCGCTGCTCGGGGCCTGTTGCCGGTGACGGGGGGCTGCGGGAGGGAGAAGCGATGAGGCGGCGGCGGCGGCGCCTGGGACTGCACCGTCCCGTCCCGTCCCGTCCCGTCCCGTCCCGTCCCGTCCCGTCCCGCCGGGCGGGAGCGCGGCACAGGGCAGGCGGGCTCGGCGCGGCTCGCTGTCAGCCCGCCCGGCTCCAGACCCGCCTCCTGTTGCTCGGCGCGCCGGGGCTAAACGCCGCCGGGACAGCCCGGATTCCGCTCGGCCCCCCGGGCCGGCCGCCCGTGTAACGGGGGCAGCGGGCACCGCCGGGGCCGCAGAGCCGGCAGGGCTTGTCCTTGCCAGGACAGCTCCCTGGGTACGACAGGAGCTCCCTGTCTACTCCTGATACACGCAATACCGTAGCTGCAGTAACTGCAGCAGATCTCCCTAAACGCTAAACGGGTAAAGCCTTTTATTTAGCTTCTTTCAGAAAATCGCATCTGTGAGCGAGTGCCAGCCTGGTTCAGCACTTAGCTGCATTCTGCAACTTTTCTACTTCAGATAGACGTCAGGCTCTTGCCAAAGCTGGTTGTTCAGCGTTACTGTCACATTTCTTCATCTGTAGGTCCCCACTACCCGGACTCTACCGCGGTTTGCGAGGTCCTTGTCCCTCTTCTCCCTTCCCACTTCTCTCCCCTTCAAACCTATTGGATACGTCCTAGCTTGGCTCTGATTCCCCGTAAGGGGGTGAGACCTTGTAATTTTCTTCTTAAACAGTTATAAAGTTTCCCAGTTTTTCCATTATAAGAGGAGCTAACATTCTGTGTAACTTCTGTGTGCAGAGTTCCCCCATACCCCAAGGTAAACTAAAGCTTTGGCTACTCATACAGTGTTTTCTGCCATGTCTTTTATTCACACATCCTTACTGGCTTGGCCCTATGTGTGTTTAGATCTTTGTCCAGGAAAATTTTATTCGTAAAAATAGATCTACTTAAATAGGTTAACAGACTGAAATCTGCAGGAGCTATGCATGTATATGTTGATTAATTGTGAAAATTATGGTTGCAAGACACTGCTTTATTCTGCAAGTTCATCAGAGCAAGGATGCCTGTCTTCTCCTTTGTCTCAAATCTAAGCCTGACTGTCTTGAATAATTAATGAAAAATAAAGTCACTGTGCTACTCTTGCTGCTAGTTTTGGATGTTACTTTTCAGCCCTTGGGATGGTGCATGTCATCTGAAAATCTTTGTACGCAGTGCTTGTTTTCTGGGGAAAGAATTTAAAAAATGCCACAAAATTTTAAAAGCTGATTGGTTGCCTTCAAGTGTTGTCTTCTTTTCCTGGAAGCGTCTCAAATCTGCAGTTGTTGAAATGCACATCAGCTTGGCACAGTCTCTGTGGTTGCCAAATGTGTGAGCCAGTTGGATCTCAAGGAAATGTAACACTGCAATCAGTTCTGTGGCGACTTTTTGTTCCACAAGAAACAAACATCTTTTGGTGAGTCACAGTAACATTGTTCCCTACAAACTAGTTGTCAGGAAATGGAGTCTCACAATGCCGATGATCCGGCTATAAAAGCAGCTTTCCCCTACACCCAATGCTGTTTCCATATTGTTTGTGAATCATCAGATCCAGTGACCCCTCGAATTCCCAAGGAAGACAGAATTAGCTACCATTCAGGGTGTGGTAATTGTGGTATTGTGGTGCTTGCCTCTCTTTTTGTATTTCTTCTGTTAGTTCCAATTCTTTCCTTCAGCCATATTTCAGTGCTCCTCCTTTCCCCCTCATCTTGGTCAGGACTTGTACCGTAGCTCCAAGTCTGTTCCTGGCACATATGTCCTCCGTGTGGCCTTTGTGCACTAACCTCATTGGAAAGAGTGTCTAGCTTTTCTTTGGGAATAAGCCATTTTTTGTGCTCCTCCACTTCCCTGTGGCTTACAAATCATCCTCAAAACTGTTGTATACACTTGTGGATGCTTGGCCTCAGAATGTGGCTGTACCTGCATGCACATGACTTTGGAGAGCAATTCCACTGCCTGAGGGGATGCTCCACATCTGCATTGCAGCTTCAGAAATATAACTGGCATCTGTTGGAAACAAGGGGCTTTTTGCCATCACTTAATATATGTATACACATGAATCTTGGTGTGTGTCCCTTATGTAATATCTTTTTACCATTTCCCAGTTTCAGCCAAGTATGACATAAGGAGAATAGCTCCAAGGTAATTAAGTTCCCGCAGATTTTGTAGAAAGAGGCCAACAGGGAAAAGCAAGTCTAAAATCAGACAGTAGCTAGTTTTCCTAAGTTTTTAGCTCAATGACTGAATGATACATTCATATTTGACAGCCTCCATTTGGCAATAATATGTTTGGTGCAAATGAAACTGTAAAGAGAAAGAGAGAAGGATTTTCTGAGTAAATGCCCCTGAACTGGCATCTTACTTAAATTTTCAAAGAATACAAGTAACACTGATTTGATACATTGCATTCTGAACATGCGAAGAGAAAGTCTTGGTACAGTTCGGTGTATACTTTCAATCAACAAAGGAACACAGCTCTGTAGATATGATTTCCTGATTTGGCATGGTCACAGAGTGCTTTGTTTTTACATCCCTGCATCTCCAGGGCACAACTCCTGTTTTGTTCTGCCAGGCACACATTTGCACAAGTACAGAAGGGCTATGATCTCAGCCAGTGTCTTTAGATTTATTTTATTTTGACAAAATTGGCCAACAGTTTAAAGACTGCTATCATATAAGCGTATTTCCCATGAAACCAAGCAAAAGCAGTGACCACTCATCCTGACTCAAAATAATGTGTTCTGGAAGGACAAATCCCAGATCATTTGTAGCAATGACAAGATACTGGATTTCTATTTTGATTTGGGTTTTCTTAACTGTTAGTCCTTGTCAGCTGCAGATAACAGAGGTTTTGTGGCACAGCTTTGACATGTCCTCTCAAACTTGTTCTACCATATAGACGGGTGCAGTGGTGTCCTTAGAAAGGGTCCCCTTATAACTGGATTGTGTATGTCAACGTAAGGACCATGGGCCAAGTGTGAATCCTGGCAATTCAGGCCATGTGTGAAAGGGAAAAAACACATTGTAGCAGGAAAAATTCTTGATCTCCTGGAATGTTTTAACAGAGGGTGTAACTGCCAAGACAGTTTTTTACTTGGCATGTTTTCTACATGAAGACAAAGATGTCAGACACCTGAGATCAACAGGAATAAATACCAGGTCATTCAATACACCTTTGGGTCTGGCTGAAAACCTTCTCACTCTCCAAAGAGTGGAATACTCTTACTCTTGAAGGAAAATACCTTTCAGGATAGTGATTACTGATGGTCAGTAATGTCTCAGCTTCTTCAGACTGCAATTCTGTGAAATGAAAACATGCAAAAACGGTGGTCAGGGTCCTTTTGATCATGCAAGTCTGCTCTGCAAACAACTGAATTATAGGAATTTAATGCCTTTAATTATTATTGGTTAAAGTAGTCTGAAATGACACGAGAAAAACTGGAAACTGCCATCAGTAACCATCAAATGCAGTGTTTAAAGTTCAAAACAGGCTGATATTGATTAGTTAAAGGGCCCAAATGTCGCAGGCTTACATTTTGCTTACATTTTGGTCTGAAATACAATTTTATTGCCTGAGGCTGATATCGGCATGTGCAGACTTTTCTTATAAGACTTCCATGACTAGCTGCAGTGTTGTCAGCATCAACTTAAACACAGTCTTGTTCTTTTGTTTGAAAGTTTACTCTTCTTGTTTGTCTTCTAGTGTTTGGTGAAGGCTTAACAACTGGAGTATTAAGGAAACAGAGTCTTTTAAACTGAAAGTGGAGATCCTTACTTAAGGATTGCTCCTTCCACACTCTTCTGCAGAGCTGGAGCTCCAAGTCAGTCCTTGCCTTCCACAAGGAACATGCTGCCTGTTAGACATTGCTGTGGATTCACTGCTTCATAGACTTAAAGCAGCATGAACTGCTGCTTATCATATGTTCCTGTATTGCTGATAAATCGCATCACAGGATGGTACTGCCTGAATTACAGAAAAACTGCTCAGAGAGTACAGCCCTGGGGTATTTAGCTATCTGAAGTGGCCCCACCTCAATGCTGAGAAAAGAATTGTAGGTCTGACAGGGGCGGTGGTTCTCACTGACACCTCTTATCATGATAAGCAGTCTTCTCTGTCTATGCACACAGCTTAATTGTATTTCAAGGAAAGTGCATTGATTTCAAGGGGGTGTGGAAACATTCCTTTCCCTTAGACGGAACTGACTTTTAATATCTTGGCTGTTACAAGCTTCTTTTCTATGTTACACTTGAACAAAAGTAATGGGCTTGATATGGAGTCCTTCATATCAAGGAATTTCAAGAGAATTTCTACTTTGACTATAACAGACTGAAGATTACAGTCTCAGCAGTCTGTTACAGCAGTCTCAGCCTTGGGATATCACTGAACAGGTGCACAAAAAAACATACTGGAAGAAATTAAGAGATGGCAGGATGGCAGGAGACCGGGAGAACCAGGAGATTGTAATTTGATTGGAATTCAGGTATCAAGAGGTGGCTTGTTTGTTTTGTTCTTCATTAGTGTTTACTTAGTGGCATTGGAAGGTGAAATAGCTGCTGCTACAATTGTGCTATGCAGAAAGCTTTTTAAGATACATGACAGTAATACTTGGGAGCACAAGCTGAATGAGAGCCCCACGTGGGATAGCTTGTGCTGGGGAACTTACTATTATATGTAGTAGAGATTGTGCCTGTCACCAGGGAATCCTAGACACACTTTACATGCTGCTCCCCTTGCAGTTGATTATGGTTATAATGAGAATAGAAGGGACCTACAACAGTCACCTGGTGCAACTGCCTGACCACTTTGAGGCTGAGCAAAAGTTAAAGCACATTATTAAGGGCACTGCCTCAAACACTGACAGGCTTGGGGCATTGACTGCCTCTCTAGGAGGCCTATTGCTGTGTTTGACCACTCTGTTAGGCAGGAAGGGCTTCCTAATGTCCGGTCTAAACTCCCTTAATGCAGCTTTGCCTGCCACAAGTTTGCTCTGTCATCTTAAAGGAGCATGTACAGTCAGAGGTTTAAAATGGGAACAGTGATGTTGGATGCTTTGTGTGTTGTTGCGTCTGTCAAAGGCTGCATTTGAAAGATAAATGCTGCTGAGAGCACCAGTGTCTTCATCTGTGAAATGGGACACTAACATCCCATAGGGTACACGTGATGTGTGTGGCAGCTGGGTTGTAGGTACCAGGTGGGAGGGTGTCACAGGTGCGACAGAGTAAACCACCCACAGTGGATCTGGGTACTTGGTTTTATTTAAAAACCAAGATTGGAGTTTTCAGCCTAAAAGACTACCTCACACACTGACTTGCCTACTCACTCATCTGGACTGACACAACAATAATAAATTCAACTGTGAGAAAAGTGTGGGGGTTACTCTTGGCTATGTTTTTTCTCCATCTCACATAGAAGTGATATGTGATTTAAAGCATTACATACTTGTGTTATTTTCCTGCTATTATAATGAGGCAATTATATAATAAAAACATGTGTTGTTTCTGAGGAGTAGTTTTAGAGATGTAACAGCTGGTCTTTATCCAGGCTCTGTACCCTGTTGTTGGTGCAGCATGAAGGAGTTCAGGGAAGCTGAAGGTGGAAAGTGTACAAGCACTGATGTACCCACTGCATTTTCAAGTCAGTTACGTGCAAAGACAGGGTCATGTGAGAAAATATGCTCCTGCCTTAAAATTTCTGCGGCTAAATAAAAGCAATCACTTTTGTCAGTTCTGAAGCTGCCAGTTCTTCCCCAGGCTGTGCATTTCTTTTAGCTTAGATGACTGATTTTTCTTACTGCAAGAGTCATTGCATGAGCACTTTTAGTCTTCAGTAGGGTTATATGAATGACAGATGACAGCAGTTGGCAAATGTAGGTGATGTTTCTTATGTAAGTCAGCAGAACTGGTCTATAGGTGCAGCAGGTTAAGCACAGGCTTTGTGTGAAGTGTAAGACTTTAACACTGGTTAATAACACTGGATCAGTAAACACCCCAGACGCGCATTAATTTAGATCTCCAGATTAAGAGAGCACCCAAGGAAAAATTTACTTGTTACCTTGTCTTTTAAGTCCACAGGAGTCAGGGTAGAAATCTTGGCTCTGTGACAGTATTGCCCTTGGCTTTACCAGAGCCTGAGATTTTCCCTTGTCTTCTCCAATTATAAACCTGCCGACTCCATTAGTTGTGCTGCTGGTGTGAAATGCCAATCTACAGAAAATGTCTGCAGCCTAAAAAAAGGGAAAATATTTCAAGCATCTTTGGTTTTTTTTTTTTTGTTTGTTTGTTTGTTTATGATTTTTGTTGTTGTTTTTTGGTTGGTTTGGGGGATGCTCTTTTGGTTGGTTGGTTTGGTTTTGTTTGGTTTTTTCTACAAGAGAAATTCCTATTTGGGATGGCGCTACCAGCAACCCTAAAGGTATTTTTGCCTTCAGCGTTACTTTATTTCTCCCCTCAGGTCTTTACTTGTCCAGCTATTGCATATTGTGATAATATAGGCTGCCTAGAGAGGCTATGGAGTCTCCTCTGGAGAGACTCAAAAGCCATCTGGACACAATCCTGAGTAACATTCTTTACTAAGGGACCCAAACTGAGCAGGGAGGTTGGATTAGATGAGCTCCAGTGGTCACTTCCAAGCTCAGCCATTCTCTGATTCTGTCAATACCTCATGATGGGGGAGAGCTGGTGCTGTCATTCTGGTCTGCAGAGTGAAGTAGTATTTGCTGTCTGATGAAAGAGATGATTATATAAAACATTTTTATAAGTAATTATGTCAACACTTTTAATCCCAATATTTAAAATGTCACAGCCCCCCTTTTTGTTTTTTTAAAGTCCTTTTATTATTGAATAGTTGGAGTTAGTCAGTGCTGAGGAATCTACCTGGATGTGCTTCAGTGCTCTGCAGATAATTGTTTTATATAGTGCCCTTCCTATGTCAGCTATCACTGGTATTTGTGAAGTGCTGTTATTGCTACTAGCAGGTTACACCTTAGTTTGGGGAGTTGCAAATAGATGTTTTTCTCAGTTAGGCAACTATAACAGCAGCTAACCCATTTCTTGGTTCTTTTAGTCTTGCTCAGATCAGATCTGATATTTTTAAGAGTTTGGTTTGGTGTGTGGATTGAGTTTTTTTGTTTTTTCTTTTAATGTTAATTGGTAAATAAAAAAAAAATGGTTTTATTTTGTTTTGTTTTTCCTTGCTGAATGGAATAGAGCATAATGATGACCTAAGCCAGACCTTGAAGATGCCCAGCTTGCCAGGTGGGACACCTGAATCATTAGGCTGTGCATAATGATTAGGTTCTTCCAAAGGATTCATTATTTACAGAATGAAACTGTGTAAAACCACAAAGAGAGATCAAGAGCTTGACACCTATCTGTGCTATCCAAGCCAGTACCTCTGAGCCCAGTACTTAGGACAACCTGATTTCTTGATGTGAGTGTTTCTTTTCTGAAAAGTCCTTTCACAGCAACTCCAAACCAGATTCTTTGGTGAGAAGCACTTGCACTGACCGTTCCTTTATACCAATGTTATTCTAATTCACAACTAAAATATAGCTAGAAATATGATCTGCCAAGTAGTAAGAATATATAACACAGTTGCTATGGTTGAACAAAAATTTTTATACCACTGCTCTGTTTCCTATCTGAAGGGTTTCATAGCTTTTTGTCTGAGCTCAGACAACACTTTATAATTTATACCCCTTGCAACCCTGCTGGGGTGGTGATGTCTGTCTCCTGAGCAGATAGATCACTGCCTGCTTGAAGATGCAGGCTGTTGATGGGCAATGAGGCCAGTCTGCTAGAGTATCACTTACAGTAGATTAATCAGTGGGGCAGTGTAGTCATTTAACTCCGTGGGCTGCACTGGCTTTGCAGAAATGTTTCCTTCGCAGTGCCCACAGGCTGCCAGGTAATCTAAAATCATCCAACAGATGTGTTACAAGAGTTACAGCTACAGCAGATGTTACCAGAGTTACAGAGGTAACTGAATCCAGTTACCAGTTGAACTTAGACGTGTCAGCCTGAAGAAGGGGCCATTCAAATGCTTTCCACTACCATAACAGAAATGATAGTTGGTCAGAAGAGTGGAAAAAGAGTTTCATCCCTCCCTGAAACTGAAAATGGACTTCTTTTTATGGGCAAGAAGAGAATGGTAAATCAGATGTTGTAGGGACATTTGGAGTATTTCTGAACCTGGTTTCCTTTAAAAATAGGGAAAAATATGCTCTGAAGAGAATTATGTTCAAGTGATAATGTGGTACTTATATGCTTTAAATATGTTGTGATGCTAACTTACAGAAAGTTTTGTAGGGAATGCTGCATTTTTCACTGTTAGTTTGATCCTCTCATTGCTGCCTCTAGCTTGTGGCTGTCTGTACTCACCAGGGGAGCTCCTTTGCCTTCTAGATTAATCATCCAAAGAGACTGATTCCTACCTTGTTTTAGAAGCTACTATGCATAGCTGGTGTATCCTCTGCTTCCTCAGTAGTACTAGTTTCAGTGCTTTTTAAAAAATATTAATTTAATTTTTTTTATAAGGACTGTGGCAAATTTGCAGTGACTATGGTTATACCATGAGAGAGAGAGAACAAGGGAAAAGTGATAAAGGGGTTCACTTATAAGCGTTTAAAACATGGTTAAAACAACTGTGATTTGACTTTCAGATAAGTGGACCAATCTCCAGTTTATGACCCCTAGGCATCCTATAGTTTAGTCTGCATGCTTATGTGTTTTGAGTTGTTCTTATCCTGATGTGTTTTGAGATATTTGTATAGTTCTAAGGATTATTCATGTTAGCAAAAGGCTGACAAGACAGTTGGAAAATAGCTGGTATATCAGTTCCCCCTCTAGAGGTACAATCAGCATTGCTAACTCTTAACATGTTTCTCCTTTTCTGTCCCTTGGGATTTTTTTCACCAAAATTCTGTTTGGTTGGCTGCACTGAGGTTGTCACTGCACATGGGGGGTCACAGCCTCTCTGAGGCTACTGGTCTTCGGTTAATTCTCTGTTTTAGCAACTTTGCAGGGTTAGCATGAGAAACCATTTCTATTCCACCATTGTTCTTCCACCTAGGTTTTCATCCATCTTTGTTCCTCTTTTCAGTTTCTTCCCATGCTCTTCCCTTGTGATGCCTGATTCCAAAATGGGTGGAGAGGCTCAAAGTTTTGTCCCTGTTTTTATCTGTAGCTTCTAATTTGGAGGTAGAATTCAAACCAACTGTCCCCCCATGTTTTGCTTTCACTGATTTCTCCACCCCTTTTCCATATTAGTTGTAATTCTAGAAATGCTGCTCAGTGTAGTATAAAGTATGACATACTTTAAAAAAAAAAAAGTTTAAAAGCTAAAACAGTTGAGTGATTGTTGGCCTTATGGACTTGCTTTGGATTTGCACCACCTTGAGTAAGTGGCATCTGTTTTGGTCCTGGAATGTACTAACCAACAGTCCTGGTTCACTGGTGAGGTTCCAGATGACTGGAAGCTGGCCAATGTGACACCCCTTTATAAAAAGGGTGGGAGGGATGATCCTTGTAATTACAGGCCAGTTAGCCTGACCTCCGTGCCTGGTAAGGTTATGGAGCAGTTTATACTGAGTACCATCACACAGCACTTCCAGGATGGCCAGGGTATCAGAGCCAGCCAGCATGGCTTTAGGAGGGGTAGGTCATGTTTGACCAACCTGGTCTCCTTTTATGACGAGGTGACCCACCTGGTGGATGCAGGAAAGGCTGTGGATGTTGTCCATTTCAGCAAGGCCTTTGGCACTGTCTCCCACAGCACACTCCTGGAAAAGCTGGCAGTGTGGCTTGGACAGGAGCACTCTGTGCTGGGTTAGAACTGGCAGGATGGCTGGGCCCAGAGAGTGGTGGTGAGCAGTGCTGCATCCAGCTGGGTGCCAGTGGTGTCCCCCAGGGGTTTGTGCTGGAGCCTGTTCTGTTCAGTGATTGTATTGATGACATGGATGAGAGTACTGAGGCTTTCATTAGTAAATTTGCATTCGACACTAAGCTGAGAGTGTGTGTCGACCTGTTGAAAGGATGGAGGGCTCTGCAGGGAGACCTGGGATGGTTGGATGGATGGGCAGAGTCCAACAGGATGAGGTTTAATAAGTCCAAGTGCCAAGTCCCCCATTTTGGCCACGTTATGGACTGGGGTCAGTGCCCAGGTGGAAAGGGACCTGGGGGTGCTGGTGACAGCAGCTGAACATGAGCCAGCTCTGTGCCCTGGTGGGCAAGAAGGGCAAGGGCATCCTGGCCTGGATCAGGAATGGTGTGGCCAACAGGAGCAGGGAGGTCATTCTGCCCCTGTACTGGGCACTGCTGAGGCCACACCTTGAGTGCTGTGTCCAGTTCTGGCCCCTCAGTTTGGGAAGGACACTGAGATGCTGAAGCACGTCCAGAGAAGGCAATGAGGCTGGAGAGGGGCTGGGAACACAAACCCTGTGAGGAATGACTGAGGGAGCTGGGGGTGTTTAGCCTGGAGAAAAGGAGACTGAGGGGTGACCTTATCACTCTCTACAACTTCCTGAAATGTGGCTGTGATCAGGTGGGGGTTGGTCTCTTTCACTGGATAGCAACTGACAGAATGAGAGGGTACAGTCTTAGATTGAGCCAAGGGAAATATAGGTTGGATATTAGGAAGAAGTTTTTCACGGAAAGAGTGACAAAGTACTGTAATAGTCTGCCTGGGGAGGTGGTGGAGTCACCATCCCCGGATGTGTTTAAAAAAAGACTGGAGGTGGCACTTTGGTGCCATTTTTAGTTGAGGTGTTAGGGCATGGGCTGGACTTGGAGATGATCTTGTAGGTCTCTTACAACCCAGTGATTCTGTGGCTCTGTGATTCTATAAATCTACACCATTAGGATGATCCAAATGGTAGTGGGGTAGACAGACCAAACCAGTGGGGTTTATTGAATATCTAAAAGCAGGTGTACCCAACAGGATCTTAATTAATCAAGGGAGAATGCTGCTTTATAGTTTCCAGTAGTTTTGGGGGAATTAGGAAAGGAGAATTCATCATATGCTTCATCATGAGGGACAGCTGATGGCTACAAAATATATTCCGTTCAACCAAATTGTGCAGCAGAGGTATTTCCTGAAAATACCAGCTAACCTCCTTTTTGTCTAGCATGATTGTAAGTGAGAGCTGAATCTAGATTAGTGTGTTGGTCTGTGAAGGGGATTTCCTGCTAGAGACCTTGAGAGTAAAAAAAGAAGTGGAAGATAAGGAATATTATTATTACGTTAGAGCATGAGTTAATGATTTCTAAAATCTCAGCTCTGATGTACCTTTACTGTCTACACTTTTACTTCTTGCTGGTCTTCATCCTGTGTATTCTTCACTTGTTCCCATTCAGCAAACATCTGTTAGGCATAATAATTTCAGGCATTAATCCTTACAGGAATTAACCAGCTTGTTAGTTGATGACCTGAACTAGATAGTTTCTGTGGATTATTGCTATTTAAATCTCACCTACGTTTTAAACAGTGGCAGCATGCCCTGCTCTGAGTTTCGTTTCTTTCTATTTTTTTTCCCTTTTTTTTTCTTCACTGGTATATCTTTGGACTGCCATCTCCTCTTTCACTCCCGCAGCACGGGAGGAGGCAGAGAGGAAGTCCTGTTCTTCCTCCTGCATTAGTAAGGAGGAAGCCACTGGTTTCTCTTCGTGCCAGACTTGCTCGTGCTGCCAGCTGTGCCAAATTGCTGTTCTAACGCCCAGTGGAGGCCAGGCTGGATTGTGGTTGCCATGCTGGGAACCCATCAGGGAACTTTGATGGAATCACCACAGACTACTACCTACCCCTTCTACCAGATTTCCCAGGATTTTGGTAAGGCTTTTACAAGGTTACTTTTATTTCATAATGTAGTGGGATGGTTGTGACAGGCAGTGTGTCTGTATCTTTTGGCTCGTAACAACTTTTGCAACTCGTTTTCTGCTTTGCATTAAATTTGACAGAGACATGGAAGTGTTGAAGATATCAAGTGTCTTGAAAATTCAAGGATTTTAATCCTAATGAAAGGGGAAATAGAAGTCAGTGGCCTGCAGCAGAGAGCTGTGTCTGAGGGTTGTGGCAGCACCCAGGTGGTGAAGAGTGCCAAGGTCAGCCCATTCGCGCGCTTTTCCCCAGAACAAGCCCACGCCTCCCCTCCTGCCTGGTGCCAACACCACAGGCTGCTGGGGGAAAGGGTGGGAGGGCCCAAGGGTGAGGGCCCAGCGCAATGAAATAAGGTCTGATAAATTGTTTTGTGAGCAGCAGGCCAGGATGGGGAGCTCCTTGATGTAAGGCAGGAGAAAGGAAGGTAAAATATCCCTACTGTGGTGTGCACCAGAAGGGTTGGAGATAAGGGACAGTTGGTGAAGTTAACAGAGAGAGTCTGTTGGGAGCTGGGAGTGTGGCTGGTGCTCAAGACATGATATCAGCTATTACAGCCCCAAAATGTTTGCTGAACTGGGACTGCTGAGATCCCATCCTTGAAGTGTGGGTTTAAGGTCGCATACATAACTGTTGAAACATGACCTGGAGGTATGCAATAGGTAAAAAAGGGGACTAAAGAAATTTAGATTTATTTTTTAACTAGGGAGCATAGTTTGCACAAACACTGTTGCTTGTGTTGTGCTCATTGAACCCAAACAACGTCATTGGAGACTCTGCTCTGTGGTGCTTCAGCAATTGTCTTCATCAGAGCTGGACGTATTTTCCTTCAGGAAGATGATAACTGGCGTCTCTTGTTTTATGAATCAACCTTTTGCAAGGTACATGCTGAGCCCTGATCTGTAAATTGAAAGGGGAATAGTGGAGAAAAAAATTCAGTGATATGAAATGCTTTTAAAATACACCAGGTGTTTGCATTATCTTTAGAAGATAGCTTTGGAGACTAGTGGGGATATTTTTTTATTTCTTTTAGACCAAAGTTGAGTTTGTGCTATGATGTCTATTACTCCTTGCAGAAGAGTTATATATTACTCAGGTTAAACAAATCTATAGCTTTAGATCTTTTCTTTCAAGTATTTGAGACTCGGTAATGCAATGTCTGCCAGTGTGTGCAAATCCTCGGCTGATATAGACCCCTGTTACTCTAAATGTATCTCTGTGTTAGCTCTCTGGCAGCCCCAGGGAAATGTCCCATAACATTTAGGGTGGAATTTTCAAACTTGCTAAGAAGCAGCACGCCCTGAGGCCCCCTTGGGGTCTAAATGGAGCGGAGCTGCCTGATCTTTTCAGACGTTTGCAGGAGAAAAAAGAGCTTTGGTTTCTCGTAGTACTCCATTTCTGAAAGGCAGTTAGTTGCTAGTGGATGATACGAGTGAGAAGAAAAAAGCATTGGCTTTACTTGTGCTGCTCAGCACGGTAATTATCTGTGATCACAGCTTTAAATAACTCTCTGGTCCTCCTCACTGGGGGACGACTGCTGAAAAAGGCGGCTCGCTGCTGGGTCCTGCTGCCTTTTTACTTTTTGCTTGAGGTTTGGTGAATCTCAGTAGGAGGAGGTTCAGATGCCCTCTGGGTTTATAGACTTCAGTCCCCGAGCAGGCATTAAAGACTGCTAAAAAGGCGTTCTTCCTTCCCGTTGTGGAGTCCTGATGGATCAGAGCGCCGGAGTCGTGGCAGAGCTGGGCAGTTCCAGCCGGCTGGAGGGGTCTGTGCAGCTGCAACCAGATGTGGCTGTGCTCTTTAACCCACAGTGCCTGGCGAGCTCACACTGTGGGAGGGTGACAAAGACGTGGAATAGTTCAGGCAAAAATGAGTCACGAGAAAGCAGCCTATTTAATTCAACTCCAAAAATGTTCTTAACCACTTGAAATTAATTCATAACCAGCATTTTGCAGTGGTCTACTTTGTTTCTGAGCTTGGGGATGAGGTTGCTGACTGTTCCAATAGTGTGTTTTGTTTGGGACACAGGCAGGCCTTGTTTGCCTGTGGGTTTCTCTGAACACAAACCAGTGCTGTTTTGCAATATAAAGCCTGGCATTATCAGATTAATGCAAATATTACTTTTAATTATGTACAGAGTGCTGACTGTATAGGTATAGTTATTTACTGTTTAGGTATAGCCTCCTGTACGTTCAGCATTTCAAGTGTTCTTGTCTTTCAGGGGTCATTTTTCTTTTTCTTTATATAGAGATCTTTCTGTTCCATGCAAATTAAAATCTACTAATTTTTCCATAACCATATGCTTTGATCCTAAGAAAATAACTCTTAATCAACAGCTTTAGTATCTAAAATTAGTATTGTCCTACTTGCTACTTTTTTTTTCAGTTCCATAAGTCTCACTTTCACTGTATAAATGTATCGTTAGCATAACTGAACTGATAATGTTTTCAAAGATATATCTGAGAAATCTTGTTTCAGAGAGTTAGTCCTTCAGCTGTTCTAAATGGGACAAAAGATCTGTGCCCTTAGAGCACACTTGCAAAGTACTTGCAAGTGACTTTGTTTCTAAGAAATATTTCTGATATATTGACTCAAAAGATTTATTAGTTTAAACACTATGTGCTTAGTGCTTCAAGTTACACACTCAGAGGTGAAATAGTCAATTAATAGTCAATTAATAGTCAAAAAAAAAAAAGATTCTAACACTGATCTTGTAAGGGGAAAAATTGAATGTGTAAAAACCCCCCAGATCCAAATGTGGAAACAGTGATGTGGAATAGGAAAGAATACAGACTTGCAGACAGATTGACATCCTGTAGCCCTGAGCATCCTTGTCTGAAAATGTCCCTCTCTCACACTGACTCCCTATGGAATCACTGGGCTCCTACCCCAGGGTGTCCCAGCCAGTGGTTTGTCACACTACGACACGAAATGAACACTCTCTTTGCAAAGAAGGGAGGAAAAAAGGAAGTTTATTGTGTGACCTCAATATATATACCATTCCAAAGGTGACCAAGGGTGAAGTTGCCACCTCTCTAACCACACTGGTCAAACCAAGAGTCCATCAATTCTCTCTTCCTTTAGAAAGGAATGCAAAACAATCATTGTTTACATGAAAGTGCATGAGAACTCCACTACAAGAATACAAAACATCAGAAGGCTAAGAAAAACTTCCAAAGAGCAGGACGACAGTGGTTCAGGGCAGTGAATCCCCTTCCCTGGTGTGAGATCCAGCCCATGCTGAGGACACATGCTCCAGCTGGGCTTGAGGGTCTCTTTCTGAGTATCTCTGGTTCCAAGGGGTGTGTGGAGGGCATGGGTAGTGGAAGCACTGCAGCTTGCACAGAGCAGTGGCAATGCAGCTGAAGGCTCTGACAGCCCTTTCTTCCCTCCATCACTCCGTGTCCTTAAGTACACACTTATGCCTTGCTTTCATTGGCAAACCCCTTCCGACTTGTCCTCTGTAATCTCTTTGGGACAGAGGTATTATCCTTTTAATTGTAGGGCACTTCTGCTCACTGAGGGTGCTGTGACAGCACACTTGTCGTATGTGGCTGAACACTCTGGAATCCTGATTATGGTACTGGCCTTTGGGAGCTAGCACATGACAAACTGCACACAAACAAGGAGAGCTGTTCCCATCTAGCCAGGGAAGATGGGCAATTTCTCATTAGGGTTGTGATGGCAAACAAAAGCTAAGCAGCGTGGCTGGGGTATTAAAGATTGCGAGGAAGAGTTAGTTGGCAATAGTCTACAGAGCAAAACTAATTTGCAAAGTATATTTGGCAAATAGGGATAACCACACCTTTGAGAAAATGAAGTTATCTGTACACAATAATATGACCAGCAAAAGAGAAATGATTTATCAGATGTATTATTCACTTTGAATTGTTCACTGATCTCTAGCCAAGGGGCAGATACCACAGAGGTTTATTAGACAGTATATCAGCGCTGTGACTGACACCTAGTACTGAGGGATCATACACTCTGTGGAGACAAGTGGGAGATAATTGAATACATAAATTCTGGTCTCCAGAGACTGTGAAAATAATGCTGTTGGCTTGCAGAGCTTTTTTGTTGGCTGACTGATGGTAAAACTTTGGAAGCTGACAAAAGTTGAAACCAAACCTACATGGGAATTTTTCCCCAGTTGCTCAAGATGTTGATTGCTGGTAAACCCACAGATATCTTTTGGGTAATTTCCCCAGCAGATTCCCTGAGCCTGATGAGTCTTTGCTGAAGTTGAAGAGCAGAGTTGTTTAACCTGTGATTTCCCAGACTAAAGTGTCTGTGAATGACAGCTGGGAAAATGAAGGCTCTTGTCATTAAGTTTGAAGTCCCTAAAATACATCTGCATCTCAGCAGAGACACTTGAAGTGGTACAGATTAGAAAAGGCTGAAAATCACCCTCTGCAGCTTTTATTAACAAAATCTTCAACTTTGTTCTTGTCCTTTCAAGTATTTCCTTATTGCTTAGAGGCAAGAAACAAAGTGCCTTTGAACCCAAGTTGTTATCTGTAAAAGGGATAGGATAGTATTACTTCCTGAGAGGGCTGACTGAATAAATGCTCTAAAGATTGTTTGTACCTCAATAACGTGGGGAGAGAAAAGCAAAATCTAAACCAGACAGCTATCTAATACAGATATTCTGTCTCCTTCATGGTAAAAAATGTTGTAGACCAGAACTAAACCCCGCATTTTACTTTTCTAAAGGAATCATAATAGACCAATCTGTCTCCTACAGTGACCTGGAAATGCAGAAGTTTGTGTGTGGAGTGTCTGGAATGGTGAGAGATTTGTAATTAAGAGTCCTCACTTAATTTTTTTACTTTCAAATGACTTGAAGATTGAAATAAAAAATAAAAATGCTGTGATCAGATCTACTGATTATCATTCCCTGGAAGAGAAGATGGCCCCAGGACCCAGTTCTGCCTTACTTGTATGCTATGATTTAATTTGGGTAAAAAATATTTTTCAATCCCCTTTTTTAAGAAAATGGCTGGGATTTATGTATTTCCCAGCAGTGTTAGGAAACAAAAAGATATCCTACTTGTACTCTCACCAAAGTCTGAAATTAGTTTTTAAACAAATGGCTGAAAAAAAATCAGGCATTTTTTGTAGAGCTTTTTGAGAGCCTGCACAGAACATGTCTCTGCTATTCAGTTTTTGGTAACAAAGATAATATTGTCAGGTGTGATCACATTGTGGCAGAATGCCTTGCATTAGCCATAGGTTTCCTGTGGATTGTTTTGTAGGGGAGAGGAAGAGGCTATGATATGGATGAATGCTGTATGTACTCAGAATGTTGCATTCCTTGGTTGAAGGGGATGCTTATAATGAGGATATGGATGTGTTTATTCCAAAAAACCCCTATTCATACTCTTGCTCGTTAATTAGGATGAACAATTGCTGACTGTCATAAACATTCACTGCCAATAACACAGGACAGGGCTGTGTTGGAAGATGGACAAGGTGATAGGTTTATGTTTTGAGTCTCTACAAGATTATGCTGGAAATAACTACACCTTTTATTTGAAACCTTGAGAGCTTCTGCACCTACTTGGGCAGTTGAACTGGGTTCTGCATGGGTGCAGCTGCTGTCCTGGAGGCTTTCAGGAAGGCTGGGAAGGCTGGCTGGATTCAAAATTCAACGTAGCTCCTCCTGGAGTAGACCAAGAATGTTCAGCTTTGGAAAGGCAAGGGTCAGTGCTCTGTGGTCTGTGCCAACTCCTGACCTCTGCTCCAATCTGAAGCAGACAGAGAGAACTCCCACAGAGCTCTCTTTAGAGTATCTAGGGAAAAGGAAAAGTTACTAAATTATCCCAGATACAATTCCCAGAACCAAAATTGTTTCCACTCTCCCACATTTGTCTAAAATTTGACACAGTTCAGTGGGCTTTTTTAAAATATTTTTTTTTTTTCACATTCAATCTCAGAACCAAATGAAAAGGGTTATGAAAAGTTTGAAGTATTGGAAAATAGTCTCCCTAATGGTGAGTGGTTTGAATTTTCCTGGAGCATTTTTGTACTTTTATTTTTGTAAGAACTGGGTTCTGGAAACTAGTCAAGTAGTACGTGAATATAAGAATCCAAGACATATTGAAACCATTTAAAAGCCTGTGTTCTATAAATGCAGGGTTTAAAAGAATGTGTAAAATGGAATTGATTGTAAGAAATGTTTGAAGAGATTTAAATTTAAAACAAAACAAAACAACAAACAAAAAACTGAACCCAGAATGACTGGCAGAGAGAAAATAGTATGTTAGGAAAGATTGCAAAATTATAGAATAATCCTAAGAAAAAGACACTGCACTTGCAAAATAATTTAAAAAGCTCTCAGTAGTGCATTACAGATATTAAATATGTAAACCTTACAATATCCCAGAAGAGTTATTAGATGCACTAGCATGGCTCCTGCAGTGGCTGTACTTAGGGAAGAACTGCTTAGAGAAATTTGGCCCAGTGAGTGCCACATGGGTCACATGAGAAGTGAGCTCTGCCTGTGTCTGTGTCAGGGTCTGCAGTGGAAACTCAGACATGTCCATGGCTCCCAGAGCTATAATGCAGAGCAGTCAGCTAATTCATTTATCTGCTCTTTCAGCAAGATGGCTCCAAGACCTCAGCTGAAACAAAGCTGCCTCTGCATCTCTTCAGCCCATCTCAGCACAACTGGAGCAGATTTAAAAAGCAAAACCCAGCTTGCTGTTGCTTTGGATCTCACTAATTCATGTTAGGATATTCAGCCTGTGGGTGAGCTGGTGGTACAGCATGCATTGCTCCCCAGCATCCTTCCAGCTGCCCCTTCTCCTCCAGGATTTTGAGAAGAGTGGTAGGCTGCAGTACTCTGACTTCCCTCCTTGCTAAATGGTTTTGTGCTTGGATGAGAGAGTGGGAGAGGAGTGATGCTGCCTTGAGACACATGTGTGCTGTGCCAGGTGTTCACCTTTCCCTCTTCCAAAGGTACAGATATCCCGTGTGTGTAACGAAGCCTCAGACAAACCAGTGCAAGCCCTGGTTGTGCTGCATGTGTGGCAGAGCTGGGTGAGGGCTGAGGCATCGTTCCTCTGTGGCACTGAAACATCTGTGCCTACCCAGACATTGCCAAGAGGAGTTCTGGGGGTCTTGGAAGGTGATTCAGAGAATGTAGGAAGAGTCGTGTGGTGGGAGAACTTCAGCTACAGATTTCTGCAGGTATTCTGTGTTACATTTTCCTGTTCCTAAAATGTGCTTTTTGTAACCTGGGGATATACTGCAGGAACTGTCCTGGGTCAGTTTAACACCCTGAAATAGGCTTCTTCCTTAACTCTTCCAAGAAACTGTTACTGAATCTGGGCAAATGAAACTTTGTTTTGCTCAGCATCTCATTAGCTATGGCAGAATTTCTTACATGTAGTTATAGCCCTTGTTGGTAACACATACAGAGATGCTGAGGGATTTCTACAGTGTAAATACTCTTTCCACAGTATGAATCAATACACTGATTCAAGTGGCATTAAAGCAGTTTTGAACAGCTGGATGCATTTGAAAATAACTGTGAGAAAAACACTTTTGTACAAATTGTTCAGAGGATCCCAGTAGTGATTAAGCAAAGGCTTTCCATGGTACAGTGAGTCCCAGAGACTGAGCCTGGGACAGGGGCTGTTGCACCTCTGTACAGGTGTCCCTAATGGTCTGCTGCTGTTACAGATTGGTGTGTGAATGATGGCTTTGCACAACTCTTCAGCTTACATCTGTTCCTGGAGTCACTATGTCTGCTTTGTCCTTTTTGTACTGATCAGGGTCCAGAAGTATTGCTCAATCTTTTAGTTCCAGTGGTGCAACAGAAATGAGGTGAATGCTGTTGATTGGTTAACTTTTATCCACTAATCATTAGTCCAGCTTTGGAAGAATTTGCAAAGGACTTACAGATCTTGCCTTACATATCTCAAATAGACAGCAGTTGTTTTTCCTCCCAAGCAGACATTAAGTCAGAAATCATACTTTTACCTTGCAGGTATAAAACATGTTGTTAGTGTTTGCGAAGGGTCCCAGAACAAAAGTCTGGCACTGTAGCTGATTGCTTCAGCCAATATCTGGCTGCCCTGCACAGAGGGAGAACAGGAGGTCTCAAAAGACAACCCGAATCCATGTCAAATATTGCAGGTTGGGACTACTATGAAATCCACCTAGGCATTGAGTCCATGCTAAATTTAGTCATCTTTGTGGTACTAGATACGGGAATTGCTTGGTCAAAATCAGTCATTAATGTTTTATGCTTGTAGTTGGAGTAGCAAAGTGTTTCTCTTCCTTTGCAAGCTGGTGATCTTAATATTGAAATAACTTTTTTTGTGGTTTCCTGTGTTGAGTGCTTACGTGGATTGACTGTGTGTGGGTTGTGGAGGGCTGTGTTACTGTGAGGTTTTTGACAGAAATTCCTTGTGCTCAGAGAGCAGCATGAGGGCAGTATGAGTGGGGTTTTCTTCCTGTTGGATGACAGTAGGTTTTCCACTGCTTCTTAACCATGCTAGATTGCCCTCAACTTTTTGTAAAAAGTAGGACTAGGATAACATTAAGTTCTGTTTTGGCTACTCCATGACTGGAGTACTGAAGCCAGTTTTAAACATGATAAGGATGTTGCCAGGAATAGAAACCTCTCCTAGGAAATGCATGCCACTTCTCATCAGGGTCTATCCAACAAATCCACTGCAAGTTTTTGTTTCACAATAGCATAACTTGGGAGCACCACAGCTCATACTTGAGCATTCAGAAACTGCCTAGAAATGTAACAAGGAGAATTTTAGGGGACAGTCCCTCTACAACTGCCAGATATAGTGAGAAAATGAGCTGGTTTTTCAGCTGCAATGAGGTATGTGCTCTTTTCCAAGAACTGGATTATTGTAGTTCAGAAATGTCAGTTCTGAACTAGTCATAGTTGGAGAAGGACATAGCTATCTAGCAATCCAATGAGAATGACATTACTCCATTAGCTGGCTTCATCTTTAGGACTCTTGTGATGTAAGTCAATGATTTCAGCTTGAATTATATATCCAGTAATATTTTTTATATTTGAAAGAAGGAGTAGCTGCCCCATGCCACACCACCCTCACTAAATCCAGTATGTCCTGTTTTATTTTTAAAAACTTTTCAAGTTGAGGTCACTCTTTTTAAAGCTACTCTCAAGTTCTGAGAGCTACAGCCTTAGATTCTGTCCTGTCTGACAGGTCTCACTTAGGGAGAATTCCCTCTGATGCAAATGCAGCTCTGCTGGTCTGCACATGGAGGTCTGACCCCATCCTCTGCTCCAGCTGTCCCCATGGGTGGTGCAGTAGCTGCTCTGCAGATGCAGTTCTTTCATTCAGTTCTGGGACCTGTTGAGTAGAAAACAGCCAGGAAGCAACAATTCAGACTTCTGTGATTGCTGGCATTTTGTTTTCTTTGGTCTAATGTGTAAGAAAACTCACAGGGAGCTTCAGGGAAGGAACTCTAATATTGCATGAATCCTTTTACCTCATGGAAAGGAACATTGGCAGGATGGTGGGGAGGTTTCTGCTTGTGAGCAGAAGGATGGCTCCCCTTTGTAAAGACTGAGCTATGGCGGTTGCAAAGCACCATTGGTCCAGCTTCACCAGGAGCTGTGCTCTGCCTCTCACTCAGAGCACTTTCTTCCACATGAATCATTTCATGGAAACTGAGGGGCTCTGAGGAACTGAATTCTGCACAACAAACTTGGGTTCAGTAATTAAGTCCCAAACTTTGTGCTGAAAAAAATCTTTCAGTGATGATTAACAAAGAGGAAGAGTAATTTATTTTCCACAAAACACTGGCTGCTTGGCTGGCAGTAGCTGTAGGATGTGATCCAAACCCATTGAATGTCAGTGGCTCTTGTTCTGTTCACTTCAGTGGAGCTGACCTACAGGGTGCTCTGTTATGGCTCATCCTTATTAGTCAGGTTTAGTCCAGCAGTCCTAGGGGTGAGCCTAGGATGGCTCTGCTCTATTGTACAGACACAAAGGAGGCTGTCTGGGCAGTGGAGAGCTTGTGCTCTAAACAGAGATGTCAACAGAGCAACCAAGCATCATGCGTTCCTGCTGATTGGGAATGAGAAACAGGAGAGAGGGAGAGGAAAATTAAAAGCTTGAAGTCTGGTATGGAGTAAAAGAGATGGCAAAAGAAGACATCCACCAGTGTTGATAATCCCCTGTGAAGACTTGTTTGTGGTTTGTCTTGGAAGTTGCTGGACAATTCCTGATGTCTGTGTATCCCAGACTCACTGCATGTGCATTCAGGTAACCTCTGCATGGTCTCCGCAGAAGTTAACTGAGCCTCTAAGCGCCTGATCCTCTTCTCAGCAGCTTTAACACCTCTACAACAGCATTTTATACACCTCTAACTTAAGCATGTGCCAGTACTTTGTTAGACTGGTGTCAGGTGTTCAGTACATGAACCCAGAAGGGCATTGGGAGAGTTTTACACTGACATGACTCTGGGAAGAAACCGAAAGTGTTTGTGTTTGGTGTAGCTAATCTGGAACACACCACAAACACCAAATTAATCTCATTTAAAAGCTTTGAATTAAATCTGTTTACTGTAATGGAGCCTCCCACAGTTCTCCACCTTCTTTTTGTTTCCTGGTGTACTTTCATTTGGGAAAGCTGCAGTGTGAATATGTTCTCTGTGCTCAACTGAACAGCAATACTGCTGCAGTTTTTTGTATTATTGTTCAAAAGGAAAGGTACAACATTATTAGCTTTTCTCCCTTGCTTCTTTGGATTGCCTTTCATTCCTGTTCAGGTCTTACCCAAAACCTGCTTACCCCCGTTTCCTATCCTTTCAGCGTCTTCAAATGCGATGACTCAGCAGCTACAGGATGAATTTGACAGTAGCGTGGAGAATGCAGAAGCTTGGATGAAGGCCATCCAAGAGAGACTGAGGATCAATGACAACACCAAAGGACCTCGATCTGCCCTAGAAGCCAGACTGAGAGAGACTGAGGTAAGGGAAGAGAGATGGAATTTGGAGGTGGCTCTCATTGCTGCCATTGTTACAGCAGTTATTGCTGTGAGCTCAGGAGTTTTCCATTAGGAAATTGTCAGCTGCCTCTGCTTGTTGGAGCATTGGACCACTGTGTGGATGTGTTCACATCAGTATTCTTCTTAAATTTTCTATTTGCAAATTGTTTACAGATGTAGAAAAAGAGGACGGCAATTTGCTTTCACAGGCTTCCAAGCTTTTCAGATTGATTTGGAACACTAGCAGCAGGTTTGGCAGGTTAAAATGTTTATGCTTTCCTCAAGCCTGGAACAGTTTGGTTGCTGCTTGCAATTACCATAGTAATTTGCAGACAACCAGCATATAGTGTAAGAGAATCAGATCACATTAGTGTTCCATCTCCTCCAGAACTCTGGCACTGATACAAAAGATTGCAGTGTCCTGGTAAATGGGCTGCTTTAGAGTAATTCCTTTGTCCTTTTCCATAACCCTGATGATAATAGGATTTACAGATCCCCTTTATGATCTGTTTAATGAAAAGGTAAATATTCTCATTTTTTTCCTGTTTTTACTTAATCTGTTGTATAACTCTTCTCACAGAGATCCTGATGCAGATTGTGCCTGCTCTCTTACAGTGATTTCACATTCATTAACTTCAGTTTCATTAGATGTTATCTTGGTCTTGTAGTCTCAGGGAAGGAAACACTCCTGTTTGTCCCATTTGTACCCTTCATGATTGGAGGGAATGGTGTTATTTCTATGACTAGCATTGAAACTATTTTTATGCTTTTATTGTCTTTAATTCCAAGTAATCTGTTCTTTAATTCAAATGGCAAGATCTTTCCTATTGTTATTTACCCCAAAGTCTCTCCTTTTATGTGTCTACTTATATTTGGCCTCCTCTTCTGAAGTTTAACAAAAAACGTTGCAGGCTTACATGGATGATGAGGTAGTGTACAGTGACATCTTCAGCCTTTTTCCTTAACTGTGGTTTATTGGAGGATGGATCTTGCCTCTGGCATAATATAGAGACTGTACATGGGGTGATGGATGGTGGCTAGACTTGCATTTAAGTCATAAAAGTCTGAAGCGTTTTATCTTGGTCTATAGTTTTATCTTTTCTGGCCTTAAATTATATTCACCCTTTTCTTTTGTCTGGGAAACTACGATGTGTGCATTTGCAAGAAACATGCAAGAAACACAGGAACTCAAGTAGAAGAGGCAAAGGGGGAACATTAATGGCTAACAAGCTATTAGAGATAATAAGCAATAAGATCTAGAGATTTGTTGTGATGTGATTATGGCCTGAACTGCTGAAGCCTGTTTACCTCTGTAGGCTTTAGAGGAGGTCTGTAACATGCAAAATGTCATGTTAAGAGTTTCTTTCAACTCAGACTTTGAAGATTCATCATTCTAAAGATTAACAAGTTCTTTCTTCCTATGTGTACCTTAGCTACCTCCTGCTCCTTCATCCTGCCTCCTTTCTGGGCCTAGCTTCTGTCTCCAGCTCGGATGTCCTCATGATGCTTCACCTATTGGCTGTTTTCAAATCCAGTGACCAGTTTTCAGTTCCTTTTTTGCACCTGGCTTGACAGTTCTTTTTTTATGCTTCCTTCCTGTGGTTTATTTTCTGTTAATTTGTTAATGAAAATGTCAGCCAATGAGACAAATCATGTCAGATTTGAAAAAGAAAAATGACTGTACAGCCACTACTTTCTCTCCAGCTGCTGTTTGCTTCTAATTGCTGGAAAAACATCAGGCTCAGATTACAGCTTTACTCTTACACTTTACCTGTTGGATGATAGCCATGGTTTGCATTTTTTTGCTTTGCCCTGCCCTTTGCCCTGCTTCCCTGGATTCTATTAATCACACCTTTCTTAGTAAATAATTTCTCCAAACAACTGTTTATACCTCACATGCCGGTGTGCGGCCTACATGCTAAAAAAATAGGCTTTGCTTTTCCCAGAATGTGGGACTGGAGATCCAAAGGCCTTTTACTTGTCTCAACTTTCCAATAACTGACATGATCAAATCCCATAGACCTAATTTTACCAAAAGTATTCATTGATTTTGAAAATCTTGTTGTTTTCATTGTAAAAGCCTTTTTCTTCAAACTGGAAGGTCTGCAGTTTGCCAGGAGTTTATGGAAGAGCAGCAAGAAAAGTTAATTTGATAGTATCAGAAGTTTGGATAAAGTAATGTTGAAAGCTGATGTCTGGATTGGGGGATAATTAATTTATTAAATTGTACAGAACTTGTGCTGATTTTTCCATTTCTGGATACTTAAAATTAGATGAATCCACTTTCAGTTCCTGGCATTCCTATTTGTGTAAGATACACATTTTCACAAATTCTTAACTTTGCAATTTAGGGTCAAAGCAAAATTCGGTAGCAGGCAAAAAGTTCCACTAGTTAATTTCTCTCGGCTTCTTTTCTAAGCCAACTTTTATTTGCACTAGGAAGCCTTTTCAATATACTTCATGATTTCTGATAGTATAGCTTAAAATTGAGAGGTTGCAGTGTAGCCTGTGGAGGCTGCCCCTTTGTGCTTTGGCAGGTGGGGGAGAACAGCTGGCCTGTGGCAGCACAGTGCTGTAACCTTATAACAGCAATGGAAACCAAGCCACAGGCATTTCATAGAGGATGGTCTGTGGGGTTTTTTAGCTAACTTAAATTTTTTTCAACTGCTGTGTGGCTTTCAGTTAAATTCATTCCTTTAGGATGTTTAAGAATAAACATGTCTGAAAAAAGTTCATATTTCCTTTCAGGACAAACTGCAACAGGGAGTTAGATGGGAAGGGTTAATTGTCTGTGTTATACAGAAATGTTTCCATCCCATGGTACTGTCGTGTTAACAAGTGGACTCGATGATCATGAGGGTCTTTTCCAGCCTAAGTGATTCTATGAGTTCATGATTCCTGGGTAAAAACAAAGTTTACATTTCATCAGTTATGCTTGTTATCTTTCCATGCTTTCAGTATTGTTTGTTTTTCTCATAGAAAATACGTGCACTGGAACCAGAAGGCAGCTTGAAAATGGACTTGGTTCTTGTGAAGGCAGATGCTGCCCTTCGCAGCATCAGTGAGGATAAGAAGCATGAGGTACTCTCTAAGCTAAAAGACATTAAGGCCTTGTGGGAAGAGACAGCCATATACATTACTCATTGTCACAGGTAAGACAAACATACTCTTGGGTGTGTTGAGGCAGCTGCTTCCTCCAGTGCTTCCATAAAGTGTTTCCTGCTTCTCTCTGCTGCCTGGATTGTAGATAGCAATTCCCTGCCAGTCCCAGGCCCATGAGCATTTTGGGGACTATGTGGGGAGAGGGGATCAGGGAGACCTTGGTGCTCTGCCTTCACAACCTGCCCCACCCATCTTGTGGTCTGGAATAATGAGTTTGGTCAGGCACAGGGACCTTATACAGAATATTTCCTCCCCAAAGCAGAGAGGACCTGGGAAGTGAATCCAAACCCTGTGAAGTCAGAGCAAGTTAAAATTGCTGAAAACCTTGTGCCCTGCTTTGAAGGCCTTTTGAGATTGTTGGTCTCCACTGCTCCCATCATCATTTCATCTAAGTCGTCTCTCTTGCTCTCCCCAACAGCCGCATTGAGTGGGTCTGGCTGCACTGGAGCGAGTACCTGAAAGCCCAAGATGAGTTTTACTCATGGATTCACAACATGAGGGTGACCTTGGAGCCTGACATTGAGTTGCAGCTTGGCTTAAAGGAGAAGCAGTGGCAGCTGAGCCACGCTCAGGTTTTGCAGAATGATGTCCTAAATCAGTCAGTCCTGCTGGAAAGGCTGCTGGAGGAAGCTGCTTCGTTGTTCAGCAGGATAGGTGACCCAAGCATTGATGAGGATGCTCAGAAGAAAATGAGGGTGGAATATGAAGAAATCAGACAAGAAGCTCAGGTACACTTATAATGAATGGGAGGTGTTCAAGTTCCTCCAATCCATGTTGGTGTTTTCTACTTCCTCCCTGAGTGATGGGGCTTACGTGATAGGCCTGCAAAAGGAAGCAGAGCTGAGGACCCCTGTTCTTTCATTCAATGGGCTGCAATGTTTGAAACAATTGTCAAGTCCCAAGATGAGCTGTTGCCCTGGAGTGATGTTAATTGGGATGCTGTTACATGGTGCTTTATAGTGTGTTGCTGTAAAGTGCAGGCTGCATGCTGTGACCTAGTGAATATTGCTTTAGGTCATCTCTGTATAAAGTTTGAATTGTTCCTCACTTTTCAGCACATTAGTGGTTTATGTATAACCAGATGCAGAGTACCCATTCCAGGAGCCAGGGAATATTACATGGGCACAGCCTTGCTGGAGGAAGTAGCATTAGCTGAGACCCAGAGGTGCCTTCCCTGCCTGCAGAACTGGAAAGCACAGAGGTGGGAGTCAGCTCTGGCCCAACACTTTGCTCAGTGGCCAGTTCCACTATCTGAAAGATTTTCATGCACACAGATAGTAATTCTTACCCAATACTAATCTTCCATCTTGGAACAGTTGTTAGATAGGCTGGTGTAAGACACCCTGCTTCATCTTTCAGTACCAGTGATTTCCTTTCACCCTGTTTCTGGTAAAGATTGCAGAAAATGCTTTTCACTTCTAAAACTCAAATAAAGGATTAGACCACATGATATGGCCAAGGGACAGACATCTGTGGATGGGCAGAAGAATTCAATTTCCTACTAACCAAATCAATAGAAATACTCAAAGGGATATTTTAAGTACATATATATGTAGACATATCTATACCAAACCAAATTTATACAGAAATTAAAACCTAGTTTTTGCTCATAGTGACTTCCATGTATTTTATAGGCTGGAATTACCTGGTGCAAATAGAAATCATTTTCATTGCATTGTTTCTGCTGTCTGCTTCTGTTAATGCTGCCTTCTATTAATTCCCACACCTACACACCAGTCCAGAACTGGAGCCTGACAGTGATGGATGCTTTCCCTCCCTGGGTTCTGTTGTACAAAGTTAACTTCAGACCACACTGGCAGAACAACAACATTGGGATGCTTGTTCCACTGCCCTGCTTTCTCCATAGATACATTTTCTCTTTTGAAGTAAAACACCCCAAGCCTCAAAAGTGACAAAAAACCCCCTAAGCTGGCATCTTTTCTGAGCATGTAGTTCAGATACTTTTCCAACCATAAATATACAACTACTGCTCTCTCCAAAATCTAGAGTATATTTGGAAATTCTGTAGCTTCATCTCTCAGAGAAGCCACCAGCAGACTTGGGCTTCAACACTGACTATGTATTTTTAAAGGTAGATCACTTGATTACAAGGCATCTGGATGTACAAATAAGAAGGTTGCAGGGAATTCAGATTGCCACTTAAAATTATCATTCACTCCCTCCTCACCAGAATTGTCTTTGGTTTTGAAGCTGGAGACAGCCATTAGTTATTTTAATAAAGCTGTTCTTTCCAACAAGTAATTTGAATACTCAAAGCCAGAATGTGACCTCTCTGAGACTGATTTTACATAGTGTGATTTCTCTAACTGACTTGGATATGTGCTGGTGTAAATGAGATCAGGAAGTGGCTCATACTAGTTAGACAAAATATGTCTTTATGTTTCCAGCCAACTGAGACACTAGAAAAAGCTTTTCTTTGGCATTGGTTATAAATACCACATTTCATAGAAGGATGGAATGAGAGAATCCAGATAAGAAATCCCTCTTTCAGGAGGTATGGAACAAAGAAGGGAGTTGGAAAGTCTTGGAATTTGCAACGGGAGTAAATGAGGAGTTTATTATCTAATGCCAAGGTTACAGGCACCTTGGGAATTGCATTGGAAAGTATAACACTTGTTAGAGAAACCATGCCACCCCTTCCAACGGGCAGGAGGAATGAATGAAAGAGTCACAGGAGTTGTAAGGGGATTACTCTGGCCCCTCACATGATGAGAGGCCAAACTAAATGTGACTTGCAGATGCCAGCTGAATGCCTGAGCCAGAGGAGCCTCGCTGGTGTTTGTAGATTACACTGGTGTTTGAAGAGCATTTTTAGACTCTGTGCAGTTGTCCAGTTCTATCAGAAGGCAGGCTCTTGGCCAGTGTTTCTTAAACGGTTTGCCTGTGATATTGCTTTTCTGGTATGAGCAAATGGTGAGAGGGTTTGTTTTTTTTTTTTTCCTTAGTGCTAACATGTGTCTTTAACATTCCCAAATTTTAAAAGCATATCTTTTAATTACATCAACAGGAATATTTTTAGATGTGGCAGCCATTTCCTACATGCTTTCCCTTGCCCAGGAAATTGAATATATGCAGAGGTAAATCGTTGTGTGTTTTATCATAAATGATGATTGAAGATGGTAAGAAAAGTTATGATATACAGGATGTTGATATTTAGGAAATGTATTAAATGCTTCTGAGCACAACAAATTAGCTTAATTCCCTGTTGTCCCTGTCAGCTGAAATTATCAGGAAGGGCTTCAGGAGCTTTCCATACTCTCCTTGAGACACTACAGAGGAATTTAAAGTAGGAACTTCCTTTATGTACTCTAGATTGCCTTCATTAACTGTGAAGGGAGCTTAGGGAAGAGGGCTTCCTAAGCCTCTGTCCACCTTCCTTGAGTACCCAGGGCTGGGCATATTCTGCTCAGACACATCCCTTTCTCTGCAGCCCATGGCAAACCCCTTATTTTCCTGTCTGTGCTCTTACTCTTTGCAGGGCCGTGTCCTTGCTTCATGTCTTCTCACGTTAGTCTAGTGAATGTGGGTGTTAAATTGTACACTGTGCTGCTCCCCAAGCAGTTAACCTGACAGGAGTAAGTGATACCTTATTTTTCATCATCGGAAAGTTTTCCTGCTTAACCTCTTGTGGGGGGAGGGCTCAGCCAGTTCTTTGTAAGTCTATTGTCTATTTACTTTGTAAGTCTTTTGACAACTAGCACAGTCTGTCCAGATTCATGGCATCTATTCTTTGACCTCACAGACCAGCAGTGCACCCAAACTGCTTATTCCTTTGTTTTAGCTGGCCAAGGATAGGTTGTTTTGACTTCCTGTTGAACTCCCTGTATATCAGCCTAAGATTTTTGATCTTAATAATATCTCTGCTTTGTTATTCTGATTTAAGCCTTTTGGAGCTTCTACCAGTAAAACAAATTATGCTAAATCCCTGGAGTCAATAAGCTTGGCTTGACTTGGTTCACTTAGATGTGTGGCCCTTTTACACTGCTATAAAGTTGTCTTCTTCAGGTCCTTGACCTGAGGTCAGAGCATGAATTCTTTAGCTCTGCAGATTTGAGAATTGACACATGGGAACTTAGCAAGTGAGATGTTCTACTGGATATATTTTGGCCACAGAAGTCTGCAGTCATAATTCTACTTTTTGGTTTTGTCCAAATCTGTGTATGGCTGGTGCTATTAAAGGTCATGCTCTAATAAATGGGTAGCATTTCATCCTCCATGGGAAATAGCTGTTCCTTAGCTGTCCCTCTTTTGTCCCACAGAAGTCAACAAACTTGAGGGGGGTCACTCAGGATTTGCAACAGTCAGCAGAGACTGAAGTGGCAGTGTGCAAAACAGGCTGGTGGTGTTCCACTTGCAGGGTGGTGGCTTTGTAAGGCACCATGAGCATTACCTGTCCCAAAAGTGAAGGGAAAAGTCCCAGAGGGACTGCCACCCCAGCACACGGGGGATCCTGTTGGCCTGGCTGGAGAACAGGCTGATAGAATGGAGATGGCTCACTGCCACCTCAGGCAGGTTGGCAGGTGTGGGGACCTGTCCAGAGCCTCACAGGGACAAGGGAAATGCAAAGGGGACTTTTCAGCTCTAGCCACCATTGCAGCTGTCACTCTACTTGCTGTGGAGGGCAGCTGCTCAGAGGCAGTGATGTGTCCTGTATTACACAAAATGAAACTTGGCTCATTGTCTGCGAGAGCAAGGGATGCTGCAAGCACTAAACGGATTGCACAAGGAATGATTTCTTTTTTTAATCTAATGTAACCACAATGTACCTCAATTGCTCTCCATACCAACTGGAGAAGGGCAAGAAAAAATCAGTCTGCTTTTGCAGAAGATAATACTTAGGCTGAATATTATACTGGTGAAACAACAGAGCAGGTGATTTGTGTCAAAAGCAAAAAAGCCTGAACTTGGCCTGGCAAATGAGAGCAAATGTGACTGTGACTTGTGAGAAGTGCCAGACTAGATCAGCTGGCAGCAACTCATGATGTGCAGGCCCTTGTAAATTCTGGGATTGTTGGTTATAGGGTTCACAGGCAGTAACTTGAAAACTGAAGCGTGCTTTCCATTGGCTTGAGTTTGTTTCCAGAGTCTATGATACCACCACAGAATAGTTTGTGACCTGCTAAGTAAGTACAAAAGTGTCTGGACTACACAATTGAGGGTGATGGTAATTTTCCATGCAGTCTGTTTAAATAATAAACAATTAAAAAAAAATTATGCCTCTCTAGTGCATTCTCGTTGTTATTTATAACCCACAAGAGGAACGTAACTCTTTATCTCTCAAAGAGAAAACCAGAAACAAACTCTGTCTCTTTTCTTTTTTCTAATGAGAGAGTAGGAAGGTTTGGAAAGCCAGAAATTCACCTGACAGGGCCTTGCAGTTTGTGTTCTTGGAGACTTAGACATTGAGAGCCTGCAGCAAAAGCCAGACAGAAGCAAGCCTTTGTGTACTTTTGTGTTCTGTCTCTTTTGGTAAACTTGGAATTCCTGTGGAGGCCAAGTGTTATCGGGGCTCCTGAAAAGGGAGTCTTGTTTATAAATTCTGGGTTACAATGTAGAGGAAAAAGAGCCAGATAAGCACAGTCCTCACCACTTCTGATGTCTCTTGTTACAGAACAGAGTGAAACTGCTTGAAACGATAACCAAGGAACATGAGCAGTACAGCGCCAGTGTCCACCAGTTTCAGTCGTGGCTGAATGGTGTCACAGAGAGATTAAACTGCTGCATTGGAGAAGCAACGAAGTCTTCAGCAGAGGACAAGCTAAAGGCACTGAAGGTCTTTGAACAATATAGCTCTTAAAAGGAATTAGGATTGTGTATTTTTCATGCCCGTATATGTTTCTCAAGCCGTGCAAAGGTGTCCTTGAGAAAAAAATTATGTGTACAAAATAGATGGTGTTTTTAGCATGGGCTAGGGCAGATGAGTTGTATGAGGTCCTAAAACTGTTTGTACATATGGTTCTTCCAGTGAGTCACAAACTGGTCTGGTTTGTTTTCCTTAAAGCCTAATCTCCAAGGGTTATGTGATTCTTCGAGAATCTTGTTTAAATAAATCAGATTTATTTATAAAGAATAAAACATGATCCAAATAGACCCTGAATATTCACAGGTTTTGAGAGTTTAGAGCTGGTGATGAAAATACCATGTTTGAGAACAATATCCTTTATTTTGGTGCCATTGCTTTCAATGTTTAGCTTAAAATCTCTGAGATCCAACTATTAATATATGTCTAGTGCCTGCAGCTCCTGTTGTCTTTGTCAGGGATCTCAGGTGATAAGCATTAATAAAAACCAATATTAACAGAATCAATGGCAATTAGTATTACTCAGAAGGCAGTCAGATGACTAAGCCTGGCCTTCTGGTCACTTGAAAAAAGACATGTTTTGAAATTAGAAGTGAAAACCAAAAAATACAACTGGGAAAGGTGATCTTTTTTCCTACTGATTTTAGCTTTTTCCCCAGCTTCCCATTTCTCCAGATAATCTTCATTTAACTTCTTTTTGCAGGAAATTGCCAAAGACATTAGGAATGGTGGAAAGAAATGGAAACACCTTGAAAATCAGTGTGCAGAGGTGATTCAGAATACCTCTCCACTTGGATCTGCGAGACTGAAAGATGAACTTGAAGAGCTAAGAAAAGCCTTGGAGAAGTTGAAACGGCGGAGTAGTGAGGAGGAGGAGAGATTGCTCAAGATCCAACAGTCTGAAAGTGCCTATGAGTCCCAAGCCAGACAACTAGAAGCAGACATCCAGAAGCTGAGAAAAGATCTACAGAGACTAGAAAATGACCTAGACCCTGGGGAAGGGGAAAAAACTGAAGATGAGCTTGTAACTCTGTGGAGAAAATGCAATGTAAGTTATCCTTTGTGTGGAGGATCAAGTGCAGCCATAGACTGAACATCCCACAGATTCCTGTCCCATTGGTTAGAGATGATAAGGAAAGAGTGAGAGTGTGCATGAAACACATTGAGGAAAATGTGATTGCCAGCAGTGGAATCAACTGCCCCAACCTTCATCTTATGCTGCACAGAAGGAGCAGGGTTAGAGGATGTGCTGGAGTTTCTGCCTAGAGTTCAAAGGGATTATATGCAAAAAAAAAAAAAAAAAGCACAACACAGAGCAAACAGCACAATTTGCTCCACTTCAAGAGAAGCAGGAAATGAATGCCTCACCGTATATATAAATACACAGACACAAGTACATGCACAGACACAAGTACACATATGTCTGAGGTATTTGGTAAGACCATTGCTATCTCTGTAAGACAGGTACCTGTTTTCCTTTACTAGCAGATACATCATCAGTACTAAGAAGTCCCAAGATTGTTACAATCCAGTATTTATACCAAAACCAACCTGCTGCAAAGATGAGTGCAAAAAATTTTTCACACATTAAATGGATAAGAATCTTTATTACTCATTTCCTCTCGAGGGCTGGTTTTACATTTATTATCTGTTCCCAAAATGCCTTTCATTGCTGTTTGTATGTCTATGGCTAGGCAGGACTAACTGGGAAAAGTATATGCAAAAAGGATCCAAAAAATATAGACTGGTTCAATCCAGCTATATTTGCATGGGTTTTAGTTGTTTTTGTTTCCCTGAGTCACCCTAGAATTAACATTTTCTGTATGTGAGTCTCTGAAAAAGATCTGTTCAGGCAAACAGATGCTGTTAAGTCTGCTCAAAAAATGCAGCTCGTGTTATAAACTGCAATCAGTGAAACTGGGCCTGTTTGTGATTCGCTCTGTTCAAACAGTGAACCCTGCAGATCAGATGCAGAGGTTGGGCAGTGTGAGGGGAGGAGAGAGAGCCTGCTGGAAAAAAAACTGTTGCTGAGAATGTTTTATGTCTTTGCAAAGACCATATTCCTTATAACCAGGAAAAAAACCACTGAAAGGGGATTTGTGCATACCCTGAGACACAGCCTTACTTCTTCATTTCATATGCCAGACACTACATAGGTGTGATCTGTTCATTATTTTTATAATTAAGGCAACAAGATCAGCTCTGGCTGCAGAAGAGTCAAAGATTGAGAGGCTGAAGACTCAGCTTAAGGAACTGCTACGGTTTTCCCAAGATGTGCAGCCACATGCTGAGAGTGTTGTCTCTGCAATACACCAGTATCAAAGGTACTGGGAAGTCTGATTATGGTGGGCAAGTGGGGGGAATCTTCTTTCAGAGATTGTCAGGGGCCTAAGAAAAAAGTGGTATGCCATCCAATTGTGGGTGATGGGTAGAAAAAAAAAGTTTTTGCTAATTACATCCGCCTCTGTTTCAGTAAAGCTGTAATTTTAGCCATTTGCTAAGAGCTGGAGGCTCCTGGTCATTTTCAAGCAATGATCTTACATCATTAATGTTGTGTATGGTTTGAAGAAAATTAGATTGTTGGCAGCTAATTTGATCTAATTAGCATTTTGTAATAATAATTTATGTATTTTGCTTGCCTTTCATGCCAGCAACTAGAAAATCAGGACAGGTGCTGTGGTAGTAAACGGTTCAGAAGAATTATGGCCCTCCCTTGCTGAGTTTGTTGCGGTGACTCACCAGCCTTAGCAATTATTTGGCAGAGTTTATTCCCCTTCTCCTGGCAGCTTATATGCATGTTCCTGTTTTCAACTTGCCTTGGGTTGGAAACTCTGAAAGTTTAGCCTCTCCCAGACTTCAGTGTTTCCGTTTCCAGGCTGCCTGGAATCAGGAAGTAAAGAAGCTGCAGCAAATTTTGCAAACTAGAAGACAGGATCATTTTTTTAAGGGAAAAAAGAAGGTCAGTTCTTTTCCTGTATCCCAGCTTTTTTCGCTCTGTGCACAGTATGCTGTCCTGCTGGAAGGGTTATAGGTTATTGTGGGAAAGGATTTCAGTTTAAAAACTGGCAAGTAAACAATGTTGAAAGAGGAGCAAAGAAGGCAGGGGACTTGTCTCTGAGTAGAAAATGGCAGCTGCTCCTTTGCCAGCTTCTCTCCAAAGCTTCTTTGGGAAGTCAGTCAGCTTCCCACTGAGCCTGGCAGGGGCAGCAGAGCAAAAGGCAGAGGGCACGTCAAGTCAGAACTTTCTATTTGCGGAGCTTGTGGCCTCTGCACACTTGCCTTTGTTTAGCCCTGTAAAGGCCCAGTGACGCAGGTAAGATTGTTGTTTCTGTTTTTATAGAAAGGCAGTATTGATCCTGATTGGCACTGCTCTCACCTGCCTGTCTTGTGAGTTTGCACTGTTCCCCTATGAACATAAAGTTTGGGCTGCATTTTGCCACATCAGGCAGGATTCTGCAAAGTGGGAGGTCAGGCAAGCTGAGAAAAACAGGAGGCAGCTGCATGGGGTGAGTCACTGCTGGGCCTCATCACTCGGCTGTGTTTGGGATAAGCCTTTTTAAGAGAAGCCTGGATATTCATCGAAGGTTTGCTGATTTATTTTTTTCCCAGTAATAGAGCTGTGCATGTACATGGAAACATATACATAAATACAAAGCTTTTATTAGAATTACCTTGTGTACTAATTCAAGTGGTTCTGCAAAATTTAAAATAATTATATCTGAAATAAAAATGTATTTTTCACTTTTTGTGTTAATGTAAGGTTATCAAAGACTTTTTAATGTAATTTTTTAAAGAAACAAAACCTTGTTTTTTACTGGCAACTGCAGTTACATTCAAGACACTTTTGACTTCTTCCTCCCATCAGTCAGTGAGACTGCTCCGATAATATGATTTGTTAAATCACACTGGTGACAGCAGCCAAGAGAGATTACATACAAGGGGAAGATGCTGGCTACTAGAAAAGCAAAGTAGCTCCTGATACACAGTTGCACAAAAGACAAATGTGTCTTATGGCGTCTAAATAAAGTTTTGTCAGATGTCTCTGACTGACAGAGCAGCTGTTGGTAGGCAACACCAGGCTCAGGCAGTAAAACAGACTGAGGCTTTTGTGTTGCATATGGTTTACACCCAAGTATTGTATTAATTCATGCCTTGAAGAAAAGAATGTTTGGGCTTAGATTTCTTCATAATCCTTCTCTTGGTTGTTACTTTATCCTTACAGTGTTAGAGGCAAGACTTCTAAAATGAGCAGTGATACAGAAACCAAACTGAGGAGACTCTTCCAAAATCCTCTGCAAAGTTTTGAACAGTGGAAGCCATCGGTCCAGATGCTCCTGGAGACTCCAGAGCCAGAACTGGCTCACATTGAGGTAGCAAAGCTGTTGCTAAGTTCAGAAATATGGATTTGACCAAGCCTGCATACAGCTGCCAGGCAGCAGCAGCTGGAAGGTCCTGCCAATGTGGCAGGAAAACCCACAGAAGGGATGGAGGTCTTAGCTCCAGCTGTAGCACATTGTCTTATTTTTTGACCTCCATTTGGTTAACTAGAGTTGTCATCTGAGTAGACTGCATAAAGTGTGAGATATGTTTAACAGTGATGATAATATTGTTTAGCCCAATAATAATAATATAATAATATTAGCCCAAATATCCCTGGATGGGAAGTTTGTAGAGACTCTGTTGAAGAATTATGTGGTGACATAGACATGGGATTAAAATGCACAATTTGTGCATGTGCCCAGCAAGGTGTGTTTGTTACTTTGTCATCCCTGTGATCACCAGAATAAATGTCTCAGTGAAGAGGGATGGAATTTATCCTCAGGGTGAGCATTCTGGCTGTCCTTTTTGTTGGTTGTTTAGAGCTCTCCTCTGCACAGACAATTCTTTCCAATAGTACAGCTTACCTCTCTTTCTGATCACAAAATGGATGCAGCCCTGGTGTCTCTAACATTGTCAGGAAGATTTTTCCTTTAACTGAGCACTGCCCAGGTACCTTCTGTTACCCCTTGTTGGCCCAGCATGCTGTTTTCACCTGCCTTTGTCATACTGCTTTGGTTGTGTGACTTGTGTGAGAATAATATGGATATATGATTTTTTTTTGTATGATCTCACTGGAAGAACTTTTCTCCTTCAGGCTGCTCTAGCTGAAAGCTCCCAGTTCAAAGAGAAGTTGATGACATTACAGCTAAAGAAGGATTTGCTAAACAATGTCCTTGGTGAGGAAAAAGTAGAGCCTTTCCTTCAAGAAGTAGCTGAAGCTTCAAAGGAGAGAGAAATTCTACACAAAAGTCTACTGCAAAGCAAGAGCAAACTCCAGGTGAACTACAAACCCCATATGCTGTCTTTGCCTTTGATAAAGACAAAGATCAAATCTTTACTAAGCCAGTTTTATACATAAAAATTTAATACCAATCCTTTTTATATTTTCTATTTTCTATTACCTATTTTCTGATTTGATTGCTCAAATATTCATATAAACTTGTGGTCTGTTGCATAGTGTAGCTCAGTGTTTATTCTGAATATGAAACAGATATTGACAAAAGATAATTGCAAGGGCTATATGTTGAATGCTGGATTTGTTTTCTTATTTCTCCATCTAGAATTTGATATTGCAACATAAGAACTTTGATGCTGGTTTTGCACCATTGCAAAAGAAATTATCTGCCATCAAAGCCAAATTAGATCTGGAGAAGGAACCACGGCCTGACCTCTTGGGTAAAAAGACACAACTCCAGAGACTCCAGGTACATTATAGTATTGTTTGGCCATGTTATCCTCAGCTAACTGTGGTTCCTGTTCATTCATATTTTATTATCATTGGGAATTCAATACCTTTCCCTTCATTTGTGTGCTAGATAATTTCATTTGGTCCAGTTTATAGCATGAGTGAATGAAATTAAAGCAGTGCAGATGAAGCACTGGCAACTGAGCTTGAGGGAAGGAAACAGCAGCTGGAAGCTGTTGGTGGTACACCTTCTTGGGCTAGTTTAATTGCTAAAGAAAATGTATCCTGACACTTCCCACTGGCAGTGAAACTGCACAAGATAGATTGGTTCAGGTTAACTTCCTCAAAAGAGTTTCCACTGTTTCACTACCTTTTATATCCTCTTCTTTCTGCTCTTTACCTTGTCACTTAGCTGTGGCACATGCTGGATTTACTCCACAGGCTGATTCAACTGTCCGAGACAAGATTAAAAAAATTAACAGAAAAAGATGATAATTTTTTGGTTAGTGTTTTGAACTGGTTTTTAGTGTTTTTTTCCGCAAAGGGTCCAACATGCAGTAGAGCTTGTTCAAGGCATGCAGTGGGATCACATACCTGGGAGAGGGGAGAGAAGAACAAGAGGAGAGGGTGAGCTATGATGGTTCAGCTGTGCTGTGGCACTGCATCCTTGGTGGCCACAGGGGTGTTATCACCACAGCTCTTTGCTGGTTATACCATGGCTCCTCTGGCACTTCTCAGCAGCTTATCTTCTTTGTTAGCTCCCAGTAACAGGTAAAGGACATCTAACTTTTTTTCTCTGAAACATTTACTCCTAGGCATTGAAACAATTCATTTTCTTAGTGACAGTGGTTATTGTTGGGATTTTTTGTCCCACACTATCAAATGAAGCTGCCTTTGGTGTATGTTCTGTTGAAGTCCATGCCATACCTAGTACACTACATATATAGAATCTGTCTTTTCCTCTACAGATGATCCAAGATGACTTGGCAGAGCTTGCAATTCAGATGGAGGAGGTAGAGAAGCTTGTTCAGTCAAATACCACACACAGGCATGAAATGAACCAACTTTCATCTGACTCTCAGGCTCTGAAGAGATCACTGGAGGTAACACAAGGAAGTTTTTAGTTGCCTGGGGAGTTGTCAGTTATCTCTATTTAAAAATATTTTAGAAAATCTTTGACATTACATGCTTTGAGTGACAGATATTTTCATTTCAGGGGAAGAAGGCGCTGACTTCATATGGCTTTGATAACTCTTGCAGGATTCTCTGATTATCTCTAATGTGATTTCTCTTGGGGATAGGATGCCATCCACACAGATTTTATGTCTATATAAACTGGTTTTTGAGTGGGCCTGAGATTTCTGACCAAAAAATCCTCCTAGTTATATTATCAGGGTGGTGCTTGCACTTCACAGATTATGGAGAGGGGGCTTATACCAAAGTGTTTAGGGGTTTACAGCTTTGTGACCTAAAAGTTAATGAGAGAAAAGTGCTGTGATTGCATAAATACTTGCTTTGTCCTGAGGCATTTTGTAGCTTGCAAACATACCTATAAAATGACCTTCAGAGCAATCTCAGAAGAAGAGCTCATAAAGTTACCTTAGCTATACAGTTCACCATAAAATTACATGTGTTAAAGTGTTACCTGAACATGCAGTGTGGAATTCTAGTTTCAATCTCAATCATCCCATTTATCACTGAACTGAACTTTCGCCAAACAAGTCTATACAGTCACTTCTGATGGAGGGAGTGCAAGATGTATTTGATATTGACTGGGGTACAAAACTCCCAGACATGTATATTCTGTATTCCCTTTCAGCTGAGAAAGAGGGGAGCTATTCTAGTTCTTAATACCCCACCGTGTGGTTGAATTCAGGCCTGCAGGAGCCTGGAGGTGTTCTCCACACCACTGATGCTATGGTTTTTTCTCTCATTAATAGCTGTTTTTTTTCTATTTGCCCATGAAGTTCTGTGCTCATCATTGTGTTAGAGCCAGTAGAGAAAGTGCTTTTCGTGTGTCAAAAGCAAAATGTTGTGTTATGCTGACATATTTTATCATTTGTAGATGATGATACAGCAGAGTGAAGACCACGTTCAGAAGCATTGGGCATATAATGACAAACTGTCTGACCTCCAGCAGTGGATCTCAGTAACCAGGGAGAAGATTGACTCCTGCCAGGATGCTGATGGAGAGCAGAACACTGAGGGCAGGCTGGAAGACCTGGAGGTGAGAAAAGCATCTTGGTTTAAGATGTTAATTATTCCCTTCACAGCACTCAGACATTAAGAGTGGGGGTTTCAAGTGAGGATTTCCTGGTTTGGGAGAGTAATGATGTGTGTTTCTCCTTCCATAACTGTTGGTTGCTGTTGCCTCTTTGCTTTGCCCTGTGTTGTGGGATGTGGGGCTGTGTAACAGAAAAGAGCAGTGAAAATGAGTAAGAAGTGTTGTGATGAATATAAAGTATTTTCCAAGGATAAGTGGTCTGTTCTTGTCAGGGTGATCTCTCCGTATTGAACATTCCTGCCATTTTAGCTGGCCTTCTACTTGTTGAACTGAGCTGTTCCAAAGCTGCCAGCTTTTCCCTGGGTAGCAGTACTGCTTGCTAAATTCACTACAGTTTTTATCCAGTAGGATACTTCAGCTGGCAGTTGTTGCCTTCATATGGGAGACTAAAATCTTTCATGGGAAGGCTACAGAAGGAGGTGTGTGGACAGCTTGCACCCTCAAAGTTTCCCCATCAGCTCTTTGACCTCTGTTGGCTCTTTGGAAGTATCCACAGCATATTTTTTTCCTGCTAGGTATGTTCTAGCTAGTGCCAATGAAACCAGCATAGTCCTGGACTAAACACAGCCTTCAGTCTGACTTTGCCTCGGCTTTACCGAGGATACCTAGGAGTAATTATCAGGGCTTTGCATTTCAGAGATTGCTGGCTGAGTTTCCAGATAAGGAGATCCAGCTGCACCTTGTGGAAGCTCATGGCCAGTTAGTCATGGAGAACTCTTCTCCAGAGGAGACTGCCCATGTCCAGGCAGAGCTGGATCAGCTGAAGGAGTCATGGAAATCACTGAAGGAGGTGGCAACTGGGTAAGTGTTCATGTAGGTCTTCCTTATGTCACTTCAACGGGGTTCTCTTTACTGCAGTAAGAACAGATGCACTTGAGGCTTTATGCTCTGTGCTGTGAAAGTGAACAGCCATACCGTAATGCTAGAAGCAAGATGGGATTTTATTTGTTTGTAAACTGAAAATTGTTAATTTTAAGTTAATTAACTTTTTAAGACTCTGAACCTCAATGTCTGAGAATCTTCCTTTACCTCGTGTTGGAGCAGGCAGTGTCTTATGACCTGGCTCACTCTTGTACTGCCAGTCTGTGTTAGAGAAAATTTGGCATAGACTTGCTGACTTGTGCTGTTCTGTCTCATCTTCCTGTTCTCCTGGGAGATGCCTCCAAGGAGGGTGTATCCGCAATGGGATTTGTGCCTTTTGCAAACCTGCAGAAGTGTAAGCAGAGCTAAAAATCTTCTCTTCAGCTGGGAAATGAAGACTTAATTTATTTTGCCTCCACTGTGTAGTGTCGAAATGCTGTTCATATTTACAAGCCTGTATTAATATTTAATGACGTGCATGTATGATTGTATTCATACATACTGTCAGAATAGGCACAAAAATTAAATTACAAAATCAAGGAAGACTTGATTGTTCTCCCTCCTGTAACCAGAAAGAAAGGTATATTGCCAAGGTAATATTTTTATAAAGAAAAGAAAACAAAACACTTGGAAATGTTAGAACTAGAGTCCTGGTGCAGCTGTGAGACACTCCAGTTGGGAATAACTTCAGTAGTAATAGTGTCATTAGTATTAATAATAATATGATAATAACAACAGTAGTGGTGTTTCCCCAGAGCTCTCTCCCATAACCTCAGTCAAAATGTGGATGTCCACTGCACTGATAGCTCTGGTTTTGTGTTTTCAAGCCTCCTCAAAAAGTGGCAGTTAAACAGACCAGTGGATGACAAGAAGAAGAAAAGAGCATTTGTGGACAGCAGATGGATATCTAGACCTGCTTTCCGCCTTTTTGATGTCGGTCCCAACCATAAGCAGGTGAGGTGGGGACTGTGTGTCTGCCTTCACATCAGCTTCACAAGAACAATTTCATTGCCTTCATCTGATATTGCGGGTTACAAAGCTGGAGGTTAAGATTTCACAATCAGGCCTTCAGAGGAAACGTCTGACATAACAGAGAGGGCTTTTTTGTTCCTGTTGTTCTGTCTCCTAGGAGAAGATGGGAGAAGGGCAAAGTACAAGCAGCCACTTGAAACTCCTACATGACTTTGAAGAGTGGCTAGAAGGAGAAAACACTGAACTGACCAAAATTCTTGCTGGGACTCCGTCTTCCACAGAGGAAATTGAAGCACACCAGAGCAAACTTGAGGTTAGTTTTCAGGGGGTGAATGGAGAAAAATATTGCAATAAGTGCCAATTCTTTCAGAATTAAAAAAACCCAAACAATAATAAAACACAAACCCACTCCACCTACCGAAAGCCCACCACCTCCCAAGACACCCCAAAAAATCCTCAAGAACAAATAGACTAAAAATTCAAACACTATGCTCTCTGCTTTACGAGATTCTAGAGTAGATGAAGCTCAGAAATTTCATCCTTTCTACTAAGAAAGGTCTGACAGAACCAGAGTAGAAGGGAAGGAACCTGGCATTTAGCTGTTGGACTGGACATTTCCAGTGTGGTATGGCAAAGGTGTTCATTAAAAGAAGCTGATTAAAATCAGTGTCAAATCAACATTTGGTCTCACTCTTCCTGTTGAGTATAGCCAAATGCCATGGCAATTTGTTAGACTTTTTGGATTGTTAGAAACTAAACACAGAAATACCCAAGGCTGCAGGAGTCCTGCAGGTGAGTTTCATGTCATTTTAGTCCAAAAAAGCAGTAACAAAAATATATGTACTGTTGCATAACCACTGTTTTTATAAATTCTAATTTAAAAAGTGGGGCCTACCTGAATCCTGAATGGCTGCTGACCCTTGTCTTTGCCTTTAGGAGCTGCAGTCCCATGTGCCTCATGGTCAGCATCTCTTTGAGGACCTCCTTCATCTTCATCCTGTCGTTGGAAATTCTGAAGACCTGGAGGACGTGCGTTACCAATGGATGCTCTACAAATCGAAGCTGAGAGAGTCCATGAGTTCACTGGTAGGTGACAGCACACAGCCCACAGCTGCTGAGCTCTGCCATTGCTCTTTCAGGTTGCTTCACATTGCTGGTCTTGCTTCAACAGTATACATATGTTTCTGCTTAATTAAGAGTTGAGTGCTTTTTACTTTTTAATCTATGCTCACAATATTTCTTGGGATGGAAGTTTCAAACCAAAATAATAAATGGCAAAGAGGCATGCAGCTGGGAACTGAGAGGTGTTTATGTGTGTGGATACTTTGGATATGTGCCTGGTTCTGGGCACATGGATTTCTCTTTTTTTTGCTCTTTTTCCACACGACATTCTCCATAGAGTTATTTTTTGACAGTTCCTGCAATAAGAATATATTCACTGTTCATTATTTGTGTCTCCTGCTGTAAGACAGAATAGTCACTGACTGAACTGATTCAAAGTAACTGTGCACAGAAGGACCTAGTCCCTTTTGAAACTGTCTTTATAAGCTAATAATATGGAATGAAATAAAGAAGAGGCATTTTAACGCAAAAGCCAAATTATTAAAGAAATAACCAAGTTGTTATATATAAGACGTGCTAAGGATGGCAGAATACATTATCATATATAAGATATTCCAGGGCATGTTAAAGATATTCCCATGTTCTTAGCATCAATATATATCTATAATGATCAATTAATTTTTTTCTAGCTTAACTATTCACATTATCTGAGCAGCTTCAAGATACCATAATCAAAGGATTAGAATTTACAGGTTTGCATTTGGTACTTTCTGTCTAAAAGCACTTTCAAAAAGTATCTGAATTTGAACACCTAAAATTTGAGGCATTTTAAAATGTTCTGCCTTGGGAAAGGTCTTGAAATCCAAAGCTTATTTAGAATATGAATCCCTTAAAAGGCATGGAAGGTAAACATGACTTTTATTAATAAAGAGCATATTTCTGTGTTTGCCATTGGCTGTAATGACTCATACTATGTTAGCCAAAACCTTCTGTAAGCATTAACACAGTCAATAGGTGTCAGTAGAGTCAAAGCTATTGCTGGGAGAATTGTTGCTCTGATTCAAGTAGCCAAGAACCTAAAAACATGTTATCTTTCTGCCTAATGTTGTTAAAAATCCCATTAAAAAAATCTCCTGCTGGTTCACTCTGTCCAGGTGACCATGAATTTGAAAGAAACATTCCCTGTGTGGTGAATATTCATTTACAGGCTCCTCTGGGATCTCAACTTCATGCTGCTTTTTTTTTTTTTTTTTTCCCCTTCTTCTTTTAAACAGAGTGCTGGATCTTTGGAGGAACCAGACAGATTCAGAAAGGCAAGACAGTTTTTTATTATTAAGTTAAATAATGTTTGACCTGACATTTTGCAGAAAATTATTTTAAATTTTTCTTATGATTACTGAAATCAATTTGCTTACTAACAGCCACTCTTAAAGAATTCATTGATTTTCTCCAGATTCTTAAATGGAAAAATATTACAGTATTTTACTCCTGAACTAGGCTTACTGTATCTCTAGAAGCTAAATATTCATCTCCTGGGAGAGGAGGGAAACTCAGTTTTTATATACCTACACGCTAGGTGAATTTAACTCATTTTTCAAAAGAGACTAAGGAAGAGCCAAAATATCTCTCTAAAGGATTTAGTGGTTAAGTGCCTAAAATAATTTTGAAAATGGGACTTTTAATTCTTTAGAAAATTCAGAAAAAGAATGCTTTGGATGAATCAGCCCACCTTCTTTCTAACACAGAAAGCCAGAGAAAGTCAAGAGATTTATCTAATGCTATTAGACTATAAATCCTTATTCTAAGCAGCAGAATTCCTCCTGTGATGGATTTTCTTTTTGAAGTGATGACATAAGAAACAGAAGCAGTACAGGAGATGATAAGGAGAAGGTAAAAGAAAACAAAATACTGACAGTTTCTTATTAAACCAAGCAGCACTTCTGACCCCATTTTCCTAAAGTCAGCAAATTTTTCTGTCGCTATTTGCTTTGTTTATAGATGCTGTTCTACTTTGTACTGTCATCTCACTTTCCATTTGTTTTTAGAAGGACTAGAATAAGGCTTTATTTGCCCAACACAAAGGAGATTGAATGAATAATGTGTTGCAGGATCATAATGACATAGTCATTTTATGGTAAATCAAACCCTAGATTTCTCCTGTTGCAACACCTCTGCAGAAGAGACCAGTATTTAAAGGGTGTGGTACAGTGCACTTCAAGCATGGCCAGAAATCAAGACTTTCCTCATTCTGATGAGATATTCCTCTAATACTCAAATGTGGGGTAGCAGCTCCAATATTTTTACCCAGCAAAGTACTGACCAATTTTAAGGCAGTTTTCACACTTCCCTCAATAGTTTTGGCTGCAGTTCAGCCTTCCTAAAGACCCCCAAAGACTTTCTGTTCTTGCCTGTCTGGCTCAGCATTTATTGTTTCATCCAGTAAGGTCACCAGAATATTTAGGCTGGAAAAACAGTATGACATGTTAATACTTGGTGCAGAGGCAGCCAAACATTTAGTAGTGCTTCTTTTCCCTAGAAGAGGCTCACAGGGATATTCCAGAAGACCGACAAAGGAATTCTCTGATTTCATGTTGTTTGGTGGGATCAAGTTGTTTGTAGGGTAAAACAAAATAAATGCTTTAGGCATAAGCATGTCTCCACTACAGTTAGATACCATTTTTAATTCATCTGCCTCACCTGCCTTGGGGTACATGGTATTTATTCACCCTTAAATTCTCCAAATTAGACTAAAGTCTTCAGTTAATTTTCAAAGACACTGGCTTAACATAATGACAGGCAGCAAACATTTGTCAATTAGGCCTGCAGCAAAAGCACAAAAACCACCCCACTCTGTGAGTTTTTAATAGCTACTGAACACAAAGAGAAACAGCTCAGGGTGGAAAAGAACTGAAATACCTCATAAGCATGAAGGAAATGGCTCCCATTGCACTAACAAGTGATTTGCAGTTTCCCTTCAGCCAGTACAGATGTTGCTGTAACTTATCCCCTGCTCACTTCAGTAAGATTTTGCTGACCTCAGGGCTTTCATTCTCTATTTAAACAGTATCACTTCAACAAGAAAACAAGAATCCAAGTGCTGGAAGCAGAAATGTATTTTCTTTTTTTTTTTTTTTTTTTTTTTTTTTTTTTTCATTCAGGTTTTATCAGGATGTGAGAGGGTGTTGCCATAGGATTTTTGAGCACTGCTTAAAAGAGCCAGAAAATAATGTTGATCCCTTTTGGGTGTATTGATGTTTGGCCTAAGAAAAGAGGAAAACCAGGCCAACTGCAGAATTCTAGGCTATGCAGTTTACTCTAAATTCAGATTTAACACCTAAAATGTGGCTAGAAATGAAAGAAAGGTTAAGCAAAATATTTTTGTATACATGAAAGTCTTTTCAAAGCTATGGTAAAGGAAGCTGACTACCTTGAAGAGAATGGCTGATCTCAGGAGTTGGTATCTTCAGGAAGTGCGGATGGCTGCATCACTGTGCTTGCAACAACCAGTGAGTTTGCATAAAATAGGATCAGGTTGTCTCTAATTTGTCAGCTCCCTCATGCTCTTGAGTCACACAAAATCAGCAGAAGTGGCAGAAGTTGAGGAATTTTTGGACTGATCTCTGCTTTTTGCAGCGCAAGGTCCTCAGTGACTCTGCTTGTCTCTGCTGTTTGAGTTGTGAATATTTTGCAGCGGCAGCAAATCACCATGGAGAAGGGGGAGACCCAGCTGCAAACATTCTCATTCAATTGCCTTCTGATTTTGTTCCATTTCTAGCCTATATGGCCAAATGTTGTGCAGAGTAGAGCTGCTCCATGTATTGTAATGTGCTTTTTTTCCTGATCATTCATCCATTGCCGAGGACATGCCCCTGCCACCGGTGCCCTTAGGAGCAGAACAGCCTAATGATTGTGATGTAAGCAACTTCTTGTTGATTAACAAAAAACAGTTGCAGGAAATTGCACTGGCTGCAGCGAATTTTTAGCAGGTGCCAGTGACAGCCAGTGTAGATGGATATTTCTGCAGGGTACCTAGCACACTCAAGAACATAATCTAGCAAGTGCTCAATAATAACTATGATAAATGTTACTTTCAAAGGTTGGCTCCCAGCTACCTGAAAATATTCCATGAGCATTCTTAGCATAAATAGGAAGTCAAAGGCTCATTATTTACAGGTCTAGGTAGCACTGTTTGAATTATTTTCTCAGGTGCTCAGAGTAATTACACTTCCTTGCTAAACAAACGATCTGGCTTTATTGTTTGTACAAACAAAATAATTAGAATTCATTACATCAGTGGTCAGCTAATTGCTTCCTTTGAGATTCTGCTAAGAGTAATCTCCTGTAACATACAGACAGAAGGAACATGTAATTTAATCTTATTTGGAGACACCATTGATCTGGAGTCAATCAAATTAATGCAGTCATTTAGGAAACTGCAAAGCAAGAGCTGCCACAGCTTGCCAGGAAGAAAGCAGTAATGTGGTCTGCTCTGCCCAAGTGCAGATATGATGCACTGAGGAGTTCCTCATGGCAGAAAAGCACAGCATTCTGTGTTAGTGCCTGTGATGGTGGTGCCTCTCTATTGAAAGTGTGTGGTCCATTTATTTTCCTCATGTTCTGCTAGGTGTTACCCACTTGAAATCTTCTGTACAATTACAGTCTTAGTAAAATGAAAAAGACTTCTTGAAAGGTATCTTTTCCTCAGTTTTCAATACCTCTTTTATAGATAAAGATAATATCTCTCCATTATTTTTTTTTTCATCACTCTGTCTATAAGCCTGTGCTTACCTGTTTTAGGAATTATACCATGATCCAAGCACAGGATGAAGAGCATCTAAGCATTAAAAATTAGCCAATAGACTTGTTTTATCCCTACAGTGATGTTTGCTCAGAAAGGAAACTTAGACAAAAAAAATCCAAAAAACCCAAAAATAAGCCCACCTCCAGAAAAATCCTGACTGCCTGTTCCTAACTCAGACCTACTGTTAAGTCTGCTGAGCCAGGCAGCAACATGCCCTTTCCTTCCCAGCAGGATCACAAGCTTCCCTTCACATTACTGCACCTGTGAGTCTCCCTGCCTGTGTGCTCTCATTTCTGTAGGTTTCATGTTGTTTTTCAATATACATTGCAGTGTCCTCAAATGTTAGATATCTGGGGCTCTTTGTTTGTTGTTTAACTGGTCCTGCCATACCTGTGCCTTGCCAATGCTCTCTGCCTGCAGCAGTGCTGGTGCAAGGAGGTGACATCCTGCTTCCCAGGACACCTGGTTCTTACTTTCTTTTCTTGCTCGTGTGGTATTAGTTTGGCATGTGGTTGGTGCTCCCTGCTTTATGTGAAGAGATGTGTCCTTTTGCTGCCTGCCATGTTGTGAAGTATTTGCAAATTTTCACCAAGGAGATCGCTTACAATGATTTTCTCAGCAGATATAATTTTATGTCCTAACTGAAAGGTAGAGAGAGAGAGAGAGATTTGCTGAACAATAGCAGAATGCAACCAATTTTCAGTATATACCTGAAAAAAATGCTTTAACACAACTGTAAAAGGCACTGTAAGAAAAACTCATATAATCATTACCTCTAATTTTTATGCCTCTTATTTATTTAAAAGTAAGCCATCACATTTTTTAAATATTTAAATAAAATGCAAATATATTTAAATTATGTATAGTTACTGCTGAAATTTAAGAAAAGTTTGATCGCAATTTGAGAGAAGTCACTGGCAAAGCAGCTGGAAACATATATTGTTGACATGATAAACCAGCTTTTGATGTCATTAACTTCTACTGAAGTTACTGAACAAAGTAAGTTCCAGAACATTTTCTCCTTCTGCCAGTTTTTATTCTTCCTATGTTTATTTTAATTAGTTTATTTCAACTTCACTTGAGTGGAAGTTGGAAATTGGGAAAAGTTGTTTTACTTGCCTACCTTCCTGAATATAGAAGACTGAGGTCTTTTTCTGCTTGCTTAGGTCTGGAGAATTATAGAAATCTGCTGCTTTAACAGACCAGGCTGTAGCTCTTGTCCTGTGATACGCTTCTGGAAACATGTCATGCTGTATATGCACACAGAAGCTAACCTTTATAAATCCATTTGTGTCACAGTAGCATATGGCACAGTGCTTAGTTCTAAGTGACTTAGCAGCAGAAGTTCTGAAATATCCACCATATGTGGCTGCTGAAACCTCAGATATGAACTGCTGGCTCTTCCTTGTTTTCTGGTTCTTTTAAATGAAGCCTCTATCAAAGATTCTAGATTATCCCCCAGCCATGTTGAGGTACTACAGAATCTTCCCTAAGGAAGAAAACAGTCTTTAATTTGCCTGTATACTTACTTATTTACATGCTTATGCACTTCAAAATTGAAAGGCGCATTAAGGTTGCAAAGTCAAGCAACCTCAAGATGGAAAATGTCAGAGCTAAAATTGTTTGTATGACTGCAGTTAACCTCTCTTCAGCATTCTGGTTCATTCTGGTAGCTCTTTATGCAAAGGAGAATGATAAGCACAGGGATCATGGGGTCCCAGGCCCCCTTTACTCATTCCTCACTGCTGGTTGCCTACCCTGGGCAGTGATTGCTTTTAGGAAAATAGAGTTCTGAACTCAGGGTCTCACTGTCCTTTTGCAGAGGCCACGTAACCTCTAATCAACAGAGGCTGATCTTAGTTCCTGCTGTGGTTTATAGGATTATGTTTTGCCCAAGAGCATATTGGATTCAACTGCCCTAAATAATTTCCCTCTTGAAAAGGCCAGGTGTGATTTGCAATGTGTTGTTTATCTTGGGAGAGGGACACTCATTGCTCTGAGTTGAGAACTGATGAGAAGCCCAGCTCCTATCTCACACTGAGGTAAAAAAAACAATTTGCTTTGGTTTGAGGGAGCAGCCTGTGATCCCCGTGGAGCTGATTTCTTCTTGTTGTCAATAACCTGCCTCTGTGAGTTACCACTGAGTAAGTACCCAGTGCAATCTCAAGTGTCAGAAACACAGGGCCTCTCAGAGGCAAAATGCCACTGATAAGGCAGCTGCTTCACCAAAGCAAGTGGTGGTGCTTAATACTCCTATCCAGGATACTCCTATTCAGGGTGAAAGGAATGTACGGCAAGCTGTTATTTCATCCTTCCTGGCAGCTCAATTTATTCTCAGAAAAATAATTAAATGTCAGAATCCCTACCTATGAAGGTGATCTTTTCCAAGGCCTATCTATTTTTCCTGTTAAGAAGTTCTTCCTCTGTCCCTATTGTTGTAATTTAAGCCAAATATGTTATGACCTTCCCACTGTGGAGGTAGGCCTGGATGATGCCTTTAGGAGGTTGACTTGGAACAGAGATTAGACAAGAGAAAGGATAAAGCAGGTATTATTAAAAGGCCTCAATGGGTACTCTTGGGCCACACAAGAGTCCAGCCAGACCACACCCAAGGTGCACCCCAAAATGGTCACAAAATGGATACTTGGGTCACGAGGTCTCACATTTTTATAAGTTTTGATCCATTAGCATATTAGAATCAATTGTCCAACCATAGCTTCAGGTTATGAAGCTCTATCTTTCTCATTTTTTCTTTTCACTTTACTGTTGTTTTTGTTTTGGGGTTTGAAAGTTGTCCTTGGTACCAAACTAGAGAAGGAATTGTTTTGTCTATCTACATGGCGAAGAGAGCTTAGCAGCACTTAATATGAAACTTAAAACTACCTACAAAACCAGCACAGAGTCTAAAAAATATAATAGCTAAAACCTAAGGCATCATGGATTCATCCTGCCTTGCCATTTAACTTAGGGTTTCACATCATCATAAATTGGGCTGAGAGTGTAGATGATGGTTAAGTCTCCATCTCTTCTTGCAGAATGAACTAGGAGTCAGGTTCAAAGCTAACACAAAGGATGTGTTCTTCATTCCAGCTGGAACTCCTTGCTAAAGAATATTGAGGACTCTGTATACTTCGTGTGGGTTTAAGGGGAAAGATACTGCACAAGTATCTGGAAGAAAGATTCCCTGAATGTTAAACAGATGAACAAGCCCCATCAGGCTCAGGAAATTGCCTGAACTGAAAGTAGCTGAAGGCTGAGAATATTAAGGAGAAATTATTTATGCTTGCCTTACTACCTGTGCATCTGTGCCAGCTGCTGTAGAATAGAGGATACTTGGGCTGGGTACAGCCCTGCCATGAAGTGGAATGGCTGCTGGTGTCTGTGTGTAGTGTCTGTAGGACACTAAGGCATTGGTCTCTTTATCCCTAGGTAGAGCAGGAGTGTTCAGTGCATTTCTCAGGAAATACTCTGAGGTAAGAGGAATAAATCCAGACTAAATATTGTTTCTCTGCTGGATGACTGACTCAGTGGTGCAGGTATGATTTTTGTCAGGCATGCTGGTGACATACAAGCAGCAGCAAAACCCCACTAATGAGGCTGGCATAAGATGCTATATTGCTCTGCTCTCTCAGAGAGCTAGATTAACTGTGTGTTTTCTTATATCCTGGAATGTGGTCAATAGCAAACTGGGGGAGGGGCACTGATTTTTAGTAAAACACTTCAGCAACTTACACAGGAATATTATGTAGCAAGTTCTAAAGTGCTTTTCTGCTGTTTCCCATCCAAGTGATTTTTCACGGTGCATTTGGTGAGGAGTTATTAACTGCAAACAGATTTAAGTTCTGAGGACTCCCTAGATCTAAACCAATGCTTGTCATTCAAATGTCCCAACGTGAATCAAGTACAAATGTGAATTTTCACAGCCAGTGCAGTTCATTTGGAACAAGCATGCATTTAGCATTACACAAAACACAGCCATCCACCCCTTGACAGTCCTTGCTTGTCCTGGTATTTTGAGGGAGAAGGGGGAGGACATTTATTCTTGATGGTGGACTTTAAAAGTATATTTTCTTTTTAAATGCCAACCGATTCCTTTTCCATCTGTGTTTCAAAAATGTCTCTTGACACTTTGGCTCAATACCCAGGTATTCCAGCTGTTATTCTAAGATGGTGGAAATTAAAATTCTGTTGACTTCTCTGGAGCTTTGCCAGTTTTTCTCAGAGGAAGATTTGATTCAGAATATTTGGTGGAGCCTATATCTGACACATGTATTGCAGGCACTATGGGTGCTGCGTGGTAGCTGTACTGATGCCAGTAGCTGGAGTGATTGGGAAATGGAATTCTACTGTGTAGCAAGGGTTGTGGTTCAAACCTTCTCATCTTTCTCATCATCAACCTTCCATGTCATATGGAAAGGATATTCAAACTGTCTCTTGCAAAGGTGAAACTGTGTTAGGCTATCCTTTTCTAACCCTGAATTATGTGCGAAAGGGTTGGAAGTAGATCCTGACTCCAGGATCCTGATCACTTTGAGTTCAGTAGAGAAGAGGTTTGAACCTTGGCCTCCTGAATTTCCTGTTGGTTCTATGGTCTCAGGTTATCACATATCTAAAAAATAGCTTGACTTAGTAAAATTGAAGAGCTATTTCTTTCATACTCAGAAAGGGAGTCAGTGCCTCAAATTTTCCATGCTTTTTCCAAATGTATCATCTTTCCTATTAAAATTGACTGTGTCTCCTTCAAATTTTTTTATCCTTTAACACCTCTCATAGTACTACCACAAAAAAACCAAAAAAAACCAAAAACCCCAAACAAACAAAAAAACTAACAAAAAAACCCCCAAAGAACAATTGTTCCAGCAAGCACAAAGCAATGGAACTAATGTAGGTTTCATGTCACAAACTTGGGCATGTAACTAATGAATCCATTTGTAAGATACCTGCTGACCCCCACAGACAAGTAGTTCCTGATCCTGACTTTATTTAGTAGTTCCTGTGCATAATCCCACTGCAGACACTGAAATTAATGATAAATCTCCTGTGGATTTCAGTGTGTGCAGGTTGAGGCCCTCATTTATTAAGGGTTTATCATTGCAAATTTGCTGAAAACACTAAACTCTCACAGCTCCTGTGGGCCTCATTTTCAGTCCTGCAGAGGCATCATAATACCACGTTTGCTATAGCTGAGTCATTCCCATGACAACAAATGGAGTCTAAAATACAAGGTTCTGATCTTGCTGTGTGATCAAACAAAACAGAGAAGCTGGGCATCGAAGACAAAAGTTCATTGAACACAAATACCTATAAACCCAGAAAGCAGGTGGGAGAGAAGCAGCAGCAGAAAAAGACAAAATGTTTCTCCTTCTCTGAAGTTCTGCCCCAAGGTAACTCTCCCTCCACAGATTTTTCTAATGTTAGGATTTGCTATGGTTAGCCTGAGTATCCTCCTCTGCAGAAAGCTCCAAGGAGAGCAAATGAGAGCTTGTTAATAAATCCATTTTTGCATTAATTCTTTCTGGAGGATGAGCTGTGAAAAGCAATACTGTTTTACATCTTGTTGCAGTATATCTAGAAGCAAAGTGCTTTGAGAAATGGGATAAGGTTGAAATGTTATTTGAGTTGCATTAACAGTTTTTGCTATAGAAATCAAGCCAGAGTCACTGAACTGCTTGGAATCAAATGCTGGTAGAAGAATCAGGGTTGGAAAAACATTAGTGGCTAACTGGCAGTGTGGTCATCATAGGAAACCAGTGACCCTAAGATATCTGCTCTCTGGGCTGTGGCAGGAACAGAGACAAGGCACAACTGGAGACGCTCACATTTCCCACCAGTTCATAGGCAGAAAGACGGAACAGGGAAGAGACATGTTGCTGCTGGCCTGGCAATGAAAGAATAGTTTCAGACTGAGGTAGCTTTCAAAACTAATTCTAAAGGATTGACAGCGGTAAAACAAAAGTTTTAAGTGTTGCTAGGAAGCCTGGTGGTCCTCACAACTGTGTCAGTGAGAGGTGTTAAGTCTCAGTTTGAGTTTGTGAGAAGATTTTTGAGGATTCTAGTTGTAATGAACTTTTAGTCACTCTCAGAAGCCTACCCTGTTACAACATCAGCATTAGGACTTACTGTGCCTGTATTATCTACAAACAAACTTGCTTATGGATTCTGGAGCCTAGCAAGGGTCTTTTTCCTTATAGATAGGGCACGCTGATAAATGTGTTTGTCATATTGCTGCATATTATGGATGCAATGAAGAATTAAGAATGAGAAATCTTTGTCAGTGGAAACAGAGCTGTGAAAGACAGTGCACTGGTTCACACTAAACACACCAAGAAGTGGCTGTTTCATGGCATTACAGAGACAAACCCAGAGGGCTCTGGCCAAGAGTTGTGGCTGCTGCTCTTGTGCGTAATGGATTTAGCACTGACTGTAAACACAGACAACCCTTCACTCCAGGTTTAGTTCAGCCCATAGGCAGATGATATCTAGGGGGAAGAAGGATTTCAGGTCTGGACTAAAAGGGAAAGTCTCATTAGTACAACTACTTATGCCTTGTTCTTTGAGAGCAGGCCACAGTAGGAACAGATGACATCTGTAAGGCAGCCAGGTTGGTGAAGCTTTGATTTCATGGGTAAATAATCACTCTACCCAGGAAACTTGCCTAGTGGTGGTCAAAGTCAGTCCCACTCACACCCTGGCATGTACACTTTATCCAATGACAGTTCCAGTGTCCAAGGATCTGAGTTTTCCTTGGTCTCAGTGAACAAATTACAACCCAGATACCCTGGGCCAGAAATGATAAAGCAAGCAGCTGTTGCTCTGCTGCCTCTACATCTGCCTGACACAATAATTAAATCTCATCAGCCATTCAATATAATGGAAGCAAACCAGCTACAACAGAAGGATTTTGAAGCACAACTGTCTCGTGATATGTAACTGCAGCTGTATATTTAGCTTTGCAATTAATTCTGTAAGCATTTATATAGAGTTACTAGGGACAGATTAATTTAAAAAGCAGTGGAAGAGATCATTAAAAATAGTGAAAGGCATAATTACTTTCTTCTACCATCAATCTCCTCCATATCTTCTCTGCTGATATTTCTCATGGACTATTTATGTTCATTATATTACCCTCATACTAAAATTATCTCAAGTTTCATTTCCAGGTTGGGAAAAAGACAACAGTGCTACAGTGGGACAAAGACATTGTCTGTTAAACACCCGGTAGTGGGCAGAAGCCCTAATTTTGCTGCAGGACTGACATTGCCTGTGACTTGAATACAATAAATTAATTTCCTTTTGTGGAAAATGTGGGTCCCACTTCAGTGGATGTTCTGTGCTGACATTTATGATGTAGGCTGGTACCTAATGTAGCTGATTAAGTACTGCATTTATGCTCATTGTATAAATCCTTGTTTGAGGAAATAAGTGGGTTATTGAGTCTTTTTGATCAGATTTCTTTTCAAGAGAGTTGATTTTTTTTTTTTTTTTTTTTTTTTTTTTTTTTTTTTTTTGTTAATTCACACTGTTCAGCTCATTGGCAGGAGTTTCCCAGGAATCTGGCCAGTGGAAATCTCCCTTCCTAATTAATCTTTTCTGAATTCTGTAGCCATAGTCTCCTGGTCATGCTGAACCAGATCAAATGCATGAAGTGAACTGACTACTACTCTAGGTTTGCACCAGCATAAAGATAGGTGTAATGGGACCCATTTGTGTATATCCCCCAGGGCTGCACAGAAATAAATGTGGCTTTAATGTCTCCTTCACTATCAGTGTTGTGTTCCTCTTACTCTTTTACATCATATAAAATTTTAAGCTGGGTCTGGTAAGGTATAAGGTATACCTAGGCAGGCTGCACTGCGGGGCCTTTTTTCTGACCTCCAGTCTTGTAGACCCCAAAGTCAGTGCATGGTGCTGCAGGCAAATGACTTGGAGCTGGAAGAGCTGCAAATTAAGTTCCTTTGTGCTGACAGAGAGCAGAAACTGTTCCTCTCTTCCAGGCACCAGCGCTCTCATTTTACTGACTGGAGAGTAGCAAACACTGATTTTCTGTGCTGTATGGTGTCAGTGAGGGGGCCGGTCAGTATCTTGGGCATGAGCATGGAAAATGGGTTTGGACGTAATCATTTTCTTCTAGAAAGTCAGCAATCTTTTCCTTCTAGAAAACAACAGTTTCCAGCAGGGAATTCTTGAAAATAGTGAAATATTCTCCTAAAAGACTTAATTTAACTTCAGTCAGCTTCAGTGAGCCCAGCAGCCAGGCTGGACCCTAGGCCAAGGGCATCAGGGGCTGCTCTAACCGTCTCCCTGGCAGTTCAATGTATTTGAAGTAGACCTTCCCAGTAATTTATTTTTCTGAGCTGCTCTTTGGTTTATGTTTTTCAGAAGCACTCTGGAGGCGTGTGCTCATACCTGCATCGCGTGTGCCGGGCAGCACTACCCCTGCAGCTGCTCCTCCTGCTCCTCCTGCTCCTGGCCTTCCTCCTGCCCCTGGCAGAGCAGACCCACAGCTGCACACTGACCAACAACTTCGCTCGCTCCTTCAAGCTAATGCTGAGATACGAGCGCCCACCTCCAACATAACTTCTTGGCATGGCATGAGGGGACTGGCAGAAGAGCTGACTCTTTGTTTTTAATGCAACTATTGTAGGTTTTAGGGCTTCTAACATGGCCATCATGTCAACTGGATAGATCACATAATTGCAACATAAGACTAATCCACTTTAATCAGGTATTTGAGCAAAATTAATATTTTTACAGTTTTTTATTATTGTGTTTATAATATGTATATAAAGATTGTGTATGTGTATGTATGTACATATATATATATATATACAAATGCATGTCTGTGGTAAAACTAGCAACCACCATCCACTCCATCCACTGTTTAAGGATAATTCTGCAATGTTTCTGCCATCTTTCAGCAAGCAATACTGAAGGATGGTGTTGTTGTGGGATTTTCTGGTTGATTTTTAACATCAGATTCTTGTTTACAACTGAAGTCAGAGCAAGTATGAGAACATCTGGTCATGCACCAGAGTGTGAACTGGAGACCAGGTACAGTAGAATCATGTTTGAATAGAGTGGTTGACATTCAGCCCAAGGAAGATTTGGACTATTCTCTTTGAAATCTTGAGCAGGTGTTTTAGTATCTGGATACAGGGATTGCAGAAGCTAATCGAAATGTTTCTACTGACTTCAGAAGGAGTGGGAGTGGACCTCCTCTTGTTCTTATTTTTTACCAGATTTCTTTTCCAATTACTGTATTCTCCAGCCCACCTGAATCAGGAGAGGTGGAATACAGTGGGAAGAAGGCTAGAAAAAAAAAGAATATATTTTTTTAGCATCTCTCTAGCAGGAGAACTTTAAAAATCAGGTCATAATTTTCTGAACAAATTTGAGCACTGAACAAAACTTTGTATCACCAATCTTGTCTATAAAAAAGTATTTTAGTTTTTGTTTTTTTGGGTTTTTTTTAAGTTTTTTTGTGTTTGTGGGGCTTTGTGATTTGGTTTGTTGGGTGTTTTACTTTATAAAGAGGCATTTGGTAACGGGTTATAAAGCTTGAGATGCATCCTGGCTGTCAGTATCAGTAAAGCAGAAGTTGCAAGTACTTTAATAATACGACCCTGAAAACAAGATTCCTACCTAGGATTCTTTTCTATTAATGGTTTATTGAAACTGTGTAAACTGATTGTATCAAAGACAGTCAAGCATAGATTTCTATGTAATCTAAACTCTAAAATTATGGCAACTTGTCAATTATTTACCTAACCCTATGCCTGATTTATCAAATTTTTAATGTACATTTGAACATTGCCTTTTTATGTAAAAGCAATTCTCTCTTCAGAGAGTGATGAAGCCATTCTTTGTGGTGTTTTACCTAATTGATTTCTGAGAGCCATCCCTTACTGTCTCATGGTTTTAGCCACAGTAGTAATCATGAAAAAAAAATTTAACAGAAGAAACAGATATTTTTCCTCTGCTGGATATATTGCAGGAGGAATTTCTCCTCTGCATATCAGTATGGGGCGCTTGGTGTTGTTTTCCACCTAAGGTCTAAAATAATATTGTAGCTGTCAGACTGAAGGAGGAAGGCACTTATTTAACAAAATCATTAAAGGTCTGTTAAAGAAGCAAATTTGTGTAGAATTGGGAGGCATAACAACACGAAGCTCAATTTAGGCACAGGATTAGGAACGCAGGCAGTGTGAAAGAGTAGCAGCTAAACACAGAGAGGAGAGGTGTCCATCAATTTGTAAGGCCTTGGAAAAGCGGTCACAACACAGAGGACAAGAGTACAGGCTGTACGGAGGAAAAAAAATCTCAGAATCTTTCTGGCTCCCCCTCCCCAGTACAGTATTGGTGCCATTGCCTATTAAACAGCTTTTCTTCAGTTTTCAGGGTTTAAAATGGAGCGAGTAAGAGGGCTTCTATCAGTGCTCTGAGGAGACTCTTCCACCGCAGGACTCTTTCACTGCGTTCCTAATAATATTTCTGACTATACTGGCTTTGCTAGTGTTGGATTAAAATGCCAAAAGTCTGCTAAAAGTGTAAGGAAGAGTGGAAATTAAAGGAGAGACAGCAGTGATGATGAAGGTATCAGTCAAAGTGCAAGGGGAGCATGGGACAGGATCTGAGCTGATGTGGGTTAAAAACCTGACTGTCAGGAGGTAGCAGAAGAGCTCTCAGAGCAGGCAGAAGGGTCTGGAAGCAGAAAGCTGAGGAGAGTCCATATATGCTGAGCAATAAGACATTCACTTTAGGAAGCAAAGGAAGGCCTGTGGTCTCTTTCATGAAATAGCCAGATGGAGAGGAGGTATAATTTGTCAGAGAACGGGGCATATTAATTCCTTCTTTGCAACCATTCTTTCTGGTGGCAGACACACCTTCTCCTCTCCTGGTCAGCTGTGCAAGTGCCATGCACATTCCTCTAAAAATTGCTGCCAGCCCTGTGGGAAGAAACCCCTGTGGCTGCGCAGCAAGGAGTTAATCATCACACACATCTCCATGTCAAATTAAATCTTCCTTTAGAAAAGAAGTGTGGGGGAAGAGGGGCAGTAACAAAACCTGCTCTGTGTGGTTGTGGATGTGTGTAGGTGTGCACACACCTTTCTGTGACTTAGCTACATTGCACTTCTCTGGGTTTTGCTGAGCTGTTCCAGGTGATGAAAGTAAAATACCAGTGAGAAGGTAAAAATAATGAGGAATAATAAAGCTGCAAATGGAAATCAGTAGGGAGATAGAAAAGTTTTTTCTATGAAAGCACAAAATCTCACATCAGATTTCTTTCTGACAAGCCTTTCTGATCTGGGTGATTTGTATGGGTTCACAAATGTATTGACACCATGGGAGTGTGTAATAGGGAGAAAAAATTTCTGCATAGAGGACCACTGAATCATCACCTTGATGTTTCAGTGTTGTGGCACATTTTAAAAAAACAATCAAACAACTAAATTAGAAACACACTTTTGCTGCTGGGTTTGCAATCAGTTTATTCTGTAAGTCCCCTGTCTGTAATCTTGGAAAGTTTTGCTTTAAATCTCAGACAATCCATTCTCATTTACTTAAATAATCTGAATATCTCACAGAAGTGATGAATATTTCTGCTTCTTTGCAATGAAAACTATCCAAAGCACAGGACTTTAATGTTCATATCACTGAAAACAATTTAACTTATTTAAACTTATTTCTGAGCTAAACAGATGAATGGGGTTACAGTTCAGCATCAACCCAGGACATTCTTCCATAATGTTATTTACCTCACCTGTCCAAGGCAGGTGTGAGATTTTTCTGGTGAAGAAAGGAACAAAAAAATCACTAAAGTAATCTTGAGATGTAAATACAAAATTTAGTTTCTTTATTATTCTCTTGTGATTTTTTTTTTTCTAAAAAACTTGCAATACTGATACTTCCTGCAAGTGTGTGTAAATATTAATCAAGTCAGTAATTGGAATAATGAAAACAAACTGCCCAGTCCAGCTTCCAGGAAACTGTACAAAGCTTAGATTCCTCAAAACACAAACTAAATCATACTGTTTCCAAACCAGTACTTAAAATCTTGAGCATAGTTCCTCATCTTTGCTCACAGAAGATTTGGTGGTTATATGCTCACTTTTGTGCCTATAAAATCCCCAGCTCATACATCTCTGACATCCAGATGTAACTGAGATGTGTTATAGCTCAGGTTCAGACTGGGGCCACTGCCTTAAGCCTTCCCTTGCCAAAACATGGGATGCACAGAACCCTGAATGTATCTGCACCTGAGGACTTTCACTGTTTTGCCCCAATTCAGAGGCAGCCACAGTCAAAGGGTGCTAAAACCCTCTGAAACATATTGAATATGTTTGAGGTTGTGAGTGGTTTGTGCACCTGGCCTATGCTCCATGCAGACACGGAGCTCTGTCGCAGCTCTTGTCTGCACTCTTGGACCCAGGAGTTGCCTGACCACATTAATGACCTTGCAGTGCTGAAGGCAAAATCCTGCACTCCATTGCCCATGCATTACAGAAAGACATTACCCAAAGGCACACTTCAAACCCAACCTTTGGCATGAAAGCAAGCCTCATTTGTAAACTGTAATTGATTTTGAAGCCTGATGCTTTCCAGTGAATTTTCCATGGCAGCAATACATTGAGGTAGAAAATTGCCATTGTGCCCCATGTCTATTAACAATCCTTTCTGTGATTCCAGCCAGCAATTTAAATGGTATTAAATATTACTTATAGATGCCTACTCCAGAAATCTCTGTATGAAAAACATCTTCAGTTCTAAGCACATACATTAAAAATGTTGTACTCCTCTGCTAGCACTTGATCTCCAGACCAGTCATGATTTCTACCAAGTGCTACTTTATTTGTACTGACCAAGAGAATTAGAAAACATTTGAGGCTGTAAATAAAACTGCTAGGCTAACTAATAAAACCACCTAGTGATCACTGAATAATTTGGACAGCTTTTAGAATGGCTTTACGCTTCTCCTTAATCTCTTTTGTTGGAGTATTTGCAGACCTCAGAGAGAAGAAAGGTCTCCAAAAATGGCCATTCCTAGATAGACAGATGGTGATTTCTGCACATCAGAAGAAATAGTGTTTTCTCTTTAGTTGCTCTAGACCTCAGGAGTTTGCTCCATCTGATCTCCTTTTCCATATTAATAGGGAATGTTTTACTTTGATGTGTGTGCATACACATCTCATTAGCACTAAAGAGATTTGAAGAGTGAGTTCATGTACAATAATTCTTTTAACTTGTGTTGACAAGAGAGTACGTTGTCCTTTTTCTTCAGGAAAAAATCCAGCCAAAACTGCTGTGTGACAGAGATTCCCAGACCAAACAAAGCCTTTTGGAATAACTAAACATTACAGACCGAAACTATATTATCCACCATAAGAAACTGGAAAAATAGTTTTGTCTTTCAAGAAATGCTGGCATAAAACCCCCAATAAACATGTCTTTGCCAGGCATCATAGATGTGTTTCAAGTCATAGGTTATGTACCCAGCTGGCTGTAAGAGCTGCTTTTGGAGAATTTACTACCCCTTGGACAGAATCATTTGCTAGGCTTTAGCTGAAGACATGTTTGTCCAGAGAACCTATACCAGCTTCTGCCAGAATTGCTGGGGGCTGTTGAGGATATTCTTAGCTGTTCCCAGATCATTGACCTGCTCTGAGCCATTACAAGTTTATTGCATTAATTTATCTGTCAGCAGTTAGCAACTCTCAGAAACAAGTTTTAAAAAATAGTAAAGATAATATTTCTGGTGCAGGCAACATGATTCATTGAGAGATCAGTCTTGTTACTTTTGCCATATTTAAAATAAGATATCTATTGGTTATACTGGAATATAAACAGGTTAGTTGTAGGTGTTGGGTAACTGCTGGATGTTTTAGGTACAAGGCATTTTGACTTGTACGTGTCCATGTAAGAATTGTGGGATTATGCCTCACTTGTTTAATGATAAAACAAAACAACGATTCTTGAATTAAAAAAAAAAAAACAAAACCAAAACTAAAAAACAAAACAACAAAGTGGGATGGAATAATCTGACACACGGTTCTCTTATTATCTCTTTCCTATCCAATTTAAAATATGAATATGTGTCTACCAGAGAGGTATCAGTAGATCTGGAAAATAATGAATATATATCAGGAATATACCAGTTCAAACTGTAGCCTAAATGGCACCTCTGTTCCCTAACCTGCTTCAGCAAATGCCAGATTTTACCTCATTGTACCTGTGAGATAACAATCCTCCTCCTAGTAAAGCGTGGGTAAGGTGAAGCTGCACAGCTTAAGGTGCAGCATCCCAGTGGAAGCAGCAGGAGACATTAATTCTTCCAAAGGCAGCCTGATATCTCAGTGCAAGAGAGGAACTCGTAGGTCTGGCATAATGAGAACAGTCCAGGACTAATGACACAGGAACAAGGGCTTGCCATCCCCCTCTGCCAGACAAAATTTTGACAGCGGCCATCAGCACAGTTCAGTTTCATGCCCCTGACTGTGGAAGGAGGCTCCCCTCAGGGTGATTCACTTGAGCTGAGATCTGAGCCGAGATTTGAGCCCTGAAGTGTTTTTTGCCTTTTCATTAAGTACAGAAGAAACTGCTAAATTAAAACCCCTCGGTGACAGGTTAATGGTAGGTGGTGGGTGCTGATGCTCCAGGAAAAGATACAGGAAATGCTATTTTAGATAGAAAGCTCGTCATGATGGTCTCTGTTCAATCCTCAGGAGGCAGAAATGCATTGTAGAACTGAAGTGGGAGTTTTTCTGTTCTTTTTCAAGTAAATGTCAGGTGTTGTCTTTAGTCTTCCGAATTTTGGGGGCAAGCCTATTCAGTGCCTTACTGAATGCTAGTGCTTTCTGGCCTCAGAGCCATTTACATCAGTGAGTTCCACATTATCTCCTGAACTGGTTTTGGATGAAAAACTTTTATTTAATTAATGGGGATGGTTTGATTTTCCTTCTTTTGGACGCTTTGTGTTAAATCCAAGGAAGCAGAAACACCAGCACTACCCTTTGTAGGCCGTGTTTTGTCTTTCCTTCTGTTATGAGGGCAGAGGAGATTTGGCAATGCTTCCTTTCCATAGCAAATTATCCCAGTATTTTATTCTTATTTTTCTGTTGCAGTTCTTCCACAACCTAGGTCATTCCTATCACCTTAAGTGTTTCCAGTGGCTGTTCTTCAATATCTAGAGAAAAAAATCTGGTCCAGTTTCAATAAGTGTAAAATCCAGTAATTTCTTCCCCCGTTGCAGTTCCTGCTGCAGATGCTCTGTCTGTTTCTGCAGTCCCCTGTGTCAAACCAGCATTCATCACTATCTGGGGGGACTCTAGTCCTAGCCAGCCATCTCTTCCAAGTCTCCTGGCCATATCTTGCCCTCATCTGCCTTCAGTTTTGGCTCAGGGACTGCTCTTAATAGTCACATCTGCAGACAAGAGTGTGAGGGTGTCACTTAGCAAACAATTATTAATAATGAAAGCCTCACTATTAGCATTGTTCATAGCCTGTCCAGAGCCTTTTTCTCTTCTCCTATCTAAGCAGGTTTTGATGTGTAATCCAATTACTGTGTGCAGAAAATTGCCCCTCCATCAGTACAAAGGGCTGGTGGCTCAGCTGCAGCTCTGTTACCCTCGCACTGTCACTGCTGAGCTAAGAGCTCCCAGGTGCTGCTCAGCCAGGGTCTGTGCCCTTGAGCTGCCAGAAGTGTTCCACTGTCGTTGTTATACACCCTAAATATGCCAGAACCCTTTTTTCTGACCTGGGGGGGGAAAAAAAAGAAAGATCGCTTTTAACAAACTGACTTCACAACTCATTTATCAAGCCCTATAGCAAGCCATTTATTTTAGCTCCTTTTTGCTCCATGAAAAGCTGTGTGTTAAGGGGGAGAGGTGAGTTTGGAGAGCAGTGCTACCATCCTCAGCAGCACTTTGCTGGGAGGCCTCCTGCTGGAGCTCGGGGGTAGGGGCTGTTATTTCTCCTGAAGTGATTCCCACCCTCAAAATCAAATTATTTCTTTTGTCAAGTCTAATAAGCATTGAACACCACAGACTTTTTTTCACTGCAATATGAATGAATGCCTCTGTATGGTACCTTCTGTTGCCATGAAGTATATATATATGTATATATATATGTGTGTGTATATATATATATATATGTAATGGGGAGCAAATTATTGTTCTACTTAAAGAAAGGTGACATTCCACTTTAGTGTAACTTTTAAGTGCAGCTTTTAAAAGAAACTGTGTCTTAAAGTGAAGCTGGAAGGGTTTAGAGGTACATGTTTTAATGAGCTTTGATGAGATTTAATAAGCTTTGAGTTTGGGTTTCAGTCTGTAGGGGGAAAAGCACCCAAGATGATTTTTCCATCACATTCCCAGATCAAACCCTGTAGGAATTTAACCTGGGAGGCAGTGCTTATAGACTGACTGTTCCTGAAAGCATTTGGATGTTGCAAATGCTACATATGTGTCTGTCCTCAAACTTCAACCTCCATTTTGTACATGGGCTTGTCTGAAAGGCAAAAGACACACCTTTGTCTGGCTCCAAGACCCTGATGGTAATTTTTGCCTCAGTGGATGTTTTCCCTTTGATCAGTATGACTCTTTCAACTTTTTTTCCCTTTTAATTTCTGTTTACTGAGTGTTTTGGGCGATTCCAGGAGGGCACACTCCATCTGCCGAGCCTCAGAGCTTCCCTTTCAGCAGCATACCTTCTTGTCATTTGTTTACTTGACTGTACTGGACCACTGTGAAGCAATTACACAAGCAATAATGCAGGTGTTGCATTTTTCTGTCATTTCCTTTCGTAAGACATAACTCTCCATTGACACTGAAAAGTGGTAGGAGACCCAGGAGCTGCACTGTTGTTTACTGGCAATACAGCCCATGTCCAGTGTTAACCCAGGTCCTCACTCCTCAGAGCAGTGGGCTGTCTTGGGCCCAATTTAATTAATAAGCCTGGATTTTAAATAGTTTTGGATCCTTTCACCAACACTCCATCAATCTTGCTTCCATCAGTTTTTGTATTTTTGTTTAGTTTCAAGCTAGAAGAAAATTTAAAGAAATGTGTCAAGACTCCCACATAGGGCGAGTAAATGTCCCATATATTTCACAAAAATTGCAACAAATGAAGGGATTTGCTCTCACGTTGAATAGAATTAATAAGAAGTTCTAACTGATAAATCAAATAGTTATTAAGGACAGCCTGGAGCAAAGTGTCTGCAATCAAACTGTTCTCTGCTTTTAATTTAAAAATCAGAAAATACTGAGGTACGTTTTGCCACCTTCTTTTAGAAGTGACCTGAAACTAAAATGTGAAAAATGTGAATTCTCCTTAATAGCAGGTTTATTGATGTGAATCTAAATTTTACCAGCATGTCCCGTGTTAGATCTCCCGCCTGTGGATACAGGGAAAACCAAAGGCTGTTCACAAGACAAACTCATATTATGAATGGTTTTAAAATTCTTCAGAGCTCCTATCCACTTCCAAATGTCAGTAATGGGGAGGATACGAAACCTTCCTGTGAACCCTGTCATTTTGCATGTTGAAATCCTGGCTTGAATTCAGTTCTCCACCTCAGCTTTTGTAAATGTTAATATTCAAGTAGAACAAAAACCTTAGAGGCAATTACAGCATGAACATCTCTTCTTGTTTATGTATAGTAGCTGATAGCAAAGTCTGCAATAATAATCTGTGTTTATACATGTGCTGTACAATGTAACAGTTTGGTACAAAATACCTTTTAACTGTCACAAGAAAATAACTGGATTGATGTCACTTTTTGCTTGTATGAATATAATTATTTGCCTTGCGGGGACCAGTTCCACTTTTGTCATGTTATTTATGATTTTTGAATTCAATTGTGATAAATTAGGCTCGTTTCTAAGGTAAACAATACTGGAGCCAAGCAGCTGTCTCTGTACATGTGCATGCTATCACAGCTGATACCAAGTCCAAGTCAGACTCCTTGCTTTGCTTGGACCTTTCTTTAACCTTTCAGGCTTATTCAGGGAAATGTGGACCACTCTATTTTCTTATAAAAAATATGGCTTTGTGAAAAGCTGAACTTATTTTTTAAATCCTTTCTCTTCTGGTTCAGAAAGACTGTAAGAATCATATTTTTCTAAACTGCCTATTGCTTGTGTTGGGAAATTATACAGAGATATATATTTTGCTCTACACATACTTTTGGAACTCTTTGTTTTCATAGATAAATCCTCCTATTTGCTAGAATTAGCACAAAAAGATGTAAGCTTCTGTATACTGACTCTGTGAAGTTCAGTAAAAATGCAACTGCATCAAAAGGCTGGCTTTATGTTTTATGTAAATTGCTAGAGCTAAGTTATCCTTAGTGTTATGCCATGCAAGATGTACAAAAAGAAATCAGGTCATTGTTTTAAGAGGCTGGACAGTGTTATGTCATACTGCCTAAAAAAGTCACAGGTGAAAGTCAGGAGAGTTTGTGCTAGCAATGGATCATTTTGGGCCCTGAGTCTGTAGGTTTTTTTACACTGTTTAGAACCCTATTTCAAAATTAGTCCTAGGAAACTTCATGGGAAATATTAAAAATAAGAGCCTGTGAATATCTATGGTAGCATAAGGACCTTTTCTAATGAAGAACAGGGCCTTTTAAGTAGTTAAGAGGATATGATTTGAGTATTTCAGGACAACTTTCTGTGTTCTTTTCTGAGCTGTGGACTCCTCCTTTGTATTGTGGATTTATTCCATAGCTGAAATACCAGATTAAATTGATTGAAGCCCCATGGGCAGATGAACATAATAGAAAGTTGCAGTGAAATATTGCAGAAAATGGCCTGATTTCATTCTTCAGAGCAATAGTTAAAGTAACTCACAGCCTTGGCTTCTTTGAACCTGTGAAGCAGAGGCCCTTGTTTTGTACCTCAGCTGTGGTATAGCATGGAAGGATTTCTGCTCTCTGCTTGGAAAATACTGTCTATTCCTCATCCTTGTCAAAGCATAATATTTCCCAAGTAAAAATATCTGATTCTTCAAGACTCATAGGGGAGTTAAGGAGCAGCTGGAACCTTCTGTGATCCAGCCACATTATTCCAAAAGTTCATCCCTCGATGACAAATAAAATATGATGTGACTTTGCTGTTTGCAAGAAGGATCAAGAGACTGGAGATTCATCACCCCAAGCCTTTACCTGTTCTGTGATGCTCCACTGTTACAAATGAACTGTGTTGAATTGGATTATAAAATCAGAGTATTTCATTGCATGTGTCCTTTTCTGAAATGAAAATATAGTTGTATTTGATGTTGCAGTTATGGTGCAGTAAATAAACACATGTGCATTTCTTTTTAAGGACTTTTAGATTATTTTGAGTGGTGGTTACACATTTTTGCTGTGCTTGTCTCGTACCATCAGAATATTTGGGCTGACCTAGAAACAGCCAGAACAAGTGAAGCAAGGATGGGATTTGCTGCTGCCTGCTTCTCTGCTCAGGTATCACTGGAAGATGGCTGTGCTAAATGTAGCTACTTCATTCTAGTCCTTTGAGATTTAACAGAAAATGCCACTTTTCTGTAAGTTATTTAAATAGAATTCTACTGGACCTGAAGAAAATTTGCTAAATCATATTATGATTCAGTATGTTTTCTTACAGTGTTGGCCCCTGACTCTCTGTGGGGTTCCCCTCAATCCCAAACCCGGTAAGACAAAGGGGAGATTTTTTGTGAACCTCAGCTTTGAAGTTAACACCAATCACATGTAGTGAGCTAGCAGTTTATTAGTGTGACCACTGCTGATCTCTCTGAAGAGCAGTCACTGCAGCATATGTGTATGGATGCACAACTCTCATTAGCATCCAGGTAATTGCTGGTTTCTTTTCTTAGTCCTTATGAGACAAAGTCTGCCAAGTATCCCTGATATCAAAGGGCTCCACAGGCAGTTATTTCTGGACAACAAGAAAACCACTGCAATTTTTTAGTGAACCTGTGGGTTAGGTACCCTGTTGCTTTTATGAACACACAGGGCTTTATGCAGGTCTTTGACTTCTCTCAGGCATTTGAACCATGTGATCTTGTGCCTTCCTATGAGCTGTCTCCTGCTAAGCCCTCAAAACTACAAATGCAGACACTTCTGCTGATCATAGATGTGTCAAGGTTGGAGCAGCGGCCTGAATTCCTCCCAGGAGAGAACAGGGTAAAACAAGCCCAGGACTGTAGGAGCAGCAGACTGGCATGGTGGGACAGTCACACTCCCATTAGGGCTACAATCAGTGCGCAGAAGAAATTTCTGGGTTTACAGGTTTTTTGTTTTCCTTTGCAGTGCGTTTTTTCATCTTGCAGTTTGTTTTTTGTGGAGCCAGAATGTAGCCTGCTTTGTGTGTATCAGGCCTGTTCTTCTGGAACCAGCAAAAGAACTTGGGGCTTCATTTTGTCCCAGACACTGCACAGAGACCAGGAAAGGTCTTTGTCCATCTGGGATGAAAAGTGCCCATGAACAGATAAAACAGCTCATGCTTGTATGGGGAATGAATAGTTTGTTGATCAGGTTCATCCTGCAAACAACTCTACAGCTGATTGATGGGAGCTGGGACAGTCAACAAGAATTATTATAAACACTTTTAGAGGACAATGAAATATTCCAGGTAGTTTTAAATCTCTTAAGTCATATATTACTGCAGAAACACCTGTTTTAGATAGCAGCCCTGCTGCTAGAGGATGGAAGTTTAGGTTGTAGCAGCAAAAGGTGGCAAGTTCAATAAATAAGAATAATAGGGTAAGACCCTCAAGTGGAGTAAATCAGTGTAGCTTCATTGAAGCTGTTGGAACTAAGTCAATTTACAGCAGTAAGAATCTGGCTTGTAGTCAACAGGGATTTTACAGAATGTTTAAAAACTCTCCATTTAGAGAGTTCTCTACCTTATGTCTGTGCACTAAATCGTATCCGCACAAAGTCCTTGCTGGTATAATGAGGTCATTTCGGATGTGAGTGTTCATTATATGCTTAGGCAAATTAAGGGGAAAAAAATACATCATTAGCAAAGTCTTAAATAAAGGATGGAGCAAGGTTAGCGAGTGAGAACTATTTAAATAAAATCAATCTCAGCCCTGGAGAGTTAATGGGGAGTGGCTTTCTATGGAAAAAGGCTGATGGTGTGTTGATGCTGCACATAGAAGCCGAGCAGTACAGCCACGAGAGATTAAAAACAGGGACTGAGGTTTTTTCCTAGGCTAATATTTCAAGCTTTCTAAACTTCATTCTGTGACATACCATGAATGCAGCCCAGGTTTCCAACTTCAGAAAAATGCTCTGATAAACACATATTGCTGGAGCAAATGAAACTGAAGGCTCATCCGGTTTTACTGTAGCACTCGTAGTATTAAGAGGGATTGTAATATAATCCTCTTCAATGAATAACCCTAACAGATGTTATCAGGGTTGCTCTGTACGAGCTGTGGACCTCTTGCTAGAACTCCCTCTGTGGAAGTCCAGTTCATAAATTGTCCTAATGGGCTGCCTGCCTCGTCCTGCTGCTGCCGTGGCATGAAAAGGAGGTGGTTACCAGCGGCCTTGAAAGCCGGCATTATTCCCATCTGCTTTTCATTACAATACTGCTAAATATTTCATGCTTTTTGTTTCACAAACAAATAAGAGCAGAACTAATCTTTTTGTTTAATGTTCGTTGATTGACATTTCAGAGAGGAAAAAAAGTTTGGGGTTTGTTTTGATTTTTTTCTTACTTCAGATCTCTGCAAAAGCTTTTAATGGAAGATAGAGCAGATTTCCGCTGACTTTTCTGGTGGGCTTTTTATGGCACCATTGATACAGAAAAAGATATGGGGGAAATCCAGATGATGAATGTGCTGTTCAATCAGCTGGGATTTCTTTGCTTGCAAGGAGATAACTCGATGAAGTGCAAACAGAGACAGGGAGCAGACGTTGACTGCTTGTCAGCTATATACAGAGCTATCTCTGGCTGGGGCTGCTAGAAAACACAGCAGCTATTAGTCCCCCTTTGCCCTTTCACAGTGCCCTGTCAGAGGGTCCCCAAGCACTGCAGCCAGAGCCATCCATTAAACCTCAGGGCAACAAGTCTGTTAAATTGCTGCTTCTTTACAAGGAGAGGGATGGCAACCCTGGGAGGATTCAGCTGACATTTTAACCCCCTGGTTCCCTAAACTCCCACTGAAGTGGATGAGTGAAGGCATTCCTGTGGGCACTCTGCATCTCCAGCAGCAGGTGCTGTCTCTGTCCTAGAGGGATGGATGTAGGTGACCCAGCTCCACTCAGGGACCTTTTCCCAAGGATAGAGGTGGGGGGACGGGGTGTCAGGAGTCCCCCTGAGGAATGTGCAGTCTCCCCTCAGGCCTGTGGACATGCTGGAAGAAGGTTTTGAGCAGTTCCTTTCCAACCCAAAGCATTGCCAGGCACAGAGCGAGGTTGGCCGACGCTGTTCCACTCGAGTGGCATTGTTGGCTGGTTTATCTGGCATTTGGACAAATATCTTCATTACAGCACCCAGTGGACTGTGTCAGCTGTGAGGCCTAATTGCACAGTGAGGTGAAAGTGTGAAATGTCCCTCAGAAAGAGCTAAATACTCATAGAATCATAGGATGGTTTGGGTTGGAAGGGACTTTTAAAGATCATCTTGATCCAACCCCCACTCCTGTCATGGGCAGGCACACCTTCCACTTGACCAGGTTGCTCAAAACCCCACCTAGCCTGGCCTTGAGTACTTTCAGGGATGGAGCATCCACAACTTCTCTGGGAAACCTGTTCCAGTGCCTCACTACCCCCAGAGTAAAGAATTCCTTCCTAATATTTAATCTATTCTCATTCAGTTTAAAAACTACCTTTTATTCTATTGCTATCTATCTATATAAAAAGTCCCTTTCCCTCTTTTTTGTAAGCACCTTTTAGGTCCTGGAAAGTGCCAAAATTTCTCCCTGGAGCCTTTTCTTCTCCAGGCTGAACAACCCTGACTCTGTCAGCCTGTCTTCATGGGAGAGGTGCTCCAGCCCTCAGATCATCTCTGTGTCCCTCCTGCAGACTCACTCCAGAAGTTCTGCATCCTGGGGCCCCAGAGCTGGACACAGGACTCCAGGTGGGGTCCCACGAGAGCAGAGTAAATATCAACAAAATATAAATGGTCCCTTCTTCCAGCCTGTCTCAGCCTGACCCTGCACTGCAGCGGCGGAGTGTCAGTGCAGATGGTTAAATCACCATGCTACATTTGACCACATTTTTATATCATTGCACAAACAGAAATGAGTTTGTCTGATCCACTCTTAAGGCAAATTCTTTGCATTTATTGCAGGATTAATTTTTCCCCCATGGCTGATGCATCAACCACCCCATCCCTTTCTCCCATAATCGCTGGCCTGAATTCAGAGGCAGAAGTGAGTCTTGGGGCCTGACCCTAATGCTTGCCTGCAAATAGGTTTTATGACTTATGCTGAACAAGACACCCAAGCTGTAATATTATATACTGGTTTCTATATTATATTTCTTTTTCTTCTAGCATTTCCCTTATGAGGATCTCAAGGCCCACTGCAAGGTATGTCTCATTCTCAACAGTCACCTGTGCATTAAGTTCTTTTTGCTGAAATACTAATGCCAGGACTGAAGATTGCTGTTCTTGAGCATCTCTCTACAACAATAGTTTCATTCAGGACTGTAAAAACAAATTGTAACAGCCGCAGTTCCTTGCATTTTGTCAATTTTCATTGAGGATTTTGATGTTTGTCTTAAAAAATTTCAAATCCAGAAATAGTAAATGCCGAGTCATAAAAGCTTAGGAAATGGGTCAAACCCAGAGTGCAAGGCAGCATTACAGTGTCTGACCTGCTGTCTCTGATAATACCCTCATAAGACAAGGGTCTCTTTTTTTTCTCCATTCCTGAATAAATGAATTGCAGCATGTATGAAATCTCCAGAGGCCATCTGTGACTGTAATTCATTTACCCACTGTATTATGGAACAGATTTTCCAGCGAGTTCAAAACTCGGGAAAGGGGGGAAGGGAATAGAATGATGAGAAGGATCTGTGATACATATCTGAAAGTAAAAATATTATTCAATTGTCATATTTGATGGATAAAGTGTCTGACACACCAGGCAAAGCCATAGCAACTAGATAAATATGTTTAAAACATTTAATTTTGATACATTAAGAATGAGTTGGAGCAGAGGCTTATTGACACTGAAATTAAGCAGACATTTCTAAGTTCCTAAAAGCCTCTGATTTTGTTTAGTTTGGAAGAAAATTTGCTGTAGATAACTTGGAAGTGTAAGGGGAAGTTGGACTTGGTGCACAAAGGAGCAGCTCTGACAGGTCAGGACTAGCAATTACCTTCCTTCTTCATCTGTTATTTTCCAAGTGCCAGCAGCCCCTACTTCATTTGTGCTAGACCACAAGAGGCCTCTCGGCAAACTTACAGACCCTTGGCTTCTGCTTTTAAATTGAAATTAGTATATTCATTTATGACTTTAGCTGCTACAAAAATATTTTTATATATAGGGCACTCTCTATATTTCTGTAGTGCTGTTAACATTCAGTAATTGTAATTAGTAACACATCCTCGTGAACAGCCATTGAGTTATATGGCTGTAAGAATCAGAGTAATTCCAAGGACGTCACTGAAGCTGGAATGAATTTGGTCCATGGCAGCTGGCAGGGTTCATGTTTATTCTGCAGGTCATGCTGGTACCCACTGAAGGGTTTTCATTCTGCACCAGGTCATAAAGTGATACAGTGCAGAAGGGAGAAATGCTGCAAACTTCTAGAAATTGTTTCTGTAGACATCTGATCTGGCAGAGGCAGGAAAATGTTCTCCTCCTCGCAGTAATTAGGGGGCTCTGTTGGAGGCCAGAGAAGTGAGAAGAAGGCAAGAGCAGGAGCAAGGCTCCAGAGGAGAACCTTACCTTGCCATCAGTCTGAAATCAATGAATGTGCTGCACCGAGCCCTTCACCTGCAGCAGCCCCCAGCACTGGTAGGAACTGGCATCAACGTTTTCCTCCCTCAAAAAATACCTTTCTTCTGAGCCAGTGCAGAAGTGAAGACACACACGGCCAATTTCTTTTCCTTCTTCTTCAAAGGATGGCAAATGTGCTCACCTTGCCTGACTCATGTGGTTACTGTGGGATCTGAACTGAGCAAGGGCTGGGGAAGAGCTGAGCATTAACAGTGCATCTTCCAGCCTCTGCAGGAGTCACAGCTCCTCAGTTGTGCAAAGCAAGCCAAGTGTGCTTGCCTGGGGACTGAAAGAGCCAATACTGCTAATAAAGCTGCTTTACTGCTTTCAACTTGACCATCACAGCTCACTAAGAATGAAGTAAATGACGATTGTGTTTCTTTTTTGCTCACACCTTCTCATCTATAGCAGATAAAATACTTTGCAGAGTACCCACAATGCTGAGTGTCATTTTTTAAAATACAATACTAGCAAAACATTCAGTGACGGGACTTGGTACACACCAGCAGAACTGTATTTTTTCAACAATTCATTTTTCCAGTGGAGAACTAATACATTGGCAGAAATGTACTTTTATTAATGCAATTATGTCTATGCAACAGGCTTATTTTGCATGTATATATATATATATATATATATATATATATATGTAGGTATGTATGTGTGTATGTATATATATATGACCAGCATCATTCGTACTGCCAAGCTTGCCTTGGTGAATGCAGCCTCTAGGCAAGAGATTAGTAAGTAAAAACAGTGCAGGCTCTTCTCTGTCTCAGCCCTTCTTGCTACTCTTCAAAAAATGAGAAATGTGACTGATTGCTTTGGCATTATTGCTTAATTTACACAGGGTGGAAATTTGGTTCCAGAAAACTAAAATCAACAAAACCCAAAGATCATTCAAACCCCAAATTTCCAAGGCTAAATGAAAAAATAGAAATAAAGGAATGATGTACTAAGGTTAAAAGAAAAGAAGAATTTATGTATGGAAAACAAAAAAACATAAAAGACAAATGAAGTGGCAGTTTTCTAAAATGTAGAAGAGGAAAGCGAGGTGAGCTACAGATGAAAAGGCTGTTCCAGGAAGAATAGGAGGGACCTGGGAGTGGGAGGGGGAATGGGAGTGGGAGGAAGGATAGGGCTACACATGGCTCTGAGCACAGGGCTGGTCCAGTGGGAGGGTGACACAGAGGTGACAGCCTGAAGGCACACCATGCCCTTTGTATAGGCACCAGACTGGCACGGCATTCCTGTTCTGCTTCTGTCTGGGTCATGAGTGTCTTCTGGTCACAGGGGTAACCGGGGGCAAATCCCACTCTCCCCAGAAAGTCACTGCCAGAACTCCCTTTGCTTTCCTTCATTTCACAGTTCAATGGCAATTTCACACTTTGGGAACCTGGCTTTAAATAAGTGGAGAGGAACTGGGGGAAACTTGATGTTTTCCATGACCAGCTGTGGGTACCTGACTTGCAGGAGACTCATGAGAGGCAGGGTTGGAGTAAAGGCACAGTCTCAGGCACAACCATGTGGCCCACTGGACATGGGAGCTGCATGGGGGATGCTGATGCCAACTCCCATCCATCCTGCACAGCTGAGGTGAGACCTCCAGGAGCTGATCTGCAAAAAGGGGATAAGCAGGGCTCTGCAGTCAGACCTGCCTACAGATCTTATGAAATTCACATCCCAGCTCTGTGCCCTGAAGCCATGCTGGCTTTCCCAAGGGCAGAGGAGGCAGCAAAGCAGCATCTCAGGCAGCGAGGACCCAGTCTGGGCACAGCCATCAGCCTGGAGGGGCACAGCCATGCCAGGGATCTGTTGCCCACATCTCAGCTTGTTTCCTCAGTGCTGACCAGAAAAGCCAAATGCCTTCTGCTAATAATCACATCTAGAAATACTTTTTAATAACACTTCCAATCAAGAGTCACGTTGCTTATTGTAGGAAATTCCAAACTGAGCTTCTTCCACATTGTCACTCTCTTGCTGTGCTTGGCTCTCCAGCTCTCTTACGGTAGCTGGCAGGGAAAAAGTGTTCCTGGCACAGGGGAATGCCCAATCCCCTGCAGCGGAGCCAGAGGCTGCACAGCAGCATGTGCAGGCAGGGAACCAGCAGGGAACCTGTGAGTATGGTCTTCATCAGACATTTGGCAGAACTAACCCCAGGGATCCTTATAACCAGCAGATACACCCTTTTTCTCTCCAAACCCACCTCGACAGTGTTGTACTGAAGGCAGAAAACAAACAAAATCGGCTTCTGGCCGTGCCCATTGCCACAGGGCACCCACATGCTGTGTCTCTGCCTCCTGGGCTGTCTGCAGCCACCCTGGACAGTGCTGGGCAACATATCTGCCTGCCAGCAGCACAGTCGTCTCCAGAGGGCACCTGGCAAAGCTACAGGAAAGCCAGAGGGAAAGGTTTGATGGAGAGTAAGGGTAAATTTCTGCATGGAAGCAGTTAACCACTGCTAGTGCCTGCCTGCTGTACTAGAAGGGCAGCTGGGGAATCTGGGTTATCTCCTTTCACTTCAGAGCAGTTCCAAAACACAAGGTTTCATCCCAGAATGAGCAATCTTGGCCACAGCTGTCTTCCTGGGGCCAGATTTTGAGAAGAGTTATTCCTGCTCTTGTCTGCAGTGCCCTTTTAGACAGTGACAAATGGTTTGTGTTTGTCCTTGATAAAAGTCACGCCTTGTCTGAGTTATTTTTACAGCATTTTAACCACTAGTCAATCACCTTGGTTTGGCTGTGGGAAGAGCTAAATGCAGCAATTAGAAAGAACCAGACACAGTGCAACAATATTTAGTGGTGTGTTTGGTACTGCTGTCCCGTACTCACCTCATGTGGCAGAGTACATGACCCTGTGAGCTGGCAGATAGATCATGCAGGAGGGGAATGGCTAATGTGTGCATTGATGGGTGATTCCTCCAGGACAGCAAAAATGGTTAATTCATTATGACAGAAACAGGCTTGAGAGGAAAAGATTTGTGGTGAGCAGGAGGAGAAATGTAAGCGTTTTCTTTGGTACCACTTTCTTGCCAGCCTTGGAAAATGGAAGTTCAACATCCTGGAGAGCTGTGTTGGATCAAGCTGGTAACTCAAGGGAGCTACCATGAATATAGGTGCCATGTTATTGCTATTTGGACCTCACATTGCCCTGGATTTTTTGGCCTATATTGAGGAAAAACTTGAGTTCCATAAAAATGGACACTAGATGTGTTAGAGCACAGACAGCTCTTGCAGTTGTGCAAGTTTATTGATATTGGAGAGAGAGGAAAGCCAAAATTTACCTACTGGCACTCTAACAAAAACCACAGCCAGACATGTATGCCATGCTGCTCGTTCCCTGCTCAGATGAGTGCAGGCAGGAGTGCCAGCAGCTGGCAGAAAAAGGATCACTTCTTCTTTTAAACCCATTTGTGTCATGTCTCACCCGTGAGGAGCCTGGCAGGCAGGCAGCAGTGAGAGAAGCCAGGCAGTTTCACTGGGGGAGAAGTCCCTGAGGTTTGTGTACTGGGACCACCCTCCTGGGAACCCAGATCCCTTCCAGAGAGGTGTCATCCCAGAGTGCTGGGCATTCACTCAGTAAAAGGCTGCCAAATGAGAGCAGCTGGGAATGGACTATGATCTGCAGAATAAGAAATAATCTGATATTTTAAGGATTTTTATTTGGAGGACTATAGGACCCTCCTTAAAGGCCCCATGTGCTGACCTTGGGTGCAATTGAGCTCCTAGTTTATATCTCTAATTTGCACTGTTGCTATGGGAAACTCTTTCAGGGCACATGTGTGTGCATGCACACGAGGCTGTGCAGGCTTCCCAAGGGAAGGTGGCAGACTCCATTTCCTCTGCCCCTTTTATACCACAGCCTGAAACATTTGTGTTTAAATTCCATTACATCGTGGAAAGCCTCTTCTGTTTCAACCATCCAAAACCAGCTGCTATTTCTTCCTTTGTTTGAAATAGCAAAGCAAAAGAGTGTTTACTTTAATTCTTGAGGGTGTCACAGATAATCTATGGGATGGAGTCCTCATTTTCCATGCACTCCAAAACCATGGAGTGTCACGCACAGCTGTCAGTAGTACAAAAAATGAAATCAAGTTGCTTAGCTCAGACAAAAGCAGATAAAAGTTCTGTGTTGCCCTGTAAGAAAAAAGGTGGAAGGGACAAGGAGAAGAATCTTAATATAAAAGAAATGTGAAGATATTAGGCACTCACAAGAGGATAAAAGAACCTGAAACCTGCCAGTAAAGAAGGATCTGTTGCCTTCCTGAAGCATGGGGATCTAATTACTCTTTTCTTCCCCCTCTTCGTTATAAAGCAACTATTGCAGAACATAAATGACCTTGTAGACTCATGAGATATTCCTGCCAAAAAGCGTGTCCATTATCAAGTAATACATTTTCTGCTTGTGTAGTTCCAGTGTGTGCTTTTGAAAAGCAGTAAGTTCTCTTCTGTCTCCCTTATCACATTTCAGGATGCCTTTAGTCATAGGACTCTGCTTATTCAGTAGTTCATGTCAAATTTACTCCAGTAAGCAAAACTTAGAGTTCTTTCAGAATCACTTTCCTGTTCCCCAGTGAGGGAAGTGTTAGGCTTGCTCCTTCTCTCACTAAAATGCATTTGAGGTTTGCTGCTGATTTCATGGAGGCATGAGACAATAGTTTCTGAGCCTAAGCCTCTCCAGAGCTATTCTAATTCACACCATCTGAAGTGTCTTTTTGCAAGAAATCAACAGTGAAAAAAAATAAACTTTTGAGACAAGCACTTCAAAAAGTTAGAAACTAATTTAAAGGTTCATCATAGCTCAAGTCCTCGTAGCCAGCTGTACTGTGGAGCATGAAACCTGGGTCTTTGATAGGGAATAACTTTAGGCTGAAGTCAGACGACATTCCTGATGAACAATAACCCCCAAATGCTAGAAGCAATCTGAAATGGGGAGGCTGCACCCCAGTGCCTTCAGGGGCAGTTGTGACCAGTCCTCCCTCTAGCCCAGCCACAAGATGCTGGTTGGCATCAACTACAGCCAGGCCATGGACCATTGTCCATGCACATGACCATGCAGTGAGAATGGTCACTGCAAAAAGCAGTATTATAAATACATCTCAGAATCCCAAATTCAGGTATGTTGGCCTCTGATGTCAAAACCTAGATTTGAGGGCTATGCTTCATGATATATTTAGTGATACAATAATAGAAGATTATGGGTTTGTTACAACTTAGCAAGCATCCACTATTTTAAGTAAGAGAGTGAGCCTTTCGTTTGCTCAAAATAACTCATAAATTGGAGTTGTGCCCTTAATAATACAGCTACTTGCTTTCATTTTAGAAAAAATTAAAACTACTGTTGTTGTGTCCCAGATTTTATTCAGTCATAATGGTACTCAGGTTTTTATTGTTGCTGTAAAATATTCATGCATTTCAGTCCCATGAATGGAACACAACCATCCATGTATGGTGCATTTTCAATCAGACAATTTCAGGTTCATAACAAAAGATAATTTAAAAAAAGAAAGAGCTTGCAATAAAAGTCCAAGAAATGAAAAATTGAAATGCAGAAAATTGCAAAAAATGCTCTAATTTTTTAAAGGATGTTTCTTGCTGGGAACTATGAGCTACAATCACCTCTTCAGTATGCTGAAATACTGAGTGCCCCACATGCATACCAGGGTCATTAATGGCTGTCCCACAAGCACCATGCTCCAAGAGAGTCATTTTATTGCTGTTGTTCTGTGGTTTCCCCAAATTCTGACAAAAAGAGAGCTGAACTTTTGCATGTACTCACATTAGATGTTTCAGGCTTCTGTTGGCCTAAGAAATCCAGTGTCATCACCAGACTGAAGTTCATGGCTCTTCCCAGCTCCAGCCTCAACTCCCATCCATCCTTTTGACACATGGAAAGAGGTCAAAATCTGAGCATGTTTTAGTACAAGTCAAAGTTGTTGCTCAACACACCGGAAAAATGAAGCTGGATGTGGATGAACAGTCCACTTCAACAGCAAACAATTTGGCTTTGGCATGATTAAGGCTGCTTTTAACTTCTCACTGTAAATGGAGCCAGAAAGTTCTTTTGCAGAACCTGGAGTGACTCAAGCCTAGCTCCTAATATTCCTGGAAATAATTATGAACACTTGAGAGAAGAACCCCTTCAAGGATTGTGTCACTGTCCCCACTTACAGAGGGAGAAGGAGAAGCCATGGGCAGTTCAAGGGCCTCAGAATGACAAGCTGGTGTGATGGGTCCTTCAAAGAAATCCATTTTTTTGCCATGGGAGAGCTTTTCCTGAGCCAAGCATCCCTCTGGAGCCAATGTTGCCCCAGGGAGGCAGGCAGTTCATGCTCTAGGGAGATGCCTGAAATGGCAGCTGGATGCCAAATCCTCCTGCTCCCTGTGCTGCACTGCAGCCTGCATGTCCCACAGCCATGGGCAAAACAAACAGGTTTTTGACTCAGGAAGGAATCAAAAGGCAATCCCCATGGCTTCTGCAGGAGCAGGGTTTCTGGCAAAATGTTGAAGAACCACTGATTTATTTGGCCAAGCAAGTCTCCAACAGTGCATCACAAAGGTCTCCCTGTTGATCTGAATGAAGTGGATAAAAATTAAGAATTTACAACTTCTGTTTTCATTCTTTTGTTCAGTTTAAGCTTTACTTCTTGTGTCCGAAATAGGAAAATAAATAGTTTTTTTAATTAGCTTCTTCCCTACTAGTAATGTCCCAGTAGCTTTGTCTGTTTGGATGTGACTCCCGGGGTCTTTCCAGTCTCACTGCTGACCTGGGAATGGTTCAGATCACCTGTAGACTCCAGACAAGTCAAGAGTGTCAGACTCACTGTGTCCCAGTTTTCCTTTTCTGAGGTAAAATATAGTGTAGCATTAGATAGTTCCACCTTTCTCTATGCCTGGAAAACAGCTTCATCCTGAAGGAGAAACAGTCTTCCAAGGTAAGACAGTGGACTTATTTGACACAGACAGTCTTCATTTTGCCATCAATGTCTTATTGTTCTGAGACAAATCCTCTAGTCCCAAAATGCAAATATTCTCTCTCAAAAAATAGGGCTATTAATGTAAGCACCACATTAAATGGAAAATATCTACTGGTATTTTCTAGAATGCTGACAAAATAAATGCCATAGAGCAGCTTTATAACTATCTCTAAGCAAATATCTGTGTCTGTCTGTATCATAAGGAGCAGATCCTGGTTTCAAATGAGTTTGCATCTTGTAGTTGATTCTTTTTTAAAAAATGCATTAGGCTAAATCTGCAGCATGTGTTTGTGAGAGAAGACTTTATGAATATCCATAGCACCAGAAAGGGCTCAATCAGAATTACCTTTTACTACACACAGGATATGGTCTTCATCCAGGAAAGACAACTTGAATTGGTGGATTTTTATGTCAAATAAAGCATTAACTGTGATCTAAACTTTTCCTGCAGTTAAAGTACTTAGAATGGCTCTTTCCTGTGTGGATTCTCTGATACTCTCTCCTTTACCCGGCTGTTTATTTAAGACAGAAATTGCAGGAGCATCCTCTTTGTGATTTCTCCCTCTCAGTCAAATCTGGTTGAAACTGGTCCATAAGTTCAAAAGTTGCAACGAGAAGAGCAGTTAGAGATGCACAAACACACATATTAACCACAGAGGCCTTTTCACCCAAGTTAAAAATAGAAAGCCAATGACATACACAAAAACTACTTTAAAAGATGAAGGGTTAGGCTTAGGCTGGAGAGAGGCTTTTTTACCCCCTCTCCAGTACTACCCATCAGTGTTCTGCTGTCTGGGCTCATCATGCTGATGGGGTGCAGGGTAACCCACCAACCCAGGCAGCAGTTTCTCTGATATGTGAACACCAGGCAGTTGTACCACAACCCCATTCTCAAAAGGACTAGGACAGGGATGCAACTGTTGCCTTTGGAGAGGAAAAGCTGCCAGTCCTGGCCTTGTATCTAGACTGCCACATCATCCTTTCCACAGACTGTCTCCAGGGAATGCCAGTGCCCCCTAACTCATATATATTGATACCACAAATAACCACGAAAATGGGTCTAAACCACGACTCAGATTGGAATTTCTGTGAAAATTCAGATCAAAATCCTCATGGCAGGGCCCACTGAGAGCCTCCAGCTTTAGGACTTTGGTGATGTGCCTGCAAGGGTTTGTCAGTCTTTCCTCACAGGACCTTCCCCAGGACAACAAACCCACCATCCTGTAAGGCACCAAATCCATCTCTCTAATGAGGATGATGCACCCAGATATACCCCAGTGAAGCATGGATTACCCAAGCAAAAACCATCAGGTCAATTTAGCAAACAGCAGCTTTTTGCAGGAATGTGACCTGCTTGTCTTTGTTTACCCAGATCCTAGGATTTCTCAGCTTTGCAGAGAATGGCTTTCATTCCACCTGCTGCCTGCCACAAAGGTGTAGTTGTGCTGCCAGGTAAAATGGAGACGCCTGCAGAAAAGCGCCCAGACTGCATCAAAAAACCCGTCTTAAACATGAGGGAAACATTTAAAAAAAAAAAAAAAAAGCAGGACATGTAGCTCAGCCAATGCAAACATGTAAGAAACTCTGCAAGGGCTCAAAAGAGAAACCAGATTGCTGTTGAAATAGCTGGTTAACATTTTGTCTGGAAGCACAGCTTCAATAAAAATAGGTAAGGAAACCAGCTAAGGACCCCCAATGGCAAACATATTTATTGAGAATCCAATAAAAGTCTCAGAACAAATAGCCTGAAGGACCTGTAGACACAGCCTCTGCTGTAATAAAAATGCAATACAAGGCATCAGGGAAATGGTAAGGGAAAAGGGCTGCTCCATGAGAAAACCAAACAAGAATCCCAGAGCATGAGGCCTGGAGACACAGGCTGGGATGTAATAAAATAACTGCCATTGGGGAAAAAGAAAGAAAAACAAAACATCTAACAAAGGCACAAAGAAGCCCCAGATACCCCTGCTTGCCTAGAAAATCACCACAAGTTGCCATAAAAACACATGGGAAAATAGGAAAAGGGTAATGGCTGCAAAGTGATCAACTCCTGCAGGTACCTAAGGGCAGCGTGTAGGTGAAAGTCCACAGGAAGCCATGTCAGCTGCAGTAAACTCTGAGGGTGCCTAGGAGACAAGGCTGTAAAAGGTGACAAAACAGCAGCCTCAGAGGGGCTAAATCTCTGCATGGGAGAAAGATTTACTTTAAATCCAAACCCCACATTGCACGGAGCTGCGGTTTTTGTTTTACTTATCTTGGTCAGCAAAACTTTTTGCTTAGTACAAAAAATGCTAGAGAATTTCTATCATAAGTGCACAGAAAAAATTGTTTTCAGAGACATTTGCTAGCTCAAAGGTTCGATCTGTACCTGCTTATTATGAAGTTTCATGTACCACAAGAGCAGCCAGAAAAATTGGCAATTATCGTCAAAGTCACTGTCATGTTAAGTACTGTTAATGACAATTATATAAAAGAAGGGTTCATAAGAATAAGCACGATTTTTTAAGGCAAGTGAGTAAATTGAGAAAAAAAGGTGATTTTCATTTCCTGGCTTCAGTGACAGGTCACAGCCATCAAGGAGCAGCTGCCGTGGAAAGGTGAAGGAAGACCTGAGATCCCGGGCTGTGCCACGGCTGCACTGCTGCCTGGGGAGCACAAGGGACAGGACAGGACAGGACAGGACAGGACAGGACAGGACAGGACAGGACAGGACAGGGCCGGGTTGACCTCCAGCACACCCTGCTGCAGAGGGGCTGGCCTGCACACACACCTTCCTGCACTGCCCCTCGTTCTGCTATCAGTGGGCAAGGGCAGCATTTGACAGTTCTGCCTGGGCTCTGCAGGGATGCTCTCAGGACAATCTAAGGTGCAGCCTTCACCTGGTTTTCTCCAGGTAAATGCCACCCTCAGAAGAGCTGTGGAACACATAACACAGGTCTGCAGCGGAGATGTGTGTGTCTCTTCAAAAATTTATTCAATCCACGTTTAGGGGTTTTGCCTCTTTAAAAAAAATATACATATATACACACACACACATATATATATATATACATACACATGCTTCTTCTGGAACAGCTGCAGAATTAATTTGCTTAGATATGTTTTGGAAGTTGGCAGTAACAAAGCATTTTTTTTACAAGCCTTTAAATTAGGACACCTAAAGCTGATGATGTTTTGGATCCACTTGTCAAGTTTACTTTTCATTGCTGACAAAGAATTAGGTGCTTTTTCAACAACACTTCTTCCACCTGCTTCTCAGCTTTGCCCCTTGCTTTAAACCACCTACATTTTTGAAATTGTCCTTCCTGAGCTGGTCAGCCTGGGCAGCACAGTTGTAGGATTTCCTGGGCACAGGGTTTAACGGCAGAGGATGTGGGTTAGGATTTATGAATGAATCCCCAGCCAAGCATGTAGTGAGCTGATCCTCACAGCTGTGATCTCTCCAGTTCCCATCAATACTTTGGGGTGGAATTTGTCCTTCTTGTGTAATTTACTGTGTTGCTCCCTTTCAAGGACACTTCAAGTTATAGACACTTCTTCCAGCCCACCTGAGGTGGATTTATCCATCATATCCACACAGCTTCCATCTGCTGCTGCACCACAAAGTGCTCCAAGGAAAAGGTGTGTCTGCAGTTCACCAAACCACACGTGCAGGGGTGCTCTCATCACGTGCAGGTCTGGAAGGAAGAAAGCCCAAAAAGACCAGTTACAGCAGAAAGGTTAAGCTCAGAAAGGTTAAGCTGTTATGTCTGCGGTCCAAAGGAGAGGAGAGCTGAGCTCATTCTGCCAAGCCTCTTGCTAATCTGGTGCTCTCATGGGTGTGAAATATTATCAGCTGTTAGAGTTATTAACCAGTGTTAACCAGGTAGTGCATGCACCAAGCTATGTTTAAGGTTAACTGTGCCATTAAGGGCTTACAAACTCAATTAGAGATTTTAGTGCTCAACAGCTAATGGCTAATTTCTGCAGATGTCCTGTTTCCAATTACTATTCATATATAATGTAAGCAGCATGGCATCACACTTCAGCTCAGACAGACCAATTTTTTTAATATATATTTTAGACCAGCAGAAGGTTCCACTTAATCGTGTAATACCAATATTTAGTATTCCTGGAGTGTCTTTGAAATCCCTTTTAAATCCCAACTATTTTCACCTTTCTTTTTCTATTATTATCACTGTTCCCCATGTCACTTGTGCTCATCTGACCTCACAAGGTTACAGAGATGTTCTCAGCATTGTGCCACGACCCTGCTGCCCAACAGGAAAAAGGACTGCTGCAAAATGCTCCTTCTAGTTCCCAGAGTCACAGGGAAAGACTCATAGGTTTTCTCTTTTGTCTCTCGTTGGAGATGACGTGGGAAACTCACAGCCCCCAAAGTGTACGGAGGAGTTCAAATGCAGATTTAAAAGCCTACATTTGATCCTGCTGAGTTTGGAAATTTTTAGGCAACAAAAACCCTCTTGTAAGACCAACTCTGATAAGAGAGAGTTTGACTAAATCTGCAGAGGGAGTTAAGTGAAAAGTTTTGAGTCCTGGAGTTACACCCAGGTGGAAAGAAACTTGCTGCTGTCAGTAAAGAAAAAGACTGAATAAATCAGCTCTCAACTAATGAGCCAAATAAATTAATAACTGCAATCACCCATTAGGAAATATTTATTACTTTCCATATACGCAATTGTAATATTCCTCCTGAGAAGGACAGGAACACATACCTAGCTCTACACATACGAGAAAATCTATGCTTATCTTTAAATCTAAGTTAAGAATACGATTAAATTGAAATTAAATATTAAATGCCTTGGGAACTACTCATGAACTTGAAATTCAGTTGTTTAACTGCAATGTTGAACTGGGGCTTCTAGGAGAAAAGGACCCCAGGGAGATGCACACCACACTAGGCTTGCCAAACCCTAAGAGATGGTTTCACAACCCCTTCCAGCTTTCTAATGACTGCACTGTTATTAAAAACACCTCTTCTCCCTGCCATACTTCCCCAGTACAGCAACTAACCAACATTGTTTGGCCAACTCCATCAGCAAACAGATCTAGACAAAAAACAATCCTCCAAAAGGCCCGATTATTTTCAGATGGGTGTGTTCCTTGACTCATATGACTGCAGGTGCTGTCCCGCAAAATGGAAGGGTGGGAGGACAGGGTGATCCCACTTCTTCTGGTGGCTGCAGAGCTATCAGCTGGTCAAGCTGGTAAGGAAACTCTATGTGCTCTGAGGGCCTGTTACAAAGTTCATGTCACTTGGAAAGTATTTGCAGTCACTTCTGACCTATTTCATTGTGTATGAAATCGTGGCTCTTTGAGTCATTCGTTCAGGTACAAGAGCTTTTTGGATGATATCTAAGGAGATGTTGTTCTTTGACATTTATAGAGATGCAGTGTCAGTGCCTGTTTTGGATATTCAGGTTAATGTTAGTCTACAGAAAAGGTGTGATTCCCCCAATGATAGAGATCTGTTTTTTCTATAAGAAACACCAACAGGAGTAATTAACCCCAGTGGTGTAAGTATGCTCAGCCATTTTAAGCTGGGAAAGATTGGAGCAAGAGATTAACAGAAGGGAGATACAACTTCAGCTATTAAATACAAAAGAGGCAATGCTAAGTTCATATAATGGAATATCAAAGAATTATCATGATGTGAATAATAGATGGTTTGGGCTCAGAATTTGTCTAGATTTTTCTCTGAAGTTTTGGGGTGAGATCCATCCTTTTTGAGTGTGCAGGGAATTTGCACTGTGCATAAAGCTACTCTGGGTAGGGGTCTCCACTCTAGTGGTTGTTCAGAAGCCAGGGGAGGAACTCCAGCAAGATGTTAGACGCATCCTAATGCTCAGTGCTTCTTTCTTCACATCTCCCACAGAAACACAGGTTATTGAGCACCTCTAAATTCCCCCCACCAACTCCCCAAAGGGTAGAGACTCGCCCACACAAGCCTGTAAATGGAAGGCAAGAGAGAGGAGGAACAAGGCATGCATGACAGATGTTCATCACGTTCTTCAAAGCATCACTGGATGAGGTTCACATGGGTTGTGCGACTATGGGCAGTATGGAACACATCCAAAACCAAAGGATTCATCTGTTAAAAGACAATGTGTGGCTTTCTTTCATTTGAATTAGTGGAAATGAAGGAACAGACAATCCTGCTTAAGGAGTGATTTTCCCTTAGCATTTTCACCTTGATGCAGATCTTTATTTTTATCAGGTATTTACTTTACGATGACAGTGGCAATTCTAACCAAGACAGGCCACCAGAGCAGAGAATAACCCCAGCTCCCTACAAAGAGACAAAATCAGAAGGAGTTGAAAGGGTTTCTCAGACTTCATAGGATTTTTCCTCGCCTTTTTTTTTCTCAGTAGAAACTCAGAAAATCACCCAAGTGAATGGCAAAGTGTCTTACAAATATCTTGAATAATTTGGGAACCTCAGTGTTCCACATCTAATTTCATTACAGCACATTGAATGTTTTGGGGTTTTTTACAATGGTTTTTGCACCTTTAACAACATGTTGATTATTGCACTTTGAAATAACTCACTTCTTTAAGAATAACTTAAGTGAAAATTTCATTTAGAGTTGCAACACCTGGAGAAAATCAACATCATGTGACTTGTAGGCACTTCTAAACAGGAAATACTCCATTTATTTTTTTAGCTGTGTTTGTGTAATAAAGTCTAGCATCCAAGTGTGAGCAACACATTTTCTTGTTTTATTAAACAGCATGAAAGGATTTATTACTTCTCCACTGAATGCACTTCTGGCACCAAATGGAGCTGGACAATAATTGTCAGGCACTGAGTTTGACATTACGAGAAAACACCTTTGGTGGAGTTCAGAGTTTATTGCATAATGAAAAATACACCTAGATGGTGAGGCTTCCTTTGAGAATTTGTTTGGTGAGTATAATCTCAGGTACTGCTGCTAATAAATTGGATTCTTTGAAACAGAAATTAAAGTACTGAAATAATATCTAAGAAAGTTATTTTTCTTTTCCTCCCCCAGCTATACAAAGTTCCCTGAGAAGGAAATAAAAACAGAAGGAATGGAGAACATTTCTTTAGCCACTTCTTTTACCTCTTTCAACAGGTTAGGGCTGTGAGATGCTCTCAAGAGCCATGTACCACATTTGGAATTTTTCTCCCTTTCTCCTCTGATCTTTCTTGAATGCTCCTCCTCCTGTGGTTCCACCCCTGGCCAGAGAAAGGCTTGAAGGACTTTCCTCTCTCTCTTTCTTTTATTCTCTGTATTGCAAGGGAAAGTTGCCCCAGCCAGGGCAGGAACCTTGAACATGGGCTTGGCTGAAAAGTCAAGGAGTGTTTTGCAGGTGTGCAGCATTCTTGTATTCTCAGGAGTTCCCCGGGAACAGAGACAGATGACAAAAGGGAGAAATGTGGTATAAAAGATGTGGTAAAAATTGAAGTCCTGTACTTCAGAGGATGAGCAGCAGGGATCAATCTGCAGTTCCTGCTCTAAGTTCCCTGCACCTCGTACAGGCAAAGGTGCCTATGCAAAGTGCCTGGAAAATGTGGCAGTTTTATGCTTTCTTGACTCAGTCACAAATGACTGCTCAAAGTTGAAATAATAAAAAGGCTCTGTGTATCTCTAGGGTCCAGGGCTGACAAATTCTCCCCGACGTCTCTGTGGAGCATTGCAACACTCAACATTTGATTTGTTTTCCACTGAGACTGGCAACACATGTGTTAGAGGTTTCAGGTTAACTACAGGAATGGGAATAAGCTTTACACAATCCCCAAATTAGGGGCTCTAACTAATGAAAAGCTCTCTGCCTTCCTCGGTGCAGGACAGCAGGCTGCAGTCACCCCGGCATGTCCCGCTGGGGAGTGCAAGAAGATGGGGAGGGGAGCCGGGATGAGACTGGTCCCCTAAGGCAGGGAAACACTGAAACTATCTTTATTGCCACAGTCTTTCGCACCCCCTTGGAGTTCCCTGTATATTGGTTTGTATCCAGGAAATCTCACTGCGTTCTGCGCCGTGGGGCCCTGCGGTGCGGCTGTCAGACTCGCACCCATCCCAGAGCGCACACGGCTCCTCCCGAGATGCGGGCAGGCGCCAGGAGAGGGCAGCGGTGCCCAGGGCTCGGCGCTGCCCGCAGGCGGCTCCCGGAGCCCCCGAACCGCGGAGGGCATCACAGGAGGTTTTCTCCATCAACCATCGGGACTCCGATGCGCTGCTTTGCTGCGGTTCACGCTGCCCGCGACGGTCAGATGGCACACGAGCCACCAGACACACGGACAGTCGTCTTCAATCCCCCGACTGCAGTGCAAGCCATTTTTTAAAGGGGATGCAGGTTTTAAGGCCAGAAAGGATCTTTATGGTGAGGCACAAAATTTTTAGTAGGGCCTATTGCAACAGGACAGGGAGTAACGGTTTCAAACTAAAAGGTAGATTTAGACTAATTATAAGGAAAAAATTTTTCACAATGAGTGTGGTGAAACACTGGCACAGGTTGCCCATAGAAGTGGGTGGATGCCCTACTCCTGGAAACATTCAAAACTAAATTGGACTAGACTCTGAGCAACCTGATCTAGTTGAAGTTGTCCCTGCTCATTGCAGAGAGTTTGGACTAGATGACCTTTAAAGGTCACTTCCAACTAAATTATTCTAAATAGCTCTTACGTGGTTACTTTCACTTGCTTCTTCTGAATTTAAGTGATCTTTTTCATTTGTGTGTACTGCAGATCTCATTAGCAATGCATAAGAACCACAGGTGAAGCAAAATGGCAACAAAAGAAAAACTTGTCTGCTGGTCTATGGTTCTTACAGAAGGAATATAGTAAATCACAGTCAGTAAATACATTTAAAAGTAAGACAAATCTTGAAAATTGTTTGTGCTTTTACACATTAATGCCTAGATGTAGAAAACAGTTATGCATATAATTGATGTTACCATTCTGATAGTCCCATCGTGGCACATAAGCTGTAGGTATTTGCACTTTTATAGAAAGCTACAATAAGAAACCAAAATAAGATCTTTCAGTTCTACCTTAATTAGGCAAGTTGCAGGATTTTATGTCCTTATGAACATGTGGATAAATGAAATCTTGAGGAAAATTATTATAATTAATAGATATTATAGGATCAAGACCTGGTTATAAATAATAAGGTCATTGCTAAAATGGGGATACTTTCCAACCAGTTTTAAAGTTTGTCTAGCAAAAATAGGTCAGGCCATACTAAATGGTGTTTCAGGCAATTCTGATATCAGTTTGGAGGAATTGATTTAGAACTTATATGAGATGTATCATGAAATTTATAACTTCAGGAAGCTCAGATCACATTTATGTGATTCTGCTCTGAACATGAAATTTTTGGTTCAAAAAGCAGAATAATAAGTGACCCTCAGAAATCAAAGGCAAGAAAGAAGTGGTTAGAAAATGTCCTGAAAACAGTCTTTTTCTTATGGGATAGGTATGTATGGCATGAATGAATGGCAAACTTCCGAGGCAGATCTTAGAGGCATGTTAATTACCTCCATAATCCTGACTCCTCACAGATCATAGATGTCTCCTTGGCAATCAGACCCTGGAGTCACTGATAAAGGCTTCATTTGACTGGGAAACGACTCCTTCTGAGTATTGCAGTTGCACACACAAAGGTACATACTGTATGAAGGCTTGTTTCTATGGAAAAGTGCTGCTGGGATTCGAGCCATTGCTTATATTTGTACTTGGTCTGTTTTTTCATGAAGTCTATCCAGTGTGATACCAATGATAATTTTTGCCTGACTAGACAGCTCCATGCCTGGACACTGTTCCCAGAGACAGAAAAACCTAGCCTGATAACTCATGTTGGTGAGACTGAAGTGTGATAGGAGTAAAAATAATAACAAGTATTTTTAAATATGTGTCTACTTCCAAGTATCTACACAGAAATCCAGAGCTGGCACTCCTATAACATTTTTACAGAATGGACATTGTTCCTGTCTGATGATTTCAGCAAAGCAGCTGGGCATGTGTTTAGATATGAACGATGGCAGGAATGGAGGGAGAGAGGGAAAACATGGTCAAATGTGGCTATTCTTCCTAGATGTGCCTGGACCCTGGAAATATTTGGGATGAGGAGGTGATCCTTAGAAATTACATTAGGGTTAGCCATAAAAATGTTACTTTTCAAGAAAAGAGGGAATTGGAAAGTCTTATCATGTACTGGCAAAACATATAACAATACGTATAGAAATACATAGCCAGCCTCCAAGTCAAACTCTCCTGCATCACCCCCACGGAATGCATGCATATGTCAATAATTCCATCATGTCAATGTCTGGTACGTGTGCAGGAAGAGGTTAATTCCGCCTCAGCCTTTACAAAGTAAAAGCTCTTGTTTTGGTTTGGTTTGGTTTTTTTTAACTGTGTGAAGAAAGAGGCAGGCTTTAAATATTTGCGTAGGCTGCTTGGCAACAGATTGCATGCGATCTTTACAAAAACAATGCGCTCTCATAGAATTTACATTGTTTGAACTGGGTGCTAATGGCTCCTGACCAGCGCTCAATGGCTGGTCTGTGGGAAGAAACAGGGAGAGAGGTGTTATATTGAGCATTGTGTGCTGCTGCTCCAGCTTTCCGAGAAAAAGAGGCTGGCAAAAGTTGAGGACCAGAGCGGGAATAAAACCATGGCTTTCACAGCACATAAAATGCATGAGGTGAGAGCTGACACTGGCTGTGGTTGTGCGCTCAAGGCCGCTGTTGTGGGGTTAAGTCTGCACACAGGACATGGTGCTCCCAGATATAACCGATGGCTGCAGGTCTGTTTCCTCTGGTCTCAGCAAACAGCAGTGTTCCCAATATTTTTCCTTCAGAAATGACGTCTGCTTGTCTGCAGCAACGGCACTATTAAGCAGTTTACAATCCTTTCCCTATCAGCTGGGAACTGTTCAGCTGTTCAGGAAAGGCAGAGCATCCCTGTGCCTGCAGCTGTTCAAAAATAATTGAAATCAGCTCAGAAATTATGAGATGTCTCAAAACAATAAGCACTACTTACTTTGTTTGTTTATTTGTTTGATTAGCCCTTTTACTTCTAGGATACAACTGGACCATGTTTTCTTAGGTTTCTTCCAATACTGTTGGAGCAAAACCATACTTCACCTCTCCCCCAAATTTCCTGGCAGGGAAAGAGCTTTTAAGCAATTATCTTTTGCAACAGCAGTGAGAAGAAATCTGAGAATTTCTGGTACTGGGTTTGTAACCCTTTCCATAATCTGGGGAGATTACACCATTTTCCTGCACTGACAGCCTTAGGTTAAGAACTTTGGAACCATTCCGGATTATCATACAGGGGTTAAGCATATGCAGTACCAAATGATATATTGAAAAGAAGACATAAAAGAGAACTGAGCATGGATATATCTGATACCCTACCTTAAAAAGTGCACAAATAAAAACTCTGATCATTGTTGCTTCACTTTTACCAGCCAAAATACAGGCAATAATGAAACCACATAGCTTTCCTGAAACTACCTCCACATGAAGTCACAAGAGCTGGGAGAAATAGGGCATAGTAAACCAAGAGCAGCCAGTCCTATAAATAAGATAATATGAATTCAGAGAAATTAAGTGACTTACATATGATCATGTATGCCCTAAACCACAGCTAAAGCCAAACTAATATACAGACTTTTCAAGTTCAGGTGCTCTGAATTGAGTAAATGGTGCTGATGATGTTCTGTAGGTGTGTCACTATTTGTGTTTTAGCTCTCAGAACATATCTGAATGGGGAAGATGAGCTCTTGACAAGTATCACCTGGTAACACGGCACCCACTGACACCCTGAGCCTCTCTTTGCAGATACCATGTCAATGTTATGAGCCTTTATATAAGAGAAGCAGGAGGCAGTGGCTTCTTGTGCACAGATGTATGACTCGCAGAAATAGTGCTGAACAAACCAGACATTCACATGCTCATCTTCCACCAACAACACTATTCTGTTTATTCCTGCATTTATTAATTCCATACATGTGTCTATACAGGTACATACACGATAATTTTATAAACACCTTTGGCAGAGAGGCCATTTAGGTTAGGTACACACACGGGTATGAACTGTGCTACAACAACCATCTAGCAACATGTATTTTTAAATTTTGTGGCACTGACTATAAATTCAGGATAACCTCACAAAAATGGACTGTGTTACTTTAGTAACTGTCTCGCTGAATTGAAGAGGATTAAATTATGACTATCAAACCATTCACCTTTGTCAGTGGATCTAATCACAATCTGTTTGATAGCAACAAAATAAATGTGTCTGACGGCAGCTTTGTAGCTTTGTGAATGAGTGAATTAGTTCCCACTGGCTGAGCACTAACTGCAAACTGTTATCACTTCACAGTTGATGCTATGACTTTTGATTTGCTCAATCGCTTCACTTCCAAGGTAGAAATCTGTAAGGAATAGAATTAAAATACTTTGACCTAGACTGTTCAAAAAAAAAAAAAGAAAAGCAATACTCTTTTAAGATAAACCTCACAAAACTAAAGGCAAAGGACCATTAGGCAGATCCTCTGATAAAGCTTTTATTTTACAAGTCATTATACTTCACACAATTAACCCACTTTTGAATAAACTGTACTGTTAGCATGGCACATCCAGAAAGGCAGCTCTCTCTCTGAAGACATTAAGAGTTGGCAAATTGTCGTTTCTCTGGATGACTGAATCACTATTAAAATCTCCTCATTTGGATTCATCTTGGCTTCAGCTTCTGGCCATTGGTTTTTGTCTTTCTTGTCCCCAGTGCATTTTAAAACCCCTTAAGGCCTGGTGTTTTCTTCTTAAGAAGGAAATTAACCATGTGTGTGAAGAGCCCGGAACAGTTTGCCTCTTCATCAGACACTTCAGGGATGTTTCTCATCAATGATCATAGGAAAGAGCTCCTGCACATATACAGATTTTAAAATCAGTTGTGCCATAAAATGCAACAAGATTTATAAGTGCTGGTAAAAATCACTGAATACAAATGGCAGAGCACCTACATGTGGTCACAGTTTTACCTCATCCTGGAATCTCAAAATGCTCCCATAAAAGTTCTTCTGGATCAAATGGGATAAGCCATTGACTTGAATTAAAACATGAGAAAGAAAATCTTCGATTTTCAAGTTTTGCACCTTTTGGCAGTCTTACTAGAACTTAACAAAAATGGGAAATTTGTCAGATTTTTATCTCAACAGTTCTGCAGTACTGGAGATAAATATTGCTATTGAGACTTCCATTCAAATCCACCACTTGCAACTGTGTTGGTTTTGAGAGGTAGAAGATTGCACCAAACACCTTTTCTGGGCTCTTCGAACGGGAGAATTAAAGGGTATTTTCAATCTCTAAAATTTCTTCTCAAATTAGACCAGATGAATTTTTTACTGTGGTATCTATGATCATCTGCCAGTTCAAGTCAAGGGAGCTGCAACATAAATAGATGCATTCCTAAGTCTCTCTCAGAAGCAAACTACAAACATTTCCATCAAAGCTGACATAAGTGAGGATGCCTCATACTTTTGCCTTCCTCGTTAACTGTTGTTCATTTTTGCAAAGAAGTAATTATAACAGGGAAAACAATGCATAAATACATAGAAATCCATCCTTTTTTTATGTGTTCAACACAACTCTGTGATACAGGAGTCACTGAGTGATGCATAGGTTGGACATAGGGAAAGGCAACATTCATGAAAACCCTACGCTGAACCATGGGCAAGTTGTCACTTCACCCTGCATTTCTATGGTCATGCACACACCAACACCTACAAACTAAGCACAGAAAATTTGGTACTCCATACACACAAGATATTGCTGCTGTTTTCTGTCCAAACTTTTCTGTTTAAAGGATGGGTTTGAAATCCAGAGCTTGATTTGGAAAATGAATTTGGAAAAGAGGACAAGAATAGATAGGAAGGAAGCAGGCAGCCACCTCTCAGTAGAAACACTTTCTGACTCGGATGCTGCTCTCCAAACCAAGACTGAGGGCCCTGCTGACCACAGCAAAGCAAGGACATCAAAACCTGCTTAAGTAAAGGCTCTGCTGTATGATATAAAACATGGCTTTTAAGATGACTAGTCTTCAAGGGCATACTGGTTAGAGGAAGACAAACCCTGACAGATGCTCGCAGTTAACTATGCTCAGGTGAACCACCAACCATGACTTCTAAACTGCCTCTACAGGCACCACAAGGACATTCCTAGCACTCCTCAAGGTCAAACTTTGAAACATGATAAAGAGAAACTTTCTAAATCATCAACTTCCTTCTGCTAAGGAATGACTGATGGGTTTTAACTCTCCTTATTTTCAGAGGCTTCTGGCAGAACTGTGACATTAAATATTCAGTGAAATATAAGTAAGGTTTGAAAATGCCTACTCTGAAAGAGCTTGGAATCATTAGTGAGTGCATTTCACACTGCAAAGGCCTCTGTCTGACAGGTTATACACCGGAGTCATCCATTTCTTACCTCAAGAAATTATCACTTTATTTGTCAGCTACAGGGTGCAGCCCCTCCATTTGAAGCATTTATGTATTCCTGTTACTTTCCAAGCTAATATGGAAGGTCAGGGAAGGAAGCACTTCTCACATCTCTTTCACAATCAAACTGACTTGACATTGGATGTAAAATTGAAACCCCTTCTTCAAACAGAGACAAACAAATAGAAAAAGGTTGAATTGCTTTGGAAGGGTGCTGCATTGACAAGCAGTTTAGCTGAATGTTGCATTTGAAGAATATTTGACATCTCCAGTGCTGTGAAAGAGGTCAGGCAGTTCAAAAGAAGCTTTCTTGCTTGCTGGCTTCTAAGAAACCAATTCATTTTGTTACTATGGTGAAGTACGCAGAATAGATCACACATTAATTCATTCCTCCACAAACATTTTATTGCAAAAATATACCAGTTGTTTTCTGTAATATCAAATATTATTTCAGGGCTTGTAGATTTTGTTTCAGACAGGTTATGCCAGGAAATTACAGAAAATTGTAATATTCAAGAGATTTGAAATGCGCAGATGGAAAGCTGTGTATAAAAGTCAGCAATGTTAGCACTGTTTATACAGCAACTGCAGTGCTTGAACACTAATAATTACCTGCTGCCCTGCTTCAAATTCTAATATTCATGTGGTAAAAAAACAGACCATTCAATCTCCATTTGCACTTGAAGCATTCATTTCTGATTGGTGTTGGAGAAGGCTGATTTATAATTTACCCCACATTAAATATTTGTAGTTATGTCCAGAAATAGTCTTTGCCAGCAAGTACTATTGCAGAGGCCTTGACTTGTATCTCTGGGGCATGCAATAAATGTACCACAAGTTTCTCTAACCAACACAACTCAGGCAGAAGAAGGTGGCCAGGGTGACTTGAAGCTGAACATTGTGCAGGGATGGCCACCCCTGAGCAGCTTTCAGCTGGATTGCTTCTTCCTGCATGAATTCACCAGCTTACACCACTCTGCAGGACCCTCTGCCATCATCATCTGCAGAGACATCCACACACCAAGCCACTGCTTGTCGTTCCTCTCTCCTTCCATGCAGTAAGCCCTGACACAGAACTGGCCCCTCTGTTTTCTGGATTATTGTTCAAGGTTCTGCTTGCATCAGGCTGGCATTTCTACCTTTGCATGGAGCTCAGACAGAATGAAACCATGAAGATCATATTAAGGGAGCAGATTCTAAAGAGATGGAAACTCCTAGGAGATGCTCAGATGCTCTCAAAGTCTTTTTCCTGGCCTTTAGGGTGCTACACAACAATTAGAGCTGGAAAAATGATCCCTTAACTGGCAAACATTGCAACCTTTGTTTAGTATCTACTGGGGAAACAAATCTTCATAGTGTGATGGAGTACACAGAAGGGAATGTGAAGGTCCTGAATTCAGCTGGTCACAGATGAGTGAGAGCAAATCAGACGCAAATGGGCAGAATTACACAATACTGTCACATGGATGAGACAACTGCATCCTGCATCCATCAGAAACAGAAGGAAAATAGAAGAAGAATAAAGGGAAAAATAACAAGTTTCCAAAAACTAGATGGAACTTTTTCTATGTCAAGTCCTCTCTGAATCAAGGAAGGGTTTTGCCCTAGTAAGTGAAGATTTTGAATGAAAGGTTCATGGCAACAGGAAGAAATCAGCTCCACATAATATTCAAATGAGTTTTACATAACTACTCTCCTTTTCTTCCAAATTTCATCTGCATGAAAGAACAGCAGAAAATCAAACTGAATGTAAGAAAACCAGCCTGAAGGCCAGAGAACAGCCTTTCCCACTGCCTCTGTCAAATAAAGCACACATGTTCTCAATAAATCACACCTTAAAATAAACTACACTTACCAAAGAAAATGAAAAACCAACAGAGGGAGGACTGAGAGTGACCCACACAACCCTGCTCCCACCACACCAGCTGTCCTGATGGAGAATGAGGAGGAACTCAGCTCTACAGCTCTAGCATGTGAAAACTGTCCCTGTGACCCCTCCCAGCACCCCAAAACACCCAGACTTGAAAATACCCAAGTGCATTTTGTTACTAAGTTGGTCCAAACAAACTTTACGTTGGTAGCAAACAAATAAAACAAATTCACCTTCCAAGTTAGAAGACACTGTAACTGCTATTATTCATGGACTGTGTGATGAAACTTATACATAACACATAAGGACCTTCCAGCAATTTCCAGAGTCTATTTATTGCCAGTATGTAGCAACAGTTGTGAATCACTGTGGTTCATCAGTGTAACCTACATGGTGGACTTCTGGGAGTCAAGGAAGAAGGAGACACAGTAGAGGGAGGCTGCTCAACATCCAGAGTTTGTAAATATGTTCAGTGGTACACTGAGGCAGGGTCAAGAGTCATCACTCCTCTTCTCTTACCATCTGAAAGGGACTAAGAGGAAGATAGGTCTAGTGGGGCACAACACTCTGATTTCTGAGCTGGTATTCATTTTATTGATTATATACTTTTTATAAATTAATTCATTGCTACTTACCACACTTTGGTTAGACAAGTAGACCACATGTTTTAGTGTACACTCCCTTTCCTTTAAAGAAGTCTTATATACAAAGCACTTATATTTCATATCTTACTTTGGTTTTTTGCACATGACCTTACTTCCTCCAGTTGCTTAATCCTCTTGTTACGTTTCTCTCAGTCTCTCCTCTTGACTTGGTTGAATTAGACTGTCTTTTTCTCTCCTGTTTTTTTTTGGTGTTTTGCTTTGAAAGTCTGTTTTACATGGTATCCCTCCCATTGTTTACATGTGTGTGGGCAGAGGAGCCAGACTATGGGGTGGCTGCTGTCAGACAGGGTAATAGAAAATAAATCTTCACTTACCTATTCATCTGGGAGAGCTAATGAGTCTCTTCTCCAGGCTGGCCCACCTTGGTATTTTAGATATGAGCTAAGCAAGGAAAATGAATGTTGATGAGACCTACAGTGGCATGATTATTGCCTTAAAATGGAGTGACCACTCAAGATGGGTTGTAATGTATCTGTAAAATACAAGAGTTAAGTAAGAATGAGGATTACTCTCCTGTGTTACAGACTGTAACTTTCCTCCTTTTTTCTCATTCAGCTGTAGGGTATGACAGCACCCATTTTCAGTCCTTTTCCTGTAAGACTTCAGAAAAAGGGTTAAAAATTGAGTGAGATCCTCACATATTCTGCAGCCCCTTTAACAAGCCAGAAGCATATGCAAAGACTCAAGGACTATGTCAGTAGTGCAGGGGCAGGACCCAAACACCTTCCACCTTTCCCGAAACACTGTTTGTCATGGGCAGAGAAACTCCTTGCAGACCTGTGGCACTCAACAAGGATGTTTTGGGAACGTAGGCAGAGGAAGGTCTAGAAAGGATCAGTGGAAAGTTGTTCTTGTAGCTCTTTGGTAAGAGCAGCCATGGTTGGCTGAAACATGGTTGGATAGGAGGTTGCACTTCTCTGAGGTTTGGGTTGAAATACATGATATTTTCACCTATTGCAAGACAGATAACACCTTTTTCTGGTCAACATTGGTCTGGAATTATTTTAAACAAAAGCAGAAAAAAATCCATTCCTAGAATGACTGTTCATATGGAGATCTCTGTTTATAAAGGCAAAGCAAATTAGCAACAATGGCGTAAATATCTTCCTTAATTTCAGAAATAGCTTCCTTTGTGTCAAATACCTTCCCTTGACATTTTAGTAGGAATCACAAGGTACCCTCCATCTGGACAGGCACAAAGCTAATCTGTAGAATTTGATGGCTTTGACCCTACTATTTTACAACCTTCAAATGTAAATTTTCTTCTTAAACTGAGAATTTAACTCATTAAATCATTTATGGTAAGACAGGCATAGGATGGGAAACAGAAAGCTTTTTAGCATCTTTATTCTGCGTACTCTAAAAAAACGAAAAGATAAAGGTGATACAGAAGAGTGGTAGGTTCCCCATGAACTTCATATCAGACTCCCTGCCTTCTCATATGTGACCAAACTCTTTTTTTAATAAACCTGCTATTATAGTTCAGAGTCTCTGCCAAGTGTTTACAGCATTGCCCTAAGTAACAAGTCTGAGCCAAGGGAATTAATTAAATCTAACCTGCTTTTTCAGTTATAGAATAGTCCTTTAACATCAAAAGGCAAGTGGATTTTGTTAATAAAATCTGAAATAACTTTTTGTTTAAGAGGAGTTCTTTACTCCTCACTGCATACAATCAGTTACTTCTTAGAAGGCATATAGTACTTTCACAGATAATTTCCACAAGCCTTTACAGAGTTTACAACAACTAACAGAACATTTTGTGTTCTAGCTTTGTATGAGAATCTCATATTTCATACTTTCTTGCTGAGCTGATTCACAGACTCCAGCTTGCAGGAAGAACTTAAAGAAAAATGTTTGTACAGGATGCCCTGTTGATCTTACAATGTTTTAGTGTTCTTAGAATTTTAGAGGCTTGCCTTTCCATTTTGGAGCTTGGTTCGGCATATATTGCAATGTCTTTTATAATTATTTCAAAGGAGGGCTCCACATAGGAGGGCTTCTGCTACCCACAAAGCTGATTTGGGAAAGGTGCTGGAGAGCCAGCTGAAGGTCTTGTATGGACAAACGCAGGTGACATGCCTGCTGCCTCCCCACACACAGCTGCACACCTTCTAAGAGAAACTGGACCAGGGTTTTCACTTACAGCACCTCACAGCCCATGGTGTTAATGCAAGATGAGGTTGATGCAGCTTATACTGATGTGCTGAGCTAAAAACTGGAGTGATCAGACCTGGCAGACGGGCTGAACCCCAGGCTGAAGTCCTGCCTGACTCACTGGCAAGAGAAGGGCAGGCTGCTGTGCTGATGGTTTTGCCTCCATTGGCACAGGAAGAACTGGCAGCCCCAGCCTGTGCTGCTGCTTGACACCGGCCTCTGCTATCGTACCTTCAGAGTACAGGGCAACACAGAGCAGGTGTTTTCCCAGGTAAGACTGGATTAATGCCTTTCTCCTCTCTCTAAGCGGAAGTTTTAACTTCCCTGTGGCCACAATGTTAATCATTTACATCTTAAACCCAGCCTGACTCTGAGACCCAGACTGTGCAGGTCAAGTGCAGCTACCTGGCAGGCCTGGAGACCTCAGTGACTTGTGCTGCACCCTCAACCACCATGAGAGCTGGGCAGCTCTTGCATGAGGATAAGGAGGAGAGTGAAGGCAGTAATTAGCTCTAGGGAAATCTGCAAGTACAATGAATCACAGCTGTAACTTCACAGGTCAGGTGGGGCTGGCAGCAAGGAGTTACAACAGAAAGAGTGTGGCCAGCAGGAGCAGGGCAGTGACTGTCCTCATGTACTTGGCACTGGTGCAGCTGCACCTTGAATACTGTTCAGTTTGGAGGCCTTCATTGCAAGGAAGACATTGAGGTGATTGTGGAGCTGGAGCACATCCAGAGAAGGGCAAAGAAGATGGTGACAGATCTGAAGCACAAATCTTGGGAGCTGGGATGGTTAGCCTGGAGAAAAAGAGGCTCAGGAAAGATCTTATTGCTCTCTACAACCACCTGAAAGAAGATTGTAGCCAGGTGAGGGTCATCCTCTTCTCGCAAGTAACAGGTGACAGGGCAAGAGGATATAGTCCCAAGTTGTGCCAGGGGACGTTTAGATTGCATATTAGGAAAAATCTTTTCATTGCAAGGGTTGTTAAGCATTGGAAAAGGCTTGACAGGGAAATGGTGGAATCACCATCCCTGGAGGTATTTAACAGGCTTGTAGATGTGCCACTTAGAGACATGTCTTAGTGGTGGCCCTGAGAGTGTTAGTTTGGTGGCTGAGCTTGATGATCTTAAAAGTCTTTTCCATCCCAAACAATTACAAATCTGTGATTCTATGATTCTGCCGCTGAAGGTTGCAAGTTGGTTTACTTCTCTTCTTTCATTTGCCTGCATCTCATACTGCCTCCCTTTGTCCAGCTGGTGTGCTGACCATAGCAAATGGCCACTTGGAGGTCTCACAAGCAGGCCAGTGCAAAATGGAAAAGGCCATTTAAAGAGCTCATGACACCCCAGCTTCTGGAGGATGCTCACACACAATGGGACAAATCCTCAGCTGTTCCTATCTGCTACTGGGAGTAGTCCTGCTTCAAGCTGCAGTGTGGATTAGGGATCTCCAGCCACCTCTGGCAGACAGTATTTCAACTGATGCTGTGAAGTCATTCATCTGTTTTTCCCACAGCCACACTTGCTCAGTTTCCAGTTCCACCTCTAAATGTGCTACTGATGTATTCAGTCCACTTGGATAATACCCGGAAAAAAAACAGGTCCTCCCAGTGTAAAATGTGATGTGTGCAAATCTATCTGAGTTCCAACAGTTTTTCTTTTCCACAAGTTGTTTTTCTGTTCCTTACATTCAGATTTACAAACTCTTTGTCATGGCATTCATGTGTCCTTACACCTGTGCAAAACTTTCCAGTCTTGATATGTAAACAACTGAATATCACCTCTGACTCTTGGAGACTGCATTTTGGGATAGCCGACTGCTGGATGTTATAGTGGTGACGAATCCTTATTAGATGCTTAAGGGATGACTTTGCCTTCTTACCATCTCCATCTGATTTTGAGTCGTAATGGCAAAATCACCAGAGCAGGCTGTGGGAAGAGTGCTGCATTCCTGAGCTGGGTGAAACAACTGGTTGTGTGGAGTGTTTGCTTGGGATCACATAAACACTTCAGACTTGAAAGAGCCACAATTTCTAGATCCCAGTTTGTTTATATTTAACTTTGTAGATTTTGCTTACATGTTTTGCTAGTCTAACTTTTGATGTGTACTGGTCTGACTGGATCACGTCAAAATTTTCTGTTTACCGGCACGAAGGTACAAATAGTGGTATATTGCTATGAAACACCTTGTATGCAGATGAAATACTCATGCTGATCATCAGGTTTGTAGAGAACAGATCTCAGTGACACCGAAGAGCCTTGGTAACAATTCCTGTCCAAGCTGGATGAAAAACAGTGTACATGAAGACAGTCAATGTGAGAATTCACCTCAAAGGAAATTTGAGAGCCTGAACAGACTACCAAGGGCAAGCTAAATCAGAATGCAACTGTTAGTGTTTTTAATGTACAGTGGCACTGATTTCATCCCCACGAGGAAAACCCCTCTGCTGCTCATACTTTTGTTCTCTCATTGCTAAGGTGCACGACACTTGTTCTAGGGACGACCCTCCTCCGGTCCCCAGGTACGGCAGGAGGATGCGGGCACACGCTCGGCGTTGCTCGCCCCCCTGCCTCGGCAATAAAGGCGTTTTTATGGGGAGCACACAGAGGCCGCTGCTGCGGGACGGCCGCGGGGTGCCGAGGGTGCGGCCGGAGCGGGCCCTGCCGCCGGCACCGCGGGGCCTGTCCGCGGCCGCTGAGGGGAGGCAGGGCAGGGAGGGGCGGCGGGCCCGGCACTGCCGGCGGCGGGGGCACGGCCGGACCCCTGCCCGCTCCGCCCCGCCACCCCCGGCTGGGCGGACTGAGGGAGGGAGGGAGGGAGGGACTCGGGGCGGGGCGGCAGCCGGCGCGGAGAGGGGCCGTCCCCCCCGCCCGCTCCGCTCCGCGCCCGCCGTCGGTGCCGGTGAAGGCGGCGGTGGCGGTGCCGCCGGCTCCCGCCGCCCCCCTGGCCCCGGCCCTGCGTCCCTATGGCCGGGCAGGAGTGGGACTGGTTCCAGCGCGAAGAGCTCATCGGGCACATCAGCGACATCCGAGTGCAGAACCTCCAAGGTAAACCAACGCCCCCGCAGAAACCCCTCCCTCCGCCCCCGCGCCGCCCCGCTCCCCTGCCCCTGCTGCTCCCCGCGCCGCTCCTTCCTCCCCCGCCCGCCCCCGGGCCGCCGTGCGCGGGCTCCCGCAGCTCCGCGGAGCGGGGGCGGTGCGGGGCCGGGGCCGGGGGAGGAGGTCGGCGAGGCCAAAGTTTCCCCCGAGCGCGGCGCCTGCCCGTCCGGCCGCGGAGAACGCCGGCGCTGGGGCGAGCGGCGCCGGGGCAGGGACGGGGCGCGGGGCTCGGCGGCGCTGGGGATGCTGCGGGGGTGGCACCGTCGTGTCCCCCCGGGCGGTGCTGCCACCCACGACCTCCCCCGAGGACCGTCGGGGTGGGGGTTGCGGGTTCCGGCTGGGCTCGGGGGAGATCTGAGCGGCGCCGGAGCTCACCCTGCGGTGGGGTCCCCGAGGGGCCTGGCCGGGCGCCCCAGGTGCGGACAGAGCCCGCCCGCCGCTCCTCTGCGGACATCTGGGGTCACTCGGCCGCGGGCAGGGCACGCCTCCGGCTCCGGACCACCGCGGCTGGAAGCCGAGCCGATGACTATCAGAGGACTCGTTTTAATGTATCTTTTAATAAGCTACTGTTGAATAAACATGGACAGGGCTTTTGGATAAATCATCTACGAGATGCTCTCCTATTCTGCCACAGGCTGTGCAAGCGGAAGGGATGCAAATATCTGGCTCTGAATGTAGATCGGTATCAATTTGGTAGTAGTTGTAGTTCCTCCGAAGTTATGTTTGCCCCTCGCCAGGTTACTCCTCGTGACTGGAAAGGATAGCAAGATCCAATGGAAGAGGAAAAAACCAGCAGTGGTTTATGGGAGAACAACTTGTTTAATGTAACATACTGATCTTAATAGCTCACACAATACTGCGATGTATCTTCATGTTCCATGAAAATAATAGACTTGAATCAGAGGTCATTATCTCTTCCTGTCTATGCATAATTATATTAAAGCACTGTCTACTGGCAGAGCAGTGCAATTGTGGGAAATTAATTTTAGTTTGGATTGATTATAGAAGATATATAATTTATAAGAAAAGAGAGTCAAACTAGCCATTCCTTCAGCTCTGGTCTATTAATGCATTTAGCTGCTGATGGGGCTACTCCACATCATTTTGACCTGTATCATCCTAAACTCTGAAATTCAAATTTTGAGTACAGTCAGGGTCGTTGAGTCCAGGTTGCATCCCCCTTAGGTTTTGACAATCTCTCATTATGTTGTAGTTCTATGTTCCTGGATTCTGTCTCAGTCCCTTTCAATTCTCTGTGTTAACATGGCTGGCCTGCCTCTGATCTCTTGTTGCTCAAAACTATAGTCATTAAACGAAGTTTACTCCTTAATTCATGGGCATTTTTGAGAAGGAATACAAAAGTAATCTGTTCTTAGAAAGAGTAATATGTTTTTGGGTTTGCCTCTCAATCGTTTGTGAGAGAATGGTTAATTTCATTTTCTGGAACTTAAAATGCATGTGTGCAGATGCACACAGCCTTATCTAAAATTCCTGTAGTTGTGTAGGAGAATGTCATCCTACAGAGCAAATTCCTTTGAATGACATTATGTTCATGAAAAAAAACTCCTGTTCTCTTCTTATCATCCAAGAGAAATTTTGAAACATATATTGATTATCACCTTGCTTGCACTACTAAATAGGTTTTTAAGAAGCTTCATGCCTCACCTGAGCTCTTATAGGGCAGAAAAAACATTTGTTCTAAGGTGCTGCTCCAAAGGAAGTGATAATAGCTGTCACAAAAGATATGATTTGTAACACATAATTCTCACGTCATCTTCTAAAGATGAAAAACATTTTACAGATGGCGAGTCTGATACTCATGAGAGTGTGATTTTTGTCGCTTGAGAGCTTGGTGGCAGAGCATGGTGCTTCTCTTCAGAACAGTTTCTTGTAAAATGGCAGCATATGCTCTATGCTCATATGTAGTAATTAAACTTGCTTCTGTTTTATAATTCAAAATTCAATCTCTCCTCTCAAAACAATGCAATCTGAATCATTGCTAGTATCATTGTCTATCGGTTGCACAATCAATAACAGCTTTGATGTGCTAGAAAATCAAGAGATTAGGATGAAAAACTAAGTGAGGATAACACAGCATTTCCATCAGCACCATCAGGGTCCTGCTGCCCAGAACCACAGTGAAGGTCCCTGTCTGCTGCTGCATCTCCAGCTCCTGCAGTGCTCTCTTGTAAAACCAGCTGTGTTTAGAGTATGACGTGGATGGTTTGTCTTATTCCAGAATGCTCCCATTCAGTGGGACATTGCGTATGTGGAGGTGCCTCCTGGTCTCTCAGGAACCCATCATGTTGATATAGACCCAAGAAGGAGTAAAGAGAGGATAGGAGGCAGCAGCTAAATATTTGCAGATATGAACAACAGCTGCAAACACTGGTATGTCTTCATGCAGAGGTGGAGACTTATGGTTTGATGCAGAGAGCCAGAGAAATGTGAGGTGTGCAAGGCAGATAGAGGCAGCACAGCCATGCTGTGTCCAAGCCATCCTGCCCAGCTTGGAAGAGCTGGAAGAACACAAGTGCTGATGACTGAGAAAGGGTCCCGAGCAGCCTAGCTGGTATTAAGGTTTCTGCAGAAATCATACAGACATCTGCTCTAGTAGTTTTCCATACCCTTTCTGCCTCCATTTTTAAAAGTGAAAATTGTTTATTTCTCTTGAAAAATCCTTCATTATGTCTTAGTTAAGCTATCGAGCATTGCTGGCATAGAATTCTATTTGAAGATAGCATATGTTGTTTCAGTCTGTTGCATCTTCCTTCTCTAGTTTGGTTGTGCCACATCCAGGAAGAATCCAAGGTACCAGTTACTGGGAAGTGTCTGCTCTCATGAAGTTGCTTTTGCAGTGGTATGATCCCACCAAATTGAGAAAATCTTGTAGGCGCATATGATGGCTGCAGAAGTAGCTTCAGGAGCTGTATGTTCTGTCATGTAGCTAACTAATGGGTGAAATTATGGCCTCTGTGGGTTTTTCAGCTTTTTCATAGGGAGACTAAAACTGACAGCAAGGGGTGAAATTTACTAAATGGGCTGTACTTGGGGATGGAAAAAAAGAATTATTTTAAAAATGGAATTACGTCTTGATATTTAGGCATATAATGATGGGCTTCTATTTTCCCTTTTCATCAAGAGATTTCCTATTTTATTTTCTAAAGGAAGGAAGTGACATTTCAAAACTGTGTCAGCTAAGCGATGCTAAAAGCCAGGTGCAATTCTTCCATTCTCAACAGAGGTGATTTCAGAGAACAGAAGCAGAAGTGCAATCTAATGGAGAAGAGGAAAGAGGAATATAAAGAAGGAATAAACACTTGGTGTGGTGATGCACAAACCAAGTTCCTCCCTCCCAGTCTGTTCGGTTTCTAAATGCATTTAATAAACTGATACCCTCATGCTCTTTGTTCTGTTTGTATATTCTCCATAGTGAATTTCTGTACATACTGAGAAAGAAAAATGGAAAGCCTGCACAGAATGTAAGAGCACATCATCAAGCAGGGCAATGCTCAATAATTAATTTCCTGCCAGGAGATTTTTTTTTTTTTTTTCCTCTTTCTTTTTTTCATTGCAGCACCCTTGGGAACATTTTGTTACAATACAAGAATATTTTAAAATCTTCCCTACTGGAAGCTTGATTTAGGACCATCAAAAATATACATCCTTATGTGGTGAATTACACTTGCTAGAAAGAAGCAACATCCTCATCCTCTTTTAGATGATATGTTGGTTGTGTGCTTTGCAATAGTCTAAATGTGTGTTGAGTAGTACATATCTTTCCTTACATTCCTTGGAATGAAATATGTAGAGATGAACAATTGTGCAGTCAGATGTATTGTTCGTCTCTGGCAAACAAGTGCCACTACCACAATTTTAAAATATTTATGATTTTAATGTTCATTTTGTATATTTCTAATAGAGTAGATGGGCTGGGATGGTAGAACTCTACCGTTCTGCTATCAGAGGACAAGTCAAGGTTCTGCTGTTCGTTATTTCACTACTCCATCCTTGCCATAGTTTATATCTCTGGATGGATCACTTAATCATAAAGTCCCAGCACTCTCTGATTTTTCTTGACTTCCTGTTTGGATCCTTTAGATAGATCTAGACTTTATAAGCTTTGGACAGTAGTAACTATAATTGTCACTAACATGAATCTTAGTATCTTATGAGGTAACAGATTCTGAAGCAACTGTCTCAAGAAGTAATACAAATGCTTAACTCACAGAAGTTAACTCTGGCAGTGAGGGTATCTGTGTATCTTTACTTTGCAGGGGCTTAAGCACTTCTGATGGATGACCAAAGGCAGGTGCTGTAGTCAGTCTTGAAAATGTTTTTCTCTGTACTTTTCTTTTTATTTATGTATGAGGCGCATTTGTTATGACTTTTGCACTTAACTACAGAGAGTAATAATTTACCTTTAATTACAAGATACAGCAGCATTCAACTTGTTTGCTATAGTTTGATATGCTTTTTAAATTTCACAAGTAGAAGGAAGCCTTTTTTATGTATCCATTCTGACAAAAGTAAAGTGCTGTAACTGTTCATTGGTTTAACTCTTCTATAACTTGTCACCATACTCAGCTGGATTTCATTCTGCCTGTAGGCATGTTCATTTAGTGGAGTTCTTTGTAGATTCAGGTGACATTTGGAAAGATTAAATTCTCTGGAGAACCTTAGGCAAAGTGCTGTACAACTACAAAGTGATCCTATTCTTTATAAAAGTGAAATTAAATAAGCATGAGAATTAAAAATGTGAACACCCACCCCCCCCCCCCCCCCCCCCCCCCCCCCCCCCAAAATAAATACTTAGATCTTGATATAAGAAACCAAAGTTAATGCTGGAAACTCAAGTGTCCTAGCGGGCATGGTCTTTGTAAGGGCAGTCTCTTACCTGACAGTATTTGACAACAATGGAAGGAAGACTTAACCTGCTCCAGATGTGGGAAACTCTGACACTGAAAAAAAGGAGCAGTAAAAGGTGAGACAAAGTGTAGATTGCATGTTTCAGCTTGCAGTTTTAACAAGGTCAATGCCTAATTTCTCTAACAAATTAAAAGTCTGGGCCCTCTGTCCCATTGAATGGATGAAAAGACACCAAATTCAAATCATGCCCAGTAGCTCCACAGTCACATGAACTCTCTTCTGTACTGACACTTTGTCTTGAGAGAGACTCTGTTTGGCAAGTGCATGGACCTGACTTGAGGCATGGGGTTGATGTGCTGTCACTTACTGACATCACCTTCTCTGTCTTTCCTGGGTGAGCTGTTGTTCAAGTGCTGACCAGCCTCAGCATTAGGAGAGCTGGTGAGACCTCAGATCATATCACTTGCCTGAAGTCATAGTTTACAAATTACATTCTTCAAAAGACTATGTTAAAACTAGCCATGATTTAAAAATATAATGGACTTTTCATAGTTTTCCTGCTTGTTTTTTGTTTTGTCCACTTGGACAGAAATTCAAACAATTTTCTTTCTCCTAAGGACAATTTCAAGGTTATGTCACTTGCTGTCTAAAATATGTGTAGCATTTATTTTGAAAATATTATGAAGAGATTACTTGATTTCCTTTTTCACTTCTAAAGAAGGACTTCTGTTGGACTAGAAGCAACCTTGGGCATTTTGGCTTGTCAGTGTCCATTTAGACATTATTTGTTTACGTCCTAAGTTGTTGAACCTTACTGTTGTTTCAGAATGATTCTTAAGGGCATACATCTAAAGGGAAAGAGCCACATATCTGTCTTGTCATGTAGAAGTCAAAATGATCTCAAAAATGTATTCAGGAGTAGAAATTATCAGATAAGCAGTGAGATGTGTGTCAGTGCTGGGGTGGTGAAGGGCATCACAGCACCTTGCAAGAAATAAGTGTCTTTTTCTACATATCTCTGTACCTGTTATTCTATTTTTACATCTCCCCAACCAGTTAAATACAGGGACTGTAGGTGGAGGATTGCAGGATGAATTTTACTTCATTATAATCGCTGCATATTTCTGTGCAAAGAGCTGAGCTGTATTTTAGCTGTAGTTTGAGGCTGTATAGCCGTGAACAAAAGTTTAAATCAGTATCTTCTAGGGATGGTTGTAATAGCAACAGCCTGGATATCTACAGAATGAATGCCTGTGGACCTGTAAGCTTTAAGCAGAGGATTTCTTTATAAAACCAGAAATCCCACTGAATCTGAATAGATGTTATCAAAAACACTTAAAAGATAACTCTAATCCTATGCCCATTACTTGATTCAGTAGTGTGATTCAAGACATATTTGTTATAATAATGTAATACTTTGAGGGATTCTATTAATTTTCCACTAATTAATTTCAGACATAAATTAGAATGTATTTTATGCCATAGTATCTTGAAAGTTACTCCCAATATTGGTCAATGTAAATCAGACCTAGTATATTTGTGAAGAATGAGTTACCTTTTTTTTATACTTTTAATATTAGCATCTTTTACTGTTAGCAGTTTGAAATGAGACCTTTCCAGCAAATCTCATGTTGATTTGCTTCATTGTTTCTTCTCTTTTGGTAGTGTAATTGGTAGCATAACGCCAATTGTTTACAAAATAAATGTTCATTAAATATGTTGTCACAAGATTCATGTTAAAAAACAATGATTTATATTACAGTCCTTGTTATATTTAATGTATTCATCCTTTTGGATCTTCATTTCATTGTAATTAAGACTGTGGAGATGAGTGCATTTTGTAGTGTCCAAAGCTGTAGTGTCCATTACCAGGAAACACATCTGTTTAGATGTTCCATATGTCTGAATTCCTCTTGAGCCCTGCTAAGGTCAAGATGCTTTACCCATACCCATAGAATGACCCAGATAAATTTTTACTCTTCTGGCCTGTTTTTCCGAAGTTTTCTTCAAGTTTTCAAGTTCACAGAGCAGTGCACTAAACTGCCTGACTTTAGGGAGGCCATGTGTTATTCATATGTTGTGAGAGTCATATCACAGCCTGAAGTGTCCATTTCACAGGACTCCAGCTGAAGCTCTGAACTGCAGCCAAAGCAGAAGGAGCAGTTACGTGCACAGGCTGTCTTTTCTGTTGTGCACTAATGGCCAGATAGAAGTACTTTGCCATTGTGCTTCAGTCTTTTTGAACAACCCCCTAATGTATGTCAATAGGTGTTTGGTGTATGCAGTCAGGGTACTTCACAACTGAGGGCTGATTATGCTTCTCTTGGCTCAGTGAGAAATGGGAAGGGCAAGAGAGACCTGGCTCTGTGACAAATGAAAGCAATGCCAATGAAGATAAGTTAAAATCTGATCCTTCATATGACTGCATCTGGACACACAATTAAAGTTTTCTGGCTCTTACTGATGTTCATGATAGACATGAACTGCAGTTGTAACTTAATAAAGATATAGGATTTATAAATAACATAGTATGAAATGTCCACTTCAGACTTGTTGTCTTAAATACAAGGAATGAAACATAAATCTGTCTGGGCTGTTTGCCCAGGGAGAGTTACAAGACAAATAGAAGCAGGCCCATAGGGGAGAGCATGGTCCTCAGAAACCCTAGATAGTGCAGGAAGGACTGTGGCCACAATTTGCATGTCATAGTTGGTGAAACATTAAAATCCTGCCTAAATGAGATGATGATCTTTCAGAGACAAAATTTGAAGCAGAGTATAAAACTGACACCATGAATGGTCCCAAGTATCAGCACCTTACTGTTCCTCCATACAACCTTTATACCATTCATCCTACATGCATTACATCTTTGTGCCCTCTCTGCCCTGCCCTTCTGGGATTGGTCCCTACACCTCAGCATTCCAGATCTCTTTACCTTCAGCATTGCTCACCTGTCCTATACAGCTGTAGCCTGTTAGGGATGAGGCTTGGCCGCAGCCCCATTCCCAATTACCACAAACTGCATACTACAAAAATTCCCACTGACTCCCTTTTTGATAAGGTACTCCGTAGGCCTGTTTCTGGTACAAAACCTGAGTGATTCCAAGAGTAACTGTTCAGAGTAGCTGGGAAATACTTGGTCTCTCTGCTTGTTCTCAGGTTTCAGGCTGTTTAGGGGACTTCCTGGCCTGATGATTAATGCCACTGAACAACATTTACTCCTGTTGCTCTCATTTTTGTTTCTATTTTTTGTTTGGTTTGTTTGTTTGTTTTGTTGTAGTTTTGGTTTTGGGCTTTGATTGGTTAGTTGGTATTTTCTGAAGATCTCTCTGGATACAGGACAAGTGGTGATTTGAAGTTTTAGACTTGCCTGAGTTTTTCTGTTTCTTCGCATTATTGAGGAAAAAGTTGTTAAGGGACCTAATGTTTGTTAAAAGAACTTGTGCTCCGTCTTCTTGCAGAAGTTGTTTGGTTATTGACATGGGAAAGAAGAAAGAGTATGAATTTTTACTGGCTAAACTGCCAGTGAAGGTAGACAGTATTTTTGACGTATTCAGTGTTGGCCTTTCAAAACTTTAAAGCATTATGTGTTTCCTTATCCTTAACAGAAGGATTCAAGAAGATGGGAGATCTTCAACAACTGTGTGTATGAAGAGAGGAAGCACCATGTTCTGGTTGCTAGTACAGTTAAGGGATGCTGTAAAATCCTTTGTCTAAGCTGCAGCCGACAGTATCACTCATCATGAGATTATTTTAATTTAAGAATTTGGAGGTTGCACCAGTGTGATTCCTGTGAAGTCAGGATGTGGTTGATGGGTTGACCCTGGTGATGGGAGCCCATTTCTGCAGGAGGATGGTGCACACTTGCTGTCCACACTCAGGCATAGCCAAGAGGGGCTGTTAGGTGCTGAGAGATCCCAGTGTAGCTGAGGTGGTCTGGGAAGCTGATATCCATCTGTCCCCAAACTGTTTGGAAACTAATTAATACAGCAAGTTATATTCAGATTTTGTTTTAACTGGTCAGATCCTAGTACTTTTCAAGTCCTTGACACTTTTTAGTTTTGGGAAAGGTTGAAACATTATTTCATTGCCCATCCCACAGATGGCTCTAGACCAATTTTTTTCATGCAGGATCTCAGCTTTTTTCATGCATAGTGAGTCCTTTGCTTTTATGCAGAGGCTGATTACGAAAGCCAGTTGCCGAAGAGGTCTGGATGCCCACAGCAAGCGCTGATGAGACCCCCTTTGCTGCATCACTCAAGCCAGTAAACAGCTTTGTCATTTAGGCACTTAATTATGAACTGAATGTTCACTTGACCTCTTATATTCTCATTTCACTAATGAACCAAATCTTAGGAAGAGCGACTGACTTCAGAGCTGCAGCAGTTCGGGCTCTTTGAGCCAAAGTTTCCACTCATTTAATTTATCATACTAATGATCAGTTTTGGAGCCTAAACACAGGAGTTGCATGGAAAATACAACGTAATGTGCTAATGTGATGGCCACGTGACAGAAAGATTGGCGGGGACTGCCTGCTCCTTCTTGGCTTTCTGGTCCTGCTACACATATATATTCTTGCATGCAGCATCCTTAAAGAAGAATGAAAGGGCTGTTGTGGATGTGGAAGTAGCCTTTAGGAATTCTGGTTTTACAGAGAGGGTCCAAACTTGACTTCTGGTACTTAGATAATATTGATGCCTATAGGCTTTCTTTCTTACTGCTTTGTGTTTGTCTTGATTGAAACTGAAATGTGTTCCTACTGCATTCTAGAAGGGATTTATTCATATTTTTTTAGTGTTTGAGTGTCTCATGGTTTTAATGTATTTCTCTAGATGAAACCCTTAAGTTAGGCTTGAGGATAAAAGACAAATGAAAGCCAGAGGACCTATTTCAAAGTTATCCAGACAATCTAATAATATGCTTTTCTATGTATGAACATGGAAAATTTTGGTGGAGCAGGCTTTGAATCTTGGTATTCCCTTTTCAAGGTAAAGATTGGAATTACCTGACCAAATTCCTTTCTTCACATCTTCTTTTTTCCTTCACTGTGTTACAGCAAAAGCTAACAATGTCCCCTAACATTTCATATGAACTCTAGCACATATATACTGCCTTCTCCATAGTAAACCTTTCCAAGCTGATAATTACCGTGAAGCTACAGACCCATCTTTCACCCCAGCATGTGGTGTTCTCATATTTGGTGGCAGGTGGTTCCTCTCTGGGTTTGCATGTGCTTGTTGGTGTTCTGTGCAGTGCACACCAGTTGGTGTGAAGGTTAACTGCAATCAGATTTCAGTCTGGCTTGACTTGGGGTTTTTTAAATGCAAGACGAACAAAATGTTTGTAGAATGAAATAAATCTTCTCTGTTCTACTTTTTCCCCATTTGTGAACATGTATTTTTTGATATCTTATGTTGATCATCTCTATGGGTTACTAGCTTCTTCAGGTAGAAACTCTTTTTTTTCCTTTTAAGGTCTTTAGAGTTACCTCAGTTAAGATCCAAATTAGCTGGGCTCCCTCTGGCCTTTGTATTATGCTTTCAGCTCACTGACTTTGTTACAGAAGTTTTGTTTATTTGTTTTGAGTATGTGTTTCTAGAAAGAAGATAAAGTGAAGCTGGGGAAGGAAGAAAACTTCCTGCTAGATGGAAGAGGATAATTAATGATGAACATCTCCAGGAACTATAATTTGTTTTCTTTGAGAAATGTATGCTAATAAAAGCTTTCTTCTTGCATGCATAAATGAATCAGATTAAATTTTATCCCAGCATGAACTTGCTGTCAATTCATGCTCTTCAGTTCAGTTCTCAGAATCATCCAAATGTTATTTTAACAGAGAGTAGTGCTATATCCATTGTCTTGAAACCCTGTCTGCCTTGTGCACAGGTCTGAAAGAGCTTGGTGGGGTAGAGAGGAAGACCAAGGAAGAGCTTGCCAAAGACATGAATGAGGCATATTTATCTTGTGTGAATGTAGGGAAATATCTATTGAAGGATATGTGTCTGCCCTGGTTAATCATAGGAATATGTTCTGCAAGAGAAAGAAATCAGAGAGTTAATAAAATCAAAATTAGAAATAGGACAGCAATCAGATTCTGTGTTTTCTTACTGCAAAGGTCAGAGAGGAATGAGGCAATTAATTGCCTAACCTTTAAATGTGGTTTATAATGGAAGCTCTGCGATATCTGAGAGCGTAAGCTGCCTTAATTTGAAGCAAGTTGAAGCTGGTGTCTTGTGGAGTTACAGCTTGATAAATAAGCCATTCTGATCTGCTCCTGGAAGTTTCCTTTCCTTCTTTGTTCTCTATTCCCAGTTTCTCAAGCTCTTTGCTGTTTGTTCATCTCCATCTAGGCTTGTTTTCATTTTATGAGCAGAGGAAAGCATTGTTGTTTAGTCTCATTCTTAGAGTGAGTTATTAATACTAAGAGGAATGAATAAATGACAGGTGCTTTGCTGGGCACCTTCCCTCCACCTTCTCAATCTTTCTTCCCACCAGAGCATGGGAAGTGCTGAGGCCTGGTAACTCCTGAAGTAGCCTCGAGTCTTCCCTGGGCAGGTTCTTCCCACTGCATACGGGCACTGGCTTGCGATCGGCATGTGCGTAAGAGCTGATCCATCACTTAAGGCTTCTTTGGGAACCCCAAAGAACAATAATAACATATTGACTAGGATTTTACTATTTATATCCATCAGCTGAGCAGCCACCTCCTCTGTCTGCTCCTTAGTAACCAATCTATAAATCTGTCTTTGAACCACATTGTCTACTGCATGGTTGACAACATGATTTCCAATTTCCAGATGAATTTGCTTGAGACGCTTAGAAGAGTAAACACATTGATGACGAGAGGCATCAGGTTTTTTTGTTTTGTTAACCTGTTAATTTTTTGTACATCAGAGAAAGAGACTAGCAGGAAGTGAACCTAAAAAACACGGGCTTTCATTAGGAAATAGTACAATAACAAGAGGAAAACAATCAGATAGTGATCTATAGGTATCTGATTGTGAAGAAGTGCTGACATATACCTGTCAGATTAAAGACTGAATCCTGCCACCCACATACTGTCCTGGTAGTTTATTTTTCTTTTCTTTTTTTTTCCCCGCACATTTTTTTTTTTCTTCAAGCAGATTTTCCATCTTCTTGAGTAGAAAATGTGTCAGTTTCTTCCAGAAAAACCCTTCCCTGGCTTTGAAACATAAGGAAAAACTGTCAAATTTATCCTGGTATTTTCTAGACTGTTTTTCCAAAGGTGAGCTTTTTAAGAGAAGCTGTACAATTTATTTGAATAGAAAAATACAGTATAACCTGTGGGAGTCAGCTAGAGTGAAGTGAAAATAAAGCAATTATTTCACTGCAAGCTTTTATGAAGATTTTTGAGGCGCCTATAAGAAAATAAAGTATGCTAATAAGGGAACTTACAAAATCCAACTGCTTTGGTTCCAGTACAGATAAACCATTGTGAACAGAGGGGGTTAAACCTGATCTGAATCAGAAGGGGCCATTGCTCCTCATTGAAGCTAATTTTAACAGTTTGAATGTGGAACACTTAGTTCTGTAATTTTGCTTTTGTGCCATCTTGCATGACCAGAGCCCAGTTCTTTTCTGAAGACCTTGCTAGTATATCCACCAGGGAAGCACCATATAGCTCTTGGCTTCCTGGTTCCTTCTTTTCTATGCTTTGGAACGTGATGGTTCTGCTCATCTCCCTTCTCCTGTGCTATCACTCACCAGCTCTGCCTTTTGAGGCTTTTCAGTGCATATATGTCCTTTTTGTTAAAGTGCTGCAAGCAAAATACATGGCATGTTCAGCAGTTAAAAGTGAACTAGAAATAATCAGAGAAACCAGTATATTTTCTGAAACCATTTTTTAATTATAGTGAAAGCTTTGTGCTTATAGAAAGTTTGGGGTATTTTTGATACCATCTGGTTACCTAAGCTTGGACAAACAAATCACTTCTGACATAATGACGACAGTGTATAATACTGTGTTCCTCTAACCCATGTCTCATTAATGTGGAAGCACATGGATTTTCCTGCAAAATGTGGATTCACCATCTGTGCTAGTATTCTTTGTATGAAGTGAAAGACTATTCTTTGTGTTGTGATTGCAATGGACCCATTCTGCTTTTACTGCCTTCCCTCTGGGACCAAATGGATAGGTCACAGAACAAAAATCTGTATCAAACACTACTTACTGCTAATTCTTATTTGCCTTACATCCAAGTAAGGTGTTAGGAGCTACCAACATTTATTAAAGGTGGATCTCACAGATTAAGTGATGTTTTTCTGTTGTTCCCACTTCTTTATGCTTTGACACTCATTGGCTTACTTGGGTTGGAACCTCTGGCCTTGGGGAAACTGAATTCCTTGTATGCCCCTTGTAGATGTCAAAACCTAAGGGACAGTAGCATTAAGAGATAAAATGCTACAGGCAGGTTGTGTGTTGCAGCTTGGTTTGAATCACGTTGCACATCAGTTATAAAGTAGCCTAGAGGTTATTTGCCTAAGAGCTGGGAATGGTGTTTCAGTCTGATTAAGGCGGGGTATCCTCAGCTTCACTGTACTTCCCCATTGGTGTCTGAACTGCTGTTTAAATTCTCCTGCCTTCATTGTGGCTCCTTTAATATTTATGGAATATTAGTTAAGATTCGTATACAGAATGTATTGCAAAGCAGTCTATCTTTTTACCATTATATAACTTGAAGTATTACAAAAGTGTTTTATATGCTCTGAAACTTTATACCACTGTCATATTAACTGATACCTTCATTCGTACTCACAAGCTGGTACTGATGGTTTCCCCATGAAACCTATCAAGCCCAGGGATCTTTGACCATCTTATTCTTTCTTCAACTTTAATCTTTCTGTCTTCATCTTTCTTCATTCTTTAATGGTAATTTTGATCCATCAGTAAATAAAACCAAAGGAGAAGGAAATGGGTCTAAAAGATTTTTTTTATTGATGGATTCAGAATATCAGTTGAGGGGTTAGACTTCTTTAAGGATACTTCAGGGGAAGACAGTTAAAACAGGACAGCAAGAAGATGCTGGGGCTGGAAGAAGACTGAAGGAGCTGGAAGCTGGACAAGCTGGTGGAGAAAGAAGGTGCCTGATCCCTGTGCTTTGGGGGTAAGTCCATCTTTCTTCAGGCACAGTGAATGACTCTTACTGGATTAGGTAACAAATTTGAAGCAGCAATAACAAAGCCTTTCTTAGATCCTGAAGGCAAAAAAATTCTTGTGAGGTTTAACAAAGAAGAGCAGTGACTGGTGGTGGCCAGCAGGATATTATCAGAGAATTGGCTGGAATAGCATTTTCTGAAACAAGAGAATGTCAGTAGGGGAGGCTTGAACATGTAGGTAGACAAAATCCTATGATTTTGCCTGCTGGGATGAAAAAATCCAAATCCAATCCATCCCACTGGGGATGTGGAGGAGGAGGTAGTTATACAAAGCAAAAAGATTTTGATGCTTTGTTCATGACTTAAATCCACCCAACCATGCACTTGTGCAAACCTCAGTAACTATAAGCTGTTAAGCTTGCCTTCATCCTTCATACTTCTCATATGAATTTCTTTGCCTGCAACTGAGATTTGGTCTTGCACCCACTGAATTTTTTGCCATTGAGCTCAGTGAGGCTAAATCTGGCTATTGCAGTGGAGGAACTGCTCATCTCTGCCTGTCTCACGTGCATGGAATTTCATGTTAGGGCTCTGAGCACACAGTGAGGGTCCTCCAAGGGCAGCAGTGTGCCTGCAGCCAGTTTATATAAATGTATGTGCCTTCAGTTCAAAAACCTGAATACACAGAACTGCATACCAGAATTCAGTCTAGATCCTCAGATCAGCCTGATATCCCATGCACTTGTCCCAGGGTGGCAGGTTGCCAGGTGAGCCAGCAGCATACCTGTGCAAGAGGGGTGATGTGGAAGCCCCTGGGTGGATATTGCAGTGCTTTATGAATTCATCTGCCTGGCTGTAGGAGTCATTCTTATGGCTTCTGGCCTATTTCTCAGCAAAGCAATTAGCAAGTCGGAAAGGTCTTGCCTCAAGGCTTTCACAAGCCATGAATTATGTATTTTATTCTGTACCCTGCCTTTCCATTCTCTAACATGCTTTTTCTCATCATGTAATGCCTTATTTTCCCCTCCCATAAAATCTGACAGCCTAGTGCCCAGAGCAGGGGCACAGGAAGGCCTTTTCATCATCAGTTTCCAGCATACAACTTTCTTTAGTTTGTTGGCTGGTTGATTTTTTTTTCAGGTGCTGTTTATGAAAGAAAGTGCTTGTTGCAGACAATGATATCTTGAGGCTATTCAGTGCCTTCCCTTCTGAGAGCAATACCAATCTGCTGGGCATTTGGCAGCAACAGCTGCTGCCCACCTGCCTCCATTAAAACACAGGCTTAGCATTTATTTACAGCACCATGGAGCCATAAATGTGTCCACTGCCACTCTGGTCTGGTGCAGCTAAGGAATAACATAGACTGACTCAACATGAATACCCTCAAAAGTTAATGAGAATTAATTTTCCTGATAGTCAGCCTGGATGCTGGTGTAATGGTTCCCCTGAAGAATGAAGGTGGCTCTGCCTCAGCTGTTCACAGTTAAAGGTAAACTGAATTAAGGGTACCTTTTTCCTCTGCTAGTGTTTCACATAGACAAGGTGCTAGCAGTGCAGATCTTCCATTGTGTGCTTGAAGTCCACCCAAGCACTGACAACAGAAGTGGATGCAGAGAAAGCAGTGAGGGTGGCAGAGGAGGGGAACCCGAATCCAGACAGTTGGGCCAAGCATGTGCTTTGTACCAGGATCAATACCGGTGGAGCTGGGCTCTTTCACAGCTGCTGGTGCTGCAGGCTGTGGTGGGAGGGGCAGGCAGAGGAGCGGTTTAGCTGGAAAGGCTGAGCACAGAACCCTGTCCTGCTGGAGCAGTGGGGCTGAGGCTCATTTGTCTGTAATTCTGGTTTTTGCTTTAGACATCACCTTGAGGCGAGGAGGAGGAGTAGTTGTGTGGCTACTCTAAACAAAAATAGGCTAGGAATTAATTTCAAGAGTATTTTCCTGCTTTTCTGTCTCAGCAAGAAGCTCACTGGGGATGCCTGAGCTGTTGTTAATGACAAGGATGCTGGAAAGTGACCACATGTGTGTGGGTACGTTTATACTGCAGCTGACAGAAAGCAGGGTTATATACTTAATAGCTATATACCTATAATGGTTCCTGTAAGCAGTCTATTAGGCCACTCCAGACTTTGAGGATGCTCCAGGGAAAATGCTTACACGGCCCCATGGCTATACATTACCTGTTCATCTGCTGATCCATGGGATGCAATTATTCCTCCAGCCTCACAGAAAATGCTCTCCTAATTCAGTGCTGTGGCAGTGAGTGTGGAATGAAATATGACTTTCAGCCACTTCAGGAGCTTGCTGCTGCCTCCTCTCAGGAGTCCCCAAGGAATCCTGCACGCCTGCAAGGGAGCTGGCTCCTCTCTCAAATCAGTTATTTGGGATACAGACCCACCCACTCTAGTGATGGTAATTCTGGGCAGTGTCAGCTGGGAGGTAATTTGGTCCCAAGGCCCATGGTTTTGCTGCTGGAGATTCTCCATGGATGCTGGGATTGCAGCATGTGGGGGTGGGGGAACTCGCAGATTCAAAGCCTGTGCTGGCCAAAATACACAAGCTGTGTTTTCAGTCCCAGTGTTCTTATGCTTTCTTTGCCCTTCTGCACTGAAAACCTTGTTTAGTTAACAAAATCAATTATAAGCTGAGGCTGCTCTTGGACTTCTAGTAAATGTAAAATTTAATTGCTAGGATGAGAAATATTTGAGTACTGAATTTAGTGCCATGATATAAGCAAGGCAAGGTTCGTAGGGAGAGGTAATGCCTTTTTTTAGGCTGGCTGATCCTGTTTGTTGGCCTAATAAAACTCCCACCTCACCTCAGACTTTTTATGGTGGCATGCTTATCTGAAAAACAGAAATCAATGACGTTAGCCTAGTGCAAGTCTAGGTCTAGTGCAAGTCCATGTTTCCAGACTTCACATTATGAAACAAACAAATGTTAATTTGTATAAACACAGTTTATTTATTGTCTTGTTTATATTGCTTTTTTTCATGCTAATTTGTGACTATTAAGAAAAAAAATACTTTCATTTGTACAGGGTGATCTCTTGAAAGTACATCATTGTACTTTCAGCAGCTTTGATACAAATAAGTGAGGTTACAGCAGTGACTGACTGAGAATGACAAGTAACTAACAGCATAGCCAAGGCCCAGCCTGACTGCAGATGCAAAATGTGAAATTTGGCCTTGAGAGGTAGTAAATGGATAAATTAAACTACAGCTATAAGCAGGAGTATACTGTTTAGCTGTACTGCCATAACCTGAGTTTTCCCAGTGATAACCAGTCCCTGAACAAAGTCAACTATCTGTGCTTCATGGTAAAAAGCAATAAACATAAAATACCTATCCAGTCTGCAGCTTGCTAGTAATCCCAGCATGTATAATGTAACAAAACAAGAAGTTTCACTGCTTGAAATGCAAATAACAAAAATCATATATATATTTTCCCTAGTTTATTTGACTGTGTAGGGCGAGGCCTATTAAAGTTCGTCCTATGTTAGCTTATTTATGCATGGGAAGTCCTTGAGGAGTACTTCAGGGAGGAGGCATGAGTGAAGGCTGGGAGATGTCTGGGTGTTTCCTCAGCCCTTGCCAGGCTGTTCACATTGTCCCAGGATCATTCATTCCCAAAACCGGTGTTAGGATTTAATTCACCTCTCCTGTTCTTGCAATGGCTAGGAGAGCAAAGTGGAGATATATTTTACTTTACTCAATATTTGAGGTACTAACAAAAGCCCCATGTCTGGGAGGACCCTGGTGTAAACAGTAGGGAGATTGAACTGCTCACTTCCAAACTACTTCAGCAAATGTTTCCTTGATCAGTACAGCCTACTCCTATCTGCAGTCACTGTAGCTGCTGGTATTACACACCTGGAAGGTCCCTCCTGTTGACTTATCCCTTATTAAAGCTGTGCCTTTCTCACAGCTGTGACTCTTTAACGACAAACACTTTGAGTTGTGGCACTTTGCAGGGGCTGGATGTGATCCCTGAACCTAGCTGCCCTGTCTCATAAGACTCCTGGGACTCTCTTTAGAATTTTGGCTCACTGGGTGGCATTTCTCTTAAGCCCTAACCAACTGCAAGTTGGACCTTCTTAGCTGGTTATGTAGACTTTCCCTGCAGCCGTGACTTTTCCTTAGGTTTGATGGCTGTTTGCAGTACATGAGAACATGAAATGTTAAATGCCAGGGTGGAGAAGCACTCTCATTTGCTGTGAGAGAGTTAGGCTCAATTTCAGCCTCTGCTGTAACTCTGCAGACACAGAAAAAGGTTTGGGGCCAGCAATATAAACACTGCAGGCTACAGTGTAAGCCCTGCTGCTACCGAGGTGGCAGGACTAGCAGGGGGGAAACAGAGGTCACCCCGATTTCCTTTTGACAGGGTCAGCAAACACTAATCCTTCTCTGCCAGGGGAAAGTTGCTCTGTTTGCTCACGGGGAGCCCTTGGTCATGTCAGCCCATGTTTATGCACTGAACACAGTGTGAGGGCACATAAAAGAGCAGTGTTGTCAGTTGAGCTCCCCCCGCCCTATACAAACACTGCCTTGTTTAGCCAGCTTGGCTCGTCATTTTTATTACATTTTGGTAGGGTAAACTCCTTTTTCTTCTGTAGTGTTGGGAGAAGACTGTGTTCCATCATGCTACAAGCATGTAGTACTTGCTTTTTGTGTCTGCCTTAGGAATCTCCAGGTTTGTACATTTGCACCATCCCAGGTGAAGACTTGCAAGAGGCTATTCCCCCCATCACTGTGTATTCTGAATTCAACCTGATCTGCTTACCCACATTCCTTACTGAATGGGTTTTCTTACTGAATGCAGATTGAATATCAACTGCTTAAACACAGGTAAAACTTTGTTATAATTGAGTCCATCAGGTTAATGCTGAATTAACAGGACAACTAAATGAAAAAAAAAAACAAACCCTTGGGTATGATTGCTCATGTAGGCTCGAAAAGCATTTTGCTGTGGAAAAAGAACAACTCTACTAAATCTGAGTTTTTGTTAATCTACAAAAGAAACTTGTCAGATGACTGCAGTTTTTGTTTGTTGCTTCATTCCTTTGGCCTTCCCCATCACACCAGCTTGAATTCACTATTAAACATCAGCGAAAACTCTCTAAAAATCAGAGTGCTAATATTTGCAAATCTGTCCTTGCAGACAGATCACTGCTTTTCATTGTAAAGGACGCAAATGTGGAGCAGAAGGTAACTCTAGTCCTTTCTCCCTGAAGAAAATATTTCCAAGGTCAAGGAGAGAGTTTTTGTGCGCAGAACTTACAAATAATACTCAAAATATAACTTTGTTGTGGTCATGCTAACTGTTTTTAAGGAACCATTGAAGTGGTATTACAAAAAACCCCAAACCAACCAGTGAAAGCCCCCCAACACCCATTCCTGACTCTTCAAGAGCTGCCTGGCTACAGTCTCCCTGTCACTGCTACCTTGGCATGGTGTGCCACCTTGAACATGTCTAAACTATGCTGAGCTTCTCTGTAAAGAGACAGGAAGTGCTTCAGGGTAGAAGCTTTGTGTGTGTGTGTGTGTGTGTGTGTGTGTGTGTGTGTGTGTGTGTAGCTATGCAGTCTGGATCAAACTCTCTTTGATTTTACGTTGTACTAATAATTAACCCTCAGCTTGTAGTAACTACCCAGCATAATGATAACCACACTGCTGGCTCCTCTCAACAAGGTTATTGAGTACGTACTGTACCGTATATCCCTTCTGCTCTGTGTCTGGGAGCTGATGTCTGTGAATGTGAATGAATGTGAAAGAGTCTAAATAGGCACACTTGCCAGTATCATTTTCCAAATTCTAATACTTTGTAGGCACATACCATTTCATCTGTCCTTTGACCTGTTATGTCAGACTTGAAGACTATTCTTCTTGCAGAGACTTCATTAAAGCTCTTGTGTACATACTGTGGGCTATGCACTCATGTTTGTGTTAGCAGTGGTGCTTTTTCATGTTAAACTGGTTTGACCATAAACTGTATGAGATTAAGTCCACGTCTATTTTATCTAGATTGCTTTTTCCTTCTTCTGTGTTACATGATGGTGAGTAAGCAAAGCAGCAGTTGTGTCTCTGTGTTGCTAATCACCCTTTCTCTCCAATTCCTGGAGGTATGAAGTATGCAAATAGGCAGTGAGTGTGTTTATTGCTGCCAATCATGGATGCTTTGGCAGCTCACATAGAAAATACCACTAAGAGGTCCAGGAATTAATGTAAATTTTGTTTATGCTTAAAATATAACTTGCTTTAAATTTCATATGTTTCTTCTTGTCAGATGCTTTGCCCTAACTGCATTCCCTCAACTGATTGTCATCAAAGCTGAAACCCTGGCACAGGAGATGTGACTGCGAATTTCCATGATTGACTCTCATCCTGGTGGCTGAAACTCAGTAATGACAAACTTTTCACTGCAAACCAAAGGGAGCTCACACAGCCTGGGAAGGGGAGCAGAAAACATACCCTTCCCCCCGTCTGCCCCTGCCCTGAGTGGTGACCCTGGGTCTCTCCCCACAGACCAGTCATCCTACCAAGCTGATTTACGGCCTCTCCTTAAGTGTATGTGTGAAGGAAAGGGAAACTGAGCTGTAGTTAATCTCATGTTTCTAAGCAACCAGGTAATTCTCTGCAGCTGATCCCTGAAGGGAAATTCCTGTTTTCCTGCACCCCTGCTCAGAGGACACCTTCCTCTTTGCCTTCTCCAGCTCCTGGGCAACAGGCAGTGGAGTATGAGGAGGTTCACAGCTTTGCAGCTTTCTCCAAATGCTGTGGGGGAGGGCGAGGAAGCACTAAAAGGGTATTTTGTTAGTGGTCTGTAACAGGTAAGGAGGTGTTCCTTGCAGAATCAGAACAGAGGGAGTGTGGAAAGGTATATGTTTTTTCCAGAGCTAAACTGAAAATCACAGTCAGAAGTGGGGGTGGGGGTGGGTCCTGTGCTCCAGGCTTAAAAATGTCTGAATAGTGTATTGCCAATCCCGTTTACAGTGAAACCTGTTTGCTGTTATGTTTTGGTGATAGAAGTGACTGAATTCTATTCTGAGTCTGTTTGAGCCCCTCAGAGTGACTATAAGGAACTAGCTTTTTATTGGTAAAAAGTTCCTGAACCTCAGACCTCAAACTGTACGAATAAGAGTTACAGAAAATTGAGATGAAATGAGATCTCTGAGCTTCTCCAGTGTTGGGAGAATGGATGCTAGGCTGGAGTTTCGTAATAATAATAATAACTATTTTTAGGGCTTTTTTTTTTCTTTTGTAAAGTCGCATGAAAAGCAGTTATACTGCACAGACTTCAATCTGCTCAGCTCCACCACTGAAGGTGATGTGTGGTGAAACCAGAGATGTACTGGAATGTTGATGGGAATTGGGCAATGAACTCTAGTCACAGCTGCAGCCCCAGTGGGGAAGGTCAGTACCTGACCCTGGAATTAGCTCATTTGGTTGGAGCATGGTGCTAATAATGCCAAGGTCACAGATTTGATCGCTGAACAGGCCATTCACATAAGAGTTGGAATTGATGATCCTCATCGGTCCCTTCCAAAATATTTAGTGATTCTGCTCAGGGAAGCAGTGTTGGATAACTTGAGAAATGCTTCTGTTGGTTGAAGGCTGCCCATTTGACTAAATAGAACTACTGGTTAGAGTAGGGAGGAAAACCCCCTAAAAATTCAACAGTAGTCAACAGGAGGGAATACAGTTAATAGAAACTGACGTGCTGTGTAGGACAGGTGCATCACTGTCTTGTGGTCTGGGGTTTTTTTGCCTTGCCCAGTGTTTTATAATCTGGAGCTCAGCTGAGAAACTGTCCCTGTTGGCCTTTGTCCTGTTTATTGACAAATATGTGCTGTTGGCTACTGTTGAGGACACCAAGTCCACTTCCATTTGACCCAGATAAGATTCTGTGTCAAATGGACATTTAGGTGTGATCCAGCATTCTGTCCAGAAAAGTGTGTACTAAACCACTCTGCACAGGCATTTTATAGCTTGGGTATCCAGATGCTGGGAGCACAATTCTTTGGAACAAGTCAACAAGCCTGATGCATTTAAGCCTGTAACAGGCATGTACTTTTACAAAGTGAAGTATGGAAATAGGCAAACTTTTGAAAATATAACTTCAAAATGATATTCTTGAGTTATAACTTATGGGAGGGGCACTCATGAGGTGGACTTGACTTTGGCTGAAGTGCTGACCAGGCAGGGTGCCTTGTGCCTCCTCACTGGCCTCAGGGGAGCCACAGAGCCACACCTCTGTAATGGCCAAGTAACTTCTTCCCCAGCATCACCCTGGCCCTTCACTGGTTTGCCCTGGAAGCACAAAGGAAGGTTCACCTGGGTGTGGCTGGCCGAGGGGCTGCCCTGCCCATGGTGCCACCTGTGCAGGGGCTTGCCTTCCATGGTGATGTGCACAGGAACACAGTCAGGGCTGCCTGGGGCTGGACAGATTTTATTTCCAGGCAGGAAATGCTGTCAGGGCAAATTATGAGGAAAACCTTCCAGCAGACTCATTATAGTCTTAAATCTTGGCTATGTTTATGTCTTCACAGTAGAAGAGCACCTGTGGCAGAGCAGTGTGGCTCACAGGCCTGCCCTCAGAGTTCAGTGGTGGGGCTTACATGGGCATGGCAGGTCTGGTGCCACCGTGTGAGGTCTGGGTGGGTACCAAGGAGCAGTGTCTGGCTGATGCCGACAGCCTGTGCACAATGAGTTTCTTCCTCTATGGTACTTCTTGAAGATCTGACCATGGTTAAAGGGAGAGATTAGTGGGCAGGAAGTGCCTGAGAAGACAGAGAGATTAAAGCTGTTATTGTAATTTTGGTTTGGGAACACACAAGAAATATTCTAGCTGACAACCAGCAGCACTGCGTATGAGGTAGCTGTTTTCTGTCAGGCGTGTCTACTCTCAGCACCAACATGGGCTTTCATCTGTTTTTAAATTAATGTTAATTACAAGTTATTAATACTTTTTTAAGCAGCAAAATGCAGCTGAAAGCAATTACCCCTAATTGCTAATTTGTGTATGTACACCCAAAATGGTACTCTCATCATCTGAACACCCAGTTCTCACTGGAGTCAGTCAGTGTGTTTTTGCTTCCATTTTTTACTTCGGTTTTGGATTGTATGATGGTATTTCTTTTTAATGGCTTTGCTGAAAGCTACAAGATCTCTTCTCACAAGTTCTGTGATTTCTTGGAAAGTGTGTTCTTATTAACTGTTAAGGATGCCTCACTAAAGAGATGTTCTTTGGTTTTGGAATAATGCTTAAGTCACAGTCCCTGACTTTGGGAATTAATCAGTTCTTGCAAGTTGTGCATAACATGCACTTGAATTTGTGCTGGATCTCAATTTCATCTGTGAACATCCTTTTTCAGAAGCTAAAGGCCACAAAAGCGTCTTGTGCTGATAAATTTGTGGTACAGTTCAACGCTGACCTTTGCAATCCCAGGTCTCAGATGGTTTTGGACATTAAAAATTTAATTCAAAGATACCTTGGCTTGTCTTTCCATCTGCATATTTTCATCCTTGCCAACGTAGGAAAGATTCAAAGCTGCCAAATTCTGCCAGTGGGACGTGGCCTTTCTGGTACTGCAGTCACAATCTGGTGGAACAGATTGTTAGATGGGTTGAAATCTGCTGGGACCTCTTTTGGCTGGACTCCAGGAGATCAAAGGGCTGACATCCAGCTGGCACCAAGCAGTGAGCAGCGTACTCTGCTGGAGTCCACACTGATAGACGTTTTGATCAGCACAGAGTGTACCTTCCTCAAATGTGTGAATGACACTAAATCAGGGGTAGCAATACCAAATGAGAGAGCCTAAATCCACAGGCACAAACTTGGTGATTAGGCCAATGTGAAGCTTGTGGAATTCAGAAAGCAAAACAGTCTGTACCTTGGTGAGACCAGCCCCTTGCAGTGGTAGAGGCTGGGAAACAACTGTGTAACTTGTAGTCCAGCTGATATGGATGTGGGTATTACCATGAATGTCAAAAAGTGCCAGTAGATCTGAAAGTTGAAAACAACCCAAAAATGCTCCTTGACTGTGAGTAAGTGAAGCCATCTTCTAGGTTGCATTGGGAATGTCATTGCCTTCTGTGTTTCAGTGTTAGTCATGGCCAGTCCAAGGAGCTATCATACTGCAGGTGACACTTACTGGTTGTGGAAGGGCACTTGCCTGAGAGGTGCTGCATTCCGGAACACTTGCATTTGTCTGAGCATTTGCATTTGTCTGTTTTTAATCTAAAGTTTTACTTGAAATGTGCCTGTTTGCACTTCCATAGGAGACCTGGAAAAAGATGAATATGCTAAGGCAGGAAAAATTTTATTTGGTATTGACCAATTGTTAAAATAATGGCTTTTCTTTGTCTAAAATAGCCCAGCTTTTAAAAAGAACTAAAGGAGAAAATGAAAGTGATTTTCATGCCACCTATTCTTAGTGTTACGGAACTGCCTGCTCTTTTTGGAAGATATGCAGTACTGCAAGTGCTCAGGAAATTCTTTCCAGAAGCCAAGACCTGCAGCTGAGTCCTGTGCCCACTGCCCTTCCACAACCAGCAAATGCCATCTGCAGTGTGGTCACTCCTTGAAGAATGTTGGTTGTGACTGATGCTGAAACACTTCATCCTACAGTAGTGAGGGCTCCCAGGTGGAGGCAGACAGGAATCTGCCAGGATCAGCCTTCAGGTGTTTTAATTCTGTTTAGCAAGCTGAGTATTCAAAGGGACTTGGTCATCAAAAGTTGTTCTCTTATTTTTCTTGTTTTTACATCCTTACCTCAAATGATAGATCCACCTCTTAGCCTTAGGTGTATCCATACTTTTCCTGCACTAATGAGGGTAAGAGGACTTCCGACAGTGCCTCTGGAACTTCAGAGCTGTCAGGCTGTTCAGGAGGAAAGTGCAGCTGACAGCTCTACTATAGGACCTCACATATGTCTGCAGGCAGCAGAGCCAGCCTCCATTGCAGGGCTGTAACACACAGAGATTTCTGGACTGGAAAACCTTTTTTTGGACCTCCCATCCTACCTGGGTAGGTGGGGATCATGCTGTGTGTGTGGGGATCCCATTGTGCCCCAGGACAGCTGGCAGCAGCAAGCCCCCCTTGGAGAAGCTGCCAGGGATGTCAGCTAGCAGCAAGCTTTGCAGCTTTGCTGAGAGCAGGGATTTTAGTAGGCTACACCTATGGAAAATGATTTTTCAGCCATGGTCTGTATTTAATTGGCTTCTGTTCAGCATTAAGTCACATGAGTGTTTCATGTCTGGTGATGAATTTGTTTGTTTCATGATATGGCATCTTGCAGATAATGCAAGTCAAATCCCACACCCTGAGCCCAGGTCTTGTTTAACCATGTGGCACATTGCATCGTGGAGCAGCTTGTAAAATTAAACTGAAAAGGAAGGAATCTTCATCTGCCCATAATGTGCTACTAGCACAGTGAAAACAGGACAGTTGTGCAAGTCCTGCAGAAGGCAGAGATGCCTGTGTGATGAACATATTCCCCAGCTGAGAGCCAGAGTGTCTCAGGATCAGTGGGTGTGTGCTCTGCACATCAGACCTCTGCTGCCAACCTGATCTGTGTATGTCCAAGGGACCTTTGACTCGTCTAAGCTCTTTCTTAAATATGAAAGTCTGGATCTGCTGGATGTTGTTCTGCTCCTAACTAAAGATTTAGTTCTGGTGAAGAATACCTGCTGCCTTTTAATTATTCATTCTTTCAGCTATGAAATAACTAAAAGAGAGGATCCTTTTATGGTGAACTGGATTTAAAAGGTAGCAGCCCCTTGTGATTCTGATATTTAATGTATGAGCAAGGACTAAATGTTGTTATCATGCCTCCTGAGATGGTGCACCAGCTGCTGCCTTTGGGCAGCATAATGCAGAGATGCCTGAGGGATGTTGTGTTTGTCTTCTGCTGGCCTGAAATGCTATAGCTGGTGTAACTAGGTGTGTCTAATGCTCCCCTCACCACAGCTATCACAGAGCAGCATCAGGAATGGGTTATGATTGCTGCGGTTTTCCAACTTGTTGTCTGCTAAGGAAAGGAACTACCTTTATAGAGCTGTACCACTTTATCAGCTGTGAGATGGAAAGAATGAACAGGGAAGAGAGGGGATAACCGTGTGCCAAGATTACAGCCAAGATCAAAGATTGAATGGGGAAATCAGCACCAGCAAAAGAGAGACGATGGAATGAGAAATGCAAAGCAGGCAAGGAGGAAGATAGTTATTGATCCTTATGTCTCCAACCACTTGTGCAAAATAAAGTCCTCCAATTACATAATTGAGAGTAGGATTGGAATGAGCAGCTAACAAAATGTGTCATTTAAATGTTATAAATTAACAGTATGTATACCTTTTTCTGTGGTTTACCACTGGATAGGTAAAGGTAAGTATTAGGGAGAGAGAAAATGAAGAAACTATTAAGATAAGGACTTTTCTTGTAGTGCAGACCCTGCAAATACACAGGAGAGAATTGACAGTCAACCTCTTGACAGACATTACACATACCTGTATGTTACACATACCAGCTCTAAGTTACATTCTGGAATGCTTTTAAGAATCTCAAGAATCTAGAGGTTTTGCCAGCTGTTTTTTTCATAGACATGAATAGTTCTCATCCTGAGACCTTACAAAGTGTTTGTGAAGTGTAGGAAGACTGGGTCATGAAAACAAATTAATTTATTTGCTTCTCTCATGTTGGTGGCATACTCCAGCAATCTTTTGCTTTAACTACCAAACTACAACTACTTCTGAAAATACAACCATTTGTACACAGCCATTGGATCACTGAGTATTTTGTTAGGCATGCCATAATTTTTCTTCCTGTATGAGGACTCAGGCTTTGTTTATGAAGTGTCTCCAGTCTGGACAGCAGCAAAAATCTGTGTGATGTATGTGTGACTGAAGAGACTAAATAAAATGGCTCAAGGGCTGTTAAGACACACTTTAACATGCAGTTTAAATAGAAATAAGCCAGTGCTGCTGCCAAGACAGGCAGAGCTATAACACACCCTTTTCCCCCTTGGCTTATACAGGAACAAGTGTTTTTGTGACTGTGCAATGAATTGGATCGAGTGACCAAGTTAAAATAAACCTTTTTGCCATAAGGTTAACTTTAGCTGGCATCAAATCTTGCATATGGTTTCCCATAGAATTACAGAAGGATTTAGACAGCTCTTCCCTATCCTCCACTCCCAGCCATTTGAGCTGATGGAGAACATTAGGTAAATCTTTGCACATGAGCTATCTGCATGCTCTCATTTGGTATGTAAACCATGAATCTGTGATAAAGGTAGGGAAAAACAGACACAGCCCTACACGTCACATTTAGTCATGTAGCACTAAGGGATGAAGAAGAAAGCAAATTGCCATTCTGGGTCTTTTCTACCTGATGGGGTATTACAGACTTGCAGCTCTGTCATGAGATATGTGGTTGATGAAGCCTGCTGTAGGCAGGCATTTCTCCATTTCTGCTTTTGATTGCTTCCTAAGATGGAGATTAGAATCCAACTACATGTACACTTCTAAGTTAAAGAAGTAGTGATATTTTAAGTTACAACCTCTGTTTCCAAGAACAGGCGATATCAAATTACATGATTGAGTTATAAACATATTCAAATATGACAGTCACATTAAAAGTAGCAAACAAAACTTTTTTTGCTTTTGAAGGCGGTGAGAATATCCTTTCTGACCTCTTGAGAATATCTTCTCCTTGCAAATAAGCTCTGATCCAGGCATTCCACAGCCACCCTATTTATAGGTGTAAGGGATTGAATTTGCTTCCAGACCCTCTTGGGGAAGGAGTTGAGGGCAAAATGAGACAGGCAGAATCTGCTCTTCTTGCTGTGCATTCAGGTCCCCTCAGAGGCTGTAAAAGGAAGTCTGACGCTCTTCTGGGTTGGCTTGCAACTGGCTGTGGTAAAATAGAAGATGAGCCAAAACATAGTTGTCATTAAGTGTTGCCCTCCTGTCAGTGGGTGCTAGGATGTGATGCACAGTCTGATGGGTGACAACCTAACTAATGAGGGAAGTGTGTCCTACTGGTCCAGCTCATTAAAACCAGGAGTTATTTTAACGCTGCCTAGTCCGTTGTTGATAATATTAATTATATGTTGTTACTGTACAAGAAAACAACATTGGCTCACATTTACTTCTCTCCTGCATTTGCCAGAACGTGCAATGAAGAGTTTGACAGCTCTGCAGTGACCTGCTGGCTGCAGAACACTGGACAATAACTCATGTGATCCAAAACTTGGAGATAAGAAGTTAACGTCCAACTTTTTTTACATAATAAAGCTGCTAGCTTAAGATTATGTTAGTTTAGCGTTTTGTATTACGTGGTTTTGAAAAAAAATTGGTTCCAACAACTTAGGATGGATTTACTGTACTGTTGAAACTACAGTGTTGTTCTTTGCTGCTTTTGTTATTAAGTTATGTTTACCTCTGAAGATAATGAAAATTAGCTAAAAATTGACTTTGCTTTGCAAAGGTTTTAGGAGGCAAACTCTTGGCTATGGAAAATGGCCTCAAGCCAACATTAAGAATATCTTTTTGAATGATTTTCTGGGAAAATTACATAACCTACACTTCGTATCCAACTACCGTAGGTAACAGAGAAATTGAACGTATATGGGAAAAATCACATTTCTAATTGCATTTCTTGTTGTAAGTCTTGGAATATCAATAAGTGTTTAAAAATTACATTTTTGAAAGGGTAGGAGTGCATTTTTCTGAAAGCTTTAAGCAAGTACTTCAGCTTTTTCAGAATGCAGCATAAAAGCTAAACTGACAAAGGAATAGAAAATGATGAAAGTAAACATATTTAAAATAAACTAAATAAACACATCCACAAAACAATGGCAGCTTACAAGGAAATACCCAGTGAGTAATTTCAAAGGTTTGCTAGGCAACAGGTACATTGCTTGGGCTTCTAATGAAAGTGACCTGAAATCTTCAGATAATGCTTTTGGCTCCAGAGGTGCACCAGGATCTCTGTCCTTTCCTGTGATAACCACCAGTCTCCCTGTGGCACCTCCTTATCCTTTTCCTGCTTTTGTGCCAGGAGAGGAATCTCAGGTATGCAGTCTCACTCTGCAGATGTGGCTGCAAGTCTTATATCCTAGTCACAGTTTAAAGATATTTTGCATGTAACAGTATTAGATTTGGGGGTTTGTAATAAAAAAGTTCATTCTGATATGTAGAGAGAATGAACTAGTTTTAAAAATCAACTAATCTAATGGATTATGATTCAGTAAAAGTCAGTACACTTTGCATCTTCGAAAAACAATTGACAGCTCAGTGTAACTTTAACCAAAACTTGCAGAAGCTTAATGCTTCAGTGAATTGAATTGGTTAGTCATCTTTGGAGCTACAAAAATATCTGAGATGCTGACATTACTCTAAAGATAAAATCTACAGACTGATATTTACTTAATAATGTGCATAAATCCTTCCTTTTCTTTCTTCCTTCCTTGCACCTGGAATCCTTTTGGCATGGAAATAAATCCTTATTTTCCATCACACTGCAGTTGCATGGTTCTTTTTGATGTATCACGCTTGCACACTTCCTGCAAGCTCTGAGGTGCTGATTAATCTTATTAAGGAGTTGTACCCAAATTATACAACAGGAGACAGTGGTCTTTTTGGAAATCCTAACAAATAGCATTTAGTCAGCTGAGGAACACTGTGCTTATTGATGAGAATGATGCTTTTAAAAGGAAGTGGCCTGCCCAGCTGTTTCTTAATTGTTGAAAACATTTAAACTGAAAGCAGTTTAAAATATAATGATGCTTCTGTAGAGGAACCTTTCATGTCCCTGAATTATTTACAATATTGGTCTGCTGTGCTTGCTTTTCCATCTGCCTTTCATATGTATGAAGAAAAAATGAAAGTGCCTGTGATTTGCACCTACATTTTTTCCTTGCTCTTCAAGCTGTTCCTGCTGAAGGTCAAATTATCAAACCTGGAAAAAAGACAGAGATGTAGCATGTTTATGAGGAAACACAAGAACTGCCCAAAAGCAACATGGAGCAATTTGCATTCAAATTTGAGGACGAAACTCAGGTTACAGAGGGCAGAAATTTGGAGAGCCCTGCAAGAGTCTTGTCTATGTGCACCAAGTGAGACACAAGACAAGCTTGGAATTAGCTGACAGGGTTCTGAAACCAGCTTTTTCTGATCTTTCCTGAAGCATTATATTTTTTGGTACTTGGTATGTGTAATAGAATCAAATAACCAATTTAACAAGTAAAGAATAGAGCAGGAAAGCAAAGTAGCAATAACTAGAAGGGCTGGACATCCAGCAGAAACTACCTGGAAAAGGGCTCTTGGCCAATTATGCTTTCTTGCATGTGGAAAAAGTACAGAGCCTGAGTGCAGAGAGGACCATAGGAAAAAAAATTTTAAAACCTCCCTTAATATTATTGTCTAGTGGTAGTATGGGGGAGAAAATGACAAGCTGGTGAATCTGCAGAATTTATTTCTGCTGTTCAAAGTACATGCTGCATCAATTTTTAATGGGATAGAATGTACTTTTTGGGGAGAGTGAAGTATGCATATTGGTTTTTTTTCCTGCCTTGACTCAAGAAGCAGAAGGAGGATGGATGGTGGGATAATCTGTGGAACACATGATTCCATATCCCAGGAAAAAATTGAAATTCACCCCTAGAGAAATGCCTGTAAATTGCAAAGGCAGATGAACTCTTCAGGGAAAGGATAAAATAATGCCAGCCACTAGTCTGGAAAAAGCTTCCAGGCTGCAATTAAAGGAGCTTGAAGAGATTAACAAAGACAGAAAAAGTAGCATCTTATCCAGTCTGCATATGTTATACAGTGGCACGTGAAGTATAGAGTGAAACTCCACCTTGCAGGTTGGGGCAAAGGAGGAGGAAGGGAGGGCAGTTCCCCCCATGCCCCAGGCTGGCAGAAGTGCTCTGGGGCAGCCCTGGTGCCTGCAGGCTCTGGGGTGCCAGGCTTGGGGCAGGCTGGTGCTCCAGCCATGGCATTGCTGCTCCGGGAGCCGCTTTGCTGCTGCACCCCAGGACCTCCTGCCATGGCTCAGTCTCTGTGGCTGCACAGGTGATTCAGCAAATGGGCATTGTTTCGACAGAACTGGGTTGGTTGTGAGCACCTCTGGAGTTTTGAGAAGAATTGGCAGGAGGGTACAAATCTGGGACAGTGATGTGGGACGCTTACAGGAGCACAAGGACGAGCATCTGCAAATGGGCACCCAGAGGACGTGTGGGTTCGAATTGGGCCTCACTGGGCCTGTAACTTCCTAGTGAGGAAGGAACTCTCTTTTTTCTCTAGAGCAGCAGAGTAGAAGACAAAAGTGATCCATTTCCAAGGACTAATATGTCTGATACTACTCATATCACCAACTCCATTCAGGGCAGAAGGAATGAGCATTCACCCAGAATGAGCATACTGGTTGCAGAGTGTGCTAAAACACCTGTGAACCTCTTCAGTAGAGACAACTGCAGACAGTGTAACTTGGTTTCAGGGATGTTTTTGTACAATTTTGAGCAAGAACCAAAAGGGCATTTAAAGGTAAAACATGAGTCGGTGCTTCCAAACTGAAGGCAAAATTTCAGGTGTGCCATAATTGGCCATCAACTTGTCATTGGAAACTTGGGAAACTATAAACTTTTTTAAGAAAGGTCTTCTCCAAAATGGATTGCTGACAGCATTCCTTAATGCAAAACAATTCTACCTTCTCACCTCTATATCTGAAGCAAATACAAAGTCTCCAAGCCATAAGAAACTCTTGATGAGTGTATCCAGACCAGTGCAGATCATTTGAGGTTTAAAGACTACAGTGTGAGAAGTTCCTGCCCAGGAACTGTAAGTGGTGCCAGATAGACTGAAGGGAATATGTCCTTGAGAGTGCAGCACAGGTGGCTTTGTGGGAAAAGTGCTTGGATATTCACCTTGTGCATTGGTCATGAGTAGTCACAGCCCTTGGGGACTGAGCTGCTTCCTCAGGAAGAACACAGAGTCCTTTTTGATAACTGTGGTAATCTCTTTTGCTCCAAGCGCAGTTTCTGAAAAAAATACCAGTTAAGAAACACCTTTTATTTTCCCTCTCAGAAAAGGGCAGAGGCAGCAATGAGATGCTTAGAATTGGAAGAACATTCCCATATATCAGCACACACATAGAATTTATCAGAGTCAAATTCTTTGCTTAAAATTCTTTCTTCTTGTCTTTGATTGATAACTTCTCTGCCCAGAGCTTATTCCAAAAGTGCCAGGGTGCTCATACAGGCCAAAGGCAAGAACTTTGGACAGTAGGTGCTGGCATGCCTGGAAGCAGCAGGTTTCTTTAGAAATACTCAGTTGATGTTGTAGCATTTCCTTTCTAAAGCAAGTAAATACAATAAAGTAAATAAATGGTGACCTTGTCTGTCAAGAAGTTTCATTGTTAGGAAAATCTTTAATAGCAGCATTTTCCATATCCATAGCTTGTCAGCAAACCTGCTTCACTACAAAAAGTTCTCATGATGAAGGGAGAGATAGAAGAGGGGTGTTCATACAACCTAGTCAGCCCAAGGGAAAGCAGGGACAGCCCTAGACAAAGCAGGCAGAAGTGTCATTTCCTGGTCTCCAGGAAGGAATTAGGGGTCAGGCTAAGATAAACAGATCTTTAAGGGGATGGAGAAATAAATCTCCAGAGGATGTTGGCATCATTGAAATAATGCTCACTATGAGAGTAAGAGAAAGTAACTGCTCTTTGCTTCTAGTCCACATTGAGCAAACTCTTTCTGGTTTAAAAATATTCTCTGTGGTGACCTGAGAATAATTTTGTGTTACTTTTCTGACTTTATTTCTGGTGTTTGATTTCCCATAGAGATCTGGAGCCTTGATGGATAAGACCTGATTCTGGGAGTAATTGTGGCAGTCAGGAAGCGCCCCGTATCTGGAATGTGCTTTCCTTGGCAAGCACTGGGTGGTGGCAACCTTCAGGGTGTGACAGGAGACCTATTTATTTACTTCGGTTCTTATGCTTACTGTACGGGGTTTTCAGTGTCCAGCTTGGAATGACAATAGTTGTCTCCCACCCATGGCTCTGTGGTAGCTACACCGTCTAAGATACACACTGCAGGGATTTTTCACAGCTGTTTTTTTAACAGACAGCTGGTTTAACAAGTCCAGCTGTTTTATGAATAGGTTAGTACATTTTAAATTAATAAAATAATTTGTTAAAGCAGTTGACTTTAACAAGGTGTGTTAGTTTTTACCAGCAAAAGTGAGTGAAGGGCACTTGGAGCAGGAAGACCAAAGGACTGTTTTATCCAGGTCCTTCCTTCTCCCTGATTTTTTTTTTTTTTAATATTTCAGTCCATCTAAGGGTGGGGCCATACAAGATCATGCAAAGAAGACTGTAAGTTGATATCAAGTATAGTAATCATCACTAATCTGCAGTGGTGGAAGTCCTACTGTAGACTGGACAGAGCAGGCAGTAGTGAAAAGGAAAACCAAACCCAAGGCTCTTGCCTTGCCACTGCTATACAAGCGTGAAAAAGCAAAGGTTTCTCACCTTTTCTTTACCTCCCAGGACCTTTTATCCAAAGTGGTCTTTTGCTTTAGCCTAGAACATGTCAGCATGACTTCAGACCAGGTTCCCTCTGACCTGTCCCACAGCTGAAACTTGTCTGCTGCAGGACCTGATAGGAGAGTCTGCTGGAGGCATGTACTCACACAAAGGTCTGCCCAGCCAAGGATCTCTCTGACAGTCCCAAAGTGGGTACCTCGTTAGTAAAAGAAAAGTGCAAAGAGTTTTCACAATTTCCTCATCTAGTTTGCAGCCATTTGCAAAACAGGGACTTCCAGAGCCAGGAGGGAATTTGCTGGTAAACAACATGGGTGAATTTTCCTTCCATGACTGTGCCTCCCTTAAGCTGTCACTAAATGTGTTGGATCCTCAGCATCTGTCTGTGAGGACTTCAACAGTGCAACTATGTGAAGAGGCAATTCCCTTAGTTTTGTTTTTAAACCTGTACCCTGGTGTTTTCATTTGATGTTCCTTAGTTCTTTTGCTGGGAAAGACAGCAAATTAGTCTCTCAATGCCACTCATGAGATGCCTCACACAAAGAGAAAAAATTATTCTGTCAAATCCTAAGTCTTCATTTCTTCAGATCAAATAATCTTACTCTTGCCACCACTCTTGTATCAAAAGATAAAAGAATTGTTTGTCACCAAAAATATCCATCTTCCAAGTAAGTTGTCACAAGAGATCAGCATGATATTTTCCAACACCTCTGTTCTGGTAAAGCAGAAAGATGACAGGGCAAAGGCTGGTATCACCCATTGACTTTTTTTCAGAGCCAGCTCTTCCTAGGCAGAGACACAAGGCAGCCAAAAACTCTGCCAAACCCACTGTAACTTGGAGATCTTGTTAGGAAACATGCCAGGACCAGCACTGACTCCTAGTTGTAGGTGGATATTGGCAAGAAGTTCAATGCAGGGTAACCAGAAGGAGTGCTGGAAATATGCAGCTCCTTCTTCTTGCACTCCAGAAGTGAAATATTCACCAGCATTTATGCTTTATCCATGAGGAAACTGGGACTAATGCTTACATTAGTGCCTTGGTAAGGAGAGAAACCACACACACTGGTGACTTCACAGATTTCCTCCACTGGTTCCCAGGAGCTCCTCAGAAATTTGTAATTCACCAGAGCCTAACTTGTACAGCTCTGGAATTTGCTTCTAGAAGTGCTTGGTGCTCCAGTGTGCCATGCATGATATGAAATCAGGTTACAGTCCCTTTCCTGAAATGCCTCTGGTACCTGGCTGAGCACCAGCTGTTTCAGACTTGAAGAGTAATTAGTAGTGCATTTCTATTTTTACGCCAGAAGTTAAAAATTTTTAGGGCTACTGCTAAAATATGAGATGCAGACTTGCATGCATTGACTTTTGGAAGTAACTTACCCACAGGTTAGGTTTGTTACATAATGTTGTTATGTTAAGTTATTAAAAATAGGTGGATCCTGAGAGATTGTGGGATTTTACTAGAGTGGGCAAGTTTCAGGGATACTAACTCAGCATTGATTAGCCCATCTCTGTACTTGAAGAACAAACTGTTAGTACAAGTTGTGAGGGGAGCAACTGTATTTAGAAACATGTTTCCAGGGAAACATTAGTTTCCCTGGAAGACAACCCTGAAACATGAAATTTTATGTGACTCTTGGGACAAATGTTAAGTTTGAAGACTTTTTTCCCCTTACTTTTTATAGCAAGTACATTCTGCTCTAAATTCATTCGCTTCAAACTTTTACAGTAAAACCTATTTTAACTGTGGAATTCAGTATCTCAGTGGATTTCATTAAGAATAGGGCCCACACAAGCTGCATTTCAAAGATCCATCTCTTGCATAACAACTCAAATCAAATCGTTGCTTTCTAAGCATATCCTGGCATGCAAAAGTGTGATTTAAAAGAGCAAGGCTTGAGACGTAACTTGGCTTTTTGTATGACATCAGACAAATCAATCAAATGTCACTGGTTTGTAAAATCAGTATAGTGATAATTTCTTGTGTTTGGCCCTGAAATTGCAGGAATCAATTTTATGAGTGTCTAAAAATCCAGAGGAAAAGGGTCGGTTTATGCTAGCAGGAAGTTTTTCCTTTGACTGGCAATTCCTTCTGAAACCAGGTGGTTTCTGCTCTTAACCCCTTGGCAGCTTCCTTACCAGCGAAGTTCTCTAGAAGACTGCTGCATCTCAGTGAGCAAAGTTTATGTTTTTTATGCAAGGAGATATCTGTTGAAATTGTAAATACTATGAACTTGTCTAAATATTTTTGTCATTATTTTGTAAATTATAAACTGTTCATAGACTCAAAACTTTTATTTCTCTGCATGTTGTCTGTGACAAAATGTCCTTTGCTATATAATTATACTTCTGTACCTGATTGTATCTTTTTTAATGGAGAGAGTTGTCTGAAAGGGTCTAAGTGGAAAGATTTATATAATTAAGCTTTAAATTCCTATGTTTAGGGGTCACAGAATTAAATCAATTGGTTATTTTTCCAACAGAGACATATGAGCCAATACTGGCATTTGTAAAAGTCACCAGTTATCTCCATTTTTAATTTTCTGGCCAAGGTAGGAGATGCAGACAAGATATGTCTGGAAATTTGAATGACCCATGATCATTTCTTGGTCAAAGAGTCTTTATTTGCTTACATGTGTGAAGTTTAATGTGACCATCCTGCCAGAAACAGCTATAAAATTAAACCATTTCAATGCTGAAAGAACAGAGTAACTACTATTTATTATTTTATTTATTATTTTATTTATAATGAAATGATCTACAGATTAAATCTGTTTGTTTTAGCAGACAAATAAAAGGTAAATCCTGATGCCTATCCTGAGCTGTGGGTGCTGTCAAGGAAGAGCCTCTGTGGGACACAGCTGTGCCCAGAACGCTGCAGGATGTGAGATGAGTGAGGAATGAAGGCTCTGCAGACCTTAAAGAGGTGTGCAGCATGTTGTGGTGTCATAGCATTAAATCCTGATTAAATTATGTGCTTAGGGATTTCTGTCAAGCTTTTTGTACATAATTGCCACCCATGTGTTTCATCTGGCATGGAAATGTAAGTAATTATGTTCCTGTCTTTGGTCCGTACATGGACCTTTCTTTGCTTTTATCAACTGCTTATCTTCAGCAGAACAGCAAAGTCCTCTTCTGACAATGTCTTCACTTAGAGGATTCCCACCTACTCTGCAAACACCACAGAAAATTAAGAGTGTTCATGTTATTGGTGTTGCTGTTGCTGACCACTTGAAAACAAACAAAAAGTGAAATTACTGGTCTGTCAGCCAGATGCAGCTGTAGGCAATAGTGTGAGTTGGCTGGTAGAAAACCAACATGGAGCGAAGTTATTTTTCAATCAAGTTAGGCTTTACCCTCCTAATCCACTGAAACTGCAAAGGCTGTTTTCAGTAAGCTCGTCACTTTATTAAATGGGAGCTAAAGCCAAAGGAAATCCACTTAAGAAAGAAAAGTTAAACAATGTAATTCTGCAGCTGTAGAATTAAATCAAAATAGAGAAGGTATATTTTCAAAGCTATTCTTACAGCTAAATTGCAGTCACAATTATTAATGGAAAAATAAACTAAAGGATAACCATGAAAAGTCTCTGTGAAGTTGCACTAAAACAAAATTCCCATCCTGACTTTTCTGGTAACTTTCTTATGAATGTCATGTTGGTGAGCAAGGGAGGAATGGCCTGTTGATGAAGTTCAGTTTTAGCATTTTCTCCTCTGTTACTTCCAGTATCAGTAACTGCCAGGGTTAGTAGGTAAAAGGTGTTTCTGTCTTTACAACCTTACTGCACTGGTGTCAATATAAAGGTGCAAACAATGCTAGCACAAGAGGGGCACACTGTTGTACCAAGTCCCATTGACATTCTTCCTTGGCTGTGCTAATGATGTTATTGATCATCAGTTTTGGTATTGTTGGAGAGATGAATCATCAAAGTCATCTTATGAATTCCTTATTTTCTAAACATTAGGGCCTGACTTTGCACTCAGTGTTTGTGGTTCAATTTCAAGTTGGCTCCAAAGTGTTACAGATGAGAACCACAGAGCGTGAAAATTTACCCAAGGCCTGAAAGGAATTCCCACAGGCATTTAAGATTTTGAGCCTTCTCCTTGACATACTTTACATAGGATTTTTTGATAGAGGTCATACTGTGGTATCCATGACCTTCCTAGCAGTATTTTGTAGCAGAGTCTAAATGCTGTTTTGCATTGAGAGTAATTTTATTTTTTTAATGATACTTGAGTTTCAAATTAGCATCTTTTGCTTAAAGACTTGGTGTTTACCTGTTGCTGTGCAAGAGGGTGCAATCAGGTTGTTGCATTCCTTATTTTCTTTTTTTTCCTCTATGGAGATTTCATTGTGTTTCTAATCCTGAGGGAAGCTGACAGTATGATCATGCTTTAGTCATGATTACTCAATTCTCTGGTCTGACTTAGCTTGTACTATGGTGCAAGTGCTTTGATGGTGCTCATTGCCATGCACGTTTCAAGCCTGTCAGAGTCCTTGGAATACTTAATAATGTTTTTCCGTGATCTCAAAATGACACACAAAGGGGATATGTGAACTCTGGCTCTCAAAATCCATGAGTCATGTCCCACATTTCTGAAATGTTTTGTTTAAGTCATTTCATACGGCTGTACAGATCACAAGAGTTAAGCTTATCAAGTTAAAACCAGGCTCTCAAAACCAAGCAGTTGCTGGATGGCATGAGCCAGGCAAGGCAGTGATTGCTGCACAGGACCATGACCATCTGCAGAAGCTTCTCAACTGAAAGAACCATGCAAAGGTAGAATGGCTCTGTGCTGGCTCTAACACAGCTCTGTGAGATACCTGGACTTCTTACAAAAGAATCTTGTACAAGTCATATACAAACAGTCTTAAAACAACTTTGAAATCTGTAGATCTGAGCATAGACAGGGCCTGAGTGAGGAGATTTTGTTATCCAATTCACACATAGTGCCAATGCCCATGCTGGCACTAGCTCACCTGATCTCAGTGTTGGTGACAAGGTATCAGACATCAGGGTCTGTGTGCAGTGCAGCCTTCCTTATGCTTTTGGTGTCTTCCTATTTTACTGGATTTTCCAGCTCCTTATGGATTGCCATAAGGAGCTGAAGTGCATAGTCCTGACAGCAGCTGTGTCCTCTTCTGCTATCCATCCATCCATCCATCCATCCATCCATCCATCCATCCATCCATCCATCCATCCATCCATCCATCCATCCATCCATCCATCCAATTTCCTATGGCTGAAGAAAAATGGACGCTAAGGTACTGATCTTGTTGGAGAGCATGCATGTTCCAGCTCTAAAGGTAACAGGAGGCCTAAAGAAGGTGGAGGTGTCACCTATTAACCATATCCAGCACATAACAGCATTCCTCTGGGCTGAAATTGGCAGGTGTGCCTGTCAGAGAGAGGAAAAAGAGGCAGAACAGAAGCTGACTGATTAGAACTCTTCTGACTCCTACAGCAGCAGGAATGCTGTCAGCCCTCATGCTCTGCATTATTCCCATTGCACAACATTCCTGATTTGATATGGCAAATGGATAAAAGAATAGGAGGAACATGCACTAACCAGAATCCTGTTGTTAGGGCTTGGGTTGAGAGATGCAAGGCAGTGCAATGTGGGGAGCAAGAGTGAGCTCATGTGATAATGTTTGTATATGTAAATGCTCTTGGGCCAAAGGCTGCTGTACACAGTAGGCCAGCTCTGCTGCCAGAATGCGGCTTGACACCCTCTCTTGTGCTGGCCCTCCCTCTCATGCCAAAATGCCTTTATTCCTCTTGCTAGGGACTATGACATATATTGGAATGTCTGCCTTTCTCTGGAATATTAGATTAACTTCTTTTGTGTACAAGCTAATATAGCAAATAAATGGTTTATGTCCCATTTTGAAGTATATCTCTTAAACACATCTCAGGGGGGATCGTTATGAATGCTGGACACAGTTCAAAGCAACAAAATATGTTTTCTTTCCATGAGCTTTTTTTTGTTTGTTTGTTTGTTTTATAATTTTAAACTTGGCTTTTGGAAAGATGTGGTGATGCCATATTAGCACTGCAGGTTGTATTAAAGTGTTCCTTGTATTAAAGTGCAAGTGTTGCTTGCATGATAATTGGTCCCCAAAGTTCTTGCTGCTCCCATTTGCTTCTTTTAACCGAAGTAACTGCTATGTCTTGTCCCCAGGGATGAAAATGTCTGATAAGGAGGATGACAGAGCTGATGAGGTTGAAGGTACAGAGCAAACACAGAGCATAGTTATGTAGCAACAGGGCTTTTGATTGAAAGAAGGTTCTCTTGCTATAGGCAATGTTGTACATGAGGAATATCTCTCTGGTAAATCTTCTTTGGAAATGTCCAAAAACAACACAGATATTTGTTTGGCACTTAAGCCCAAAGTCTTTTACATTTGCCTTTCCTTCTGAGTGGATGTGTTCCATGTTGGCTATGAAGGACATAGAGTGTGAATTTTTACAGTTCCTGCCATGTTCTCATTAAAAATTTGGAAAATAGTTGCAAAAAATAGCAAGGTAGAGAGGTGGTAGCTGTCCTGGAAGCTACTGGTGAACTTTATTTAATAATAAAGTGAGGAGGCATGTCAGTGTCAGTGTTGAAGATGCACAGAGTGTCTACAACTCACTGTGCTGTGATTTTTGATGACATTGATTTAATGCTATAAAATGGTACTATTTTACTGTTGGATCCTCAGAACAAGAGAGCTCGTACACACATTGCCCTTCCTTGGGTTTTCATCCTGGCAGATTTGTTCAAACCTGCCTTCAGGCATATAGCTAAAAATATGGAGCTCCATCAAGAGCGTCAGTCAATCACTTGAGGGCTGCATTTCCACATTCTGGGAGACACAGGAAAAACTGGGATCATGAGTATTACTCCAGGCCTTAATCCAAACCCAGTCCAAGATTTTGTCTGGTACCTTCTAGTTTTGATTAATTAGTAAGCTGTGCCAATAGTATTTCTGAATTATGTTCATACATTGTAACATGGTCTTAGAGCCTGCTGGAGAAAAGGAAAGCCTGCTACTGATTTCAGAAAAATAATTTTTCTGCTCACTTTTGGTAGCTGGATAGCATCACCCAGAATAATACCCAGAACTCGTAGCTCACAATTTCCTCTGCTACCTAAAGCAGCGCTCCCCAGGGTGCAGAGGGGACCAAGCTTTCTGCAGTGCTGCCCACAAAACCTGTGTTAGTGCTAGAGGGGCCAGGGTTAGGGTCTTTTGCATGATTTGCTTCACTGAACACAAAATTTTGCCATCCTTAGTCTGCCTGTAACTTCTTCTGTGACAGCCACCCTTTCTAGAAAAGAAGGAGTAACTCTCTTGGAGCCTCCTAGAACATCTCCCAACAGGTCATTTAAGTCAAATGGCAAGTCCTCAGGAGTATGTACTGGTCACTGCTAGGCTCTTATGTTTCATAAAATGTATCTTTAAAAGGATTTCTACTGGAGTTCAGCTTTTTATCCATTTTAATCTAACTTTGGCAGCCTACAGTCTGCCTTCATCCATTTTTGCATGGTGGTTGCCTTGTGCTTCAACACAGCACCTTATATAGTGTAGCTCCCACTTCTTATGTTGTTTTTGGTTTTGTGTTCCTCTCTGTGCCTCCAAAAGAGTCTTGTATCCTCTACTTCAGATCACGTGGCCCACAATGAACAAAGCATCTGCTTATTCCTCCAAAGCCAGAGGATTTTTCTCAAGTTAATATTAATCTCCGTAAATCTCTTCAATCTTTTGCTCTTAGAGTTGCATGTATTTCTGCATGTTTCTAATATTAACCTGATTACCATGCTCCTCAATCTATTTCCTCTGTGCTGCTTGTTTGCTTTGATAAGAGACATTAAAAGGAAGAGTAAGTGGGAGAGAGGCAGAAGGCCTCTGAATTCTGCACATCCATCCTGCTCCTTCTCTTGAGCACACCAGTAGGTTTTGGTGGTCCCTGCACTGGGTTACTCTTTCTGGCTTTTATTACTGCTCTTTCAGTACTGCACACATATAATGAAGACTTACTTCTGAACCTTTTCTAGTGCTGTGGTGTCTAGAAGGTTTTGTAAGCATTCCTTGGATTGGATGATGTATTGGCTGGGTAATCTTGAGTTGTTTGGGGACAATGGGGGAAGCAGAAAAGAGAAACCCAGAAGCCACCAGCACCCCAACAAGCAATTCTTTGTGATTTCAGGACTTTTGCAGGGTAGTTCTGTGACACATTTGTGGTTGCCTTTCCTTAGATTTTAGAAAATGATTTTAGAAAATGAAACTACTGTATTTTAAGTTTCCCACAGGTAAAGGCAAATTCCAAAGATTATACATCTCTGGCAGTTGTCTTCTCAGCCTTTCTGTACCATCCTGTGATGCTTTAAAGATCCTGGTTAATAATAGGGAGAGTTCAAATTTTGTGTTGAAGTCTGGTTTGTCTAAAGAAACTCGGGAAACTGCATGAGACTCTTCTGTGGAAAGAGGATGTGTTGCCAGTCCCCTGCACCTGCATTTTCTTCGTTCTACTCACAGATTTAATTACAATGGTTTCAAATGTATAAAAATACAGTTAAACACCAACCTATAAACATTAACTGACAAATATAGGAAACAGTGGGACTCTGGGCACGTGCTAGTTCTCATCTGATTCTGAATGTCAAGAGATAATCCTGACACAAAATGTGGGTTTTGTTTGGCTTTTTTGCTCATCTCAAATTATTCAGGCTTTAGCACTGTTGTCAGATCTGATGTATAGCAGACTATCTTACTGCATTTCAGATTTTGATGTCTCAACAAAGTTAACCAGCCAAAAGGATTATTTTTTCCTCTCTAGAAATGCAAAAAATGTGAAATATAAGGAATGCTTCACAGTTTAAGCTTTCTAGGTTGCCATAACAAATAAAGGTAAATGCAAAGTAGAGATGGAATGGACTAGACTCTGTGACTAGCCCTTACTTGCTGGATGTAGGATGGTTTCTGGAGGATGATGTATTTTTTATTTTAGATGCCACAGGATGAGAATGGAGATCTTGCCAGGGATCATGTAGAAGTGATACGTAGATACTGGTTCAGATACTGATATGGCTATGAAACCTACTCCTCCATGTGGGAGGGAAATGTCTGTGCTAATGAAACCATGTCAATGAGAACTTTTTTCATGAGCCATTTCTCTAACTGATAAAAAGATAGGGCTAACTGGTACCTGCCTGAATGTGGCAATTACGGTTCTGTTAGTTTTAGAAGGGGTCTGATCTTATTTTTGAGCAAATGCAGCAAATCTGACTGAATATACTCAAGTGGGTAGAAAAGGTGCAAGAGGTTGAAATTGAAGTTAAGCATTGTGCTTTAAAGCAGAGTTCAATGTGCCAGCAATGAGAGGGGTAGGATATTTTGCCCACTGCAAGCTGGCGACCTCAGTCCCTTCAAGAAACATCAGCAGTTCCAGGAGGTGAATCATTTGGAGAAGCGAGTACTAGTGCAGCAAACAGCACTGGAACTTCATGAACTCTGGGTGAGGACAACTCTTGAACCACATTATTGGTTGCTGTTGCATTTCTCCTAATGGCAATTGCTGGTAACAGCAAATCCTGCTTCTTTTCATACACAGAAGGAGGTATTATGGTCCTTGAACAGTGTGTAATAAACCACAAGAGGTGCTCTGCACAGCATGAAGACCCCTTGCTAGATCAACACTTAAGTCACATTTTAGATCAATTTCAAACCCATTGAATTTAACCTAATTAATACTTTATTTGGGTCCAGCAATCTTCACAGTAATCACTGATGTCTGTTTCATTCAGTGTTCAGAACAGAATTGTATTTATTTTTTTTAACCTTGTCAGATTTTTTCATAACATTCCTGGTATGTAAATGAGAAATTTTGTTAATCTGTTCAATAACATTTCCCATGTATGTAAGAGTCATGCGAACAAAGATGTTTGCTTTGTGATTGAAGGGTAGATGGAAGGGATTCTTTACCATCTGCCATTTCTAAATTAGTTTTCAAGGGAAAATATAAATCCCTCTTATTGGAAGCTATTTTGATCAGCTCTAATAGTAATATTTTATGTAGGATTTCTCTTCCAAAGCCCAGTAGAATTTACAAGTAAATTCATCTAATTCTTTAGTAAGAGAAACATCTGTCTCGTACATTATGAGGATTGAAGCACTAAGAGTTTTTTAGAAATCTCATATTCATCCTGTAATATTTGTCTGGTGCATGTAATCTTAATATACCAATTGCAGCAGTAAATATTTTGGTATAACCAGACACTGTGAAGTCCAAAAGAAACCTGTTTAGCTGCAGCTAATGAAAATGTAATGCTTGGGATCTTACAACATTTGTGTTCTGCAGCACTAACCTGAGTTTTAAAGAATTTTGAACCAATAAGACTTCGACTCTGCAACTTTGATGGAATGAAAAAGCCTCAAGCTTTCAACACCTGCCATAGAAATTTAATAAGGACCCTAATAAATGGGTCAGTTTCAACAAACAATTAACTTAACAACTTCATCTGGAGGGCTTAGAGGCCCTGTTCATAAGAGGGAACTTGAGAGCAGACTCATATTATATAGTGTAGTTAAAGTTTCCTTTAGAAAACCAGGGCTTTAAGATTTAATATTTCATGTGCTCCAGATTACATCAAATTGGCATATGGTGCACAACAAAGCCTTCAACCCCTGTATAGATCAAACAGAAAATTTATATTAATCTTCTAAGCTGTTTGGGGGTTTCTTAAGCACAAGGAAAATATAGAATTTGCAGGAACTCATAAGCTTATAAAATTAATTTTGTGGGCAATTTTGCTAAAATTATTCCTTATATTTTGATCATGCCTTTAAAATTCACACTCCTACAAATATGGAGATTTTTATGTGCAAGTACTGAGTATTCACAGAGCAGTGTTGCTGGACTGCACCACATGCATGAGTGGAATGTTTTGAGGTTTTTTTTCATCCTCTTGTGAAAACATATAATAGAAATTATGTCTCTGAGCATTCATAGTTCAGTGTGTTTAATGTAACTCTGCGTTAAAATGAAACAAAAGTACAAAATTTAATTGCACTTTCCCCTGCCATACTTTACACATTTCATCTTACACTCTCCAGTTCTTTTGCTGCCAGTTGCTACCCCTGCACCCAGTCTCTCTTGCTCACCCCTCTTTTACTTTTGTTACAGTATACCTTTAATCATCCTTCCATGTCAGATGTGTTGCTTACATGTGCTGTGTCCTTGAGCTGTGCACCTGAACTTTGTCCCATGTATTGAATTTGAACAGTATAAGGTCTCCCAGACAAGGATCCATACTTCCTTAGGGTTGTCAGTATCTAGGATCTATCATCAGCATCCTGTATCTAGTGCCTGACCACATACTTTAACTAATGGCATGGTCTTTATTTGCCCGTAGGCAATTACTTCCATCTATCATCATCTCAAATGAGCAATTTTTGGTAAAATCCATTTTCTAAGATGTCAGTCTGGCTTCCTTTGTGAACACTAATTGCAGAGAAAGGAGTATTCAGATTTGTTAGTATGATGCCTAGTAATCAGAAATGCCTAGGCTGCATCAGAGTGCAAGAACACCATGAAGCCCAGTTTAAAATGCAGTTCTTATTTTATTTAGTGGCCTGGAATTCAAAAGTGGGTTGTTCAATGTGTGTTTATTAAAGACTGATTGATTGCTTAACTCTGTGAACAGGGGCTTGGGGATGAGGAAGGCAGAAGGAGAGGAATTTGCATTTCCCAGGACTTAGGGTGTCTGACCACATTCCACTTTAGAGTAAGGCTGTAGTATTTAATTATCATACATTTTCACATATTTTTTTGTTGTGCAATAAGAAATGTCATTTTCTTCAGATCAAAGACTTTGGCAAATGCCGGGATACATCCATAGCCATGCACATTATGAACTGGTTCTGTGGTGCCCACTGGGTACTTAGGAAGTGAATATGGGGCAATTATCCTGGCAAGTTATTACCTCTGAAGCCAAGGGTGGTTAAAGCACCCTCTGTCACAGTTAGATGGCCAAGTCCAGCATTTCCACCTTGAAGTCTTGCTTCTTGCTAATAATGAGTGTATCAATAGAGGTTGAGCTTGTGGTAGAAAGAAGAAAGCTGGATTTTGTGTTTATTATAAAACTGGAACTTGGTAAGATGTCTGGAAGGTACAAGCCAGCTTGGCCTGTTGTGAAGGTTTTAACATCATTCGATGATGATCTCCCAGATGAAATGCTAATAGGTTTGGAAGCAAATTTAAGTGACCTTCTGCTTTGCTTTGGGAGTAATACCCATACATGCAAATCAAGCACTTTCCTGAAGCTATGTAATTACACGCTGACAAGTGTTCTACTCAAATCAGCTTCCATGTTTCATATTTCCTTGAAGTGCCCAGCCCCATGGTGGTGTACCTCAGAGGATTATTCATAACTGGTTCTACAACAACAGAATAAATAGTATTTAGAAGCAAATCAATATTTGCTATCTCCAATCTGCTGTTGAACGTAGAAGCTCTTAGGGATCGGCTTCCTGCAGGTGATGCAAACAGTAGTGACCTTTGAGGAGATTTGGGAGGGGAAGAAACGGCATTAGCAAATGCCTGAGGAATTTCTAGACCGATGGGGAAGGAAATAGTGCCACACAGGAAAACTGCCAAACTCCCTTGTGCATTAGCAGCTTAAACTTGAATTTTACCCAAGTGGTTTTTGAACTAGCTTAGTTTTACTCTTTGAGGAATTAATTGCCTTTGCCATAAGATTTTACAAAGCAGTATATCTTCGTGAATATTTAATACTGACTAGGGTGCAGTTACTGGAGCTGAGCCAAATTCTGCCAAATTCTGCTGTCCTCTAGGGCACAGTTGTGGGGCAGAGATCTGTGTTGATTATGCAATAGGGTACACCCAATCCTAACAGTACACGTTTTCCTTCTCCAGTGGCCTTTTCCCTCTAAATTATTGCAGTTAATGCCTGTCAGTGCCCTACCCATGTACTTTGATACAAACACTGTGCCTCTTACATCCTCATGTGAAAGTACATTGTAGTTGGGCTTACTGGAAGAGTATGGAAGGCCCAGCTTCTCTGAGTGGTCAGAATTTGTCTCTATAATTTTTCTCTTATATCAAGGTTTGAGCTAAGCTGGATCAAAAAGGCAATTCCTGACTTTTTACTACTTTCCAGCATTACATCTTTCAATTCAACCCTCACAGCAGGCATCCTTCTTTTCCAGTATAGGATTTGTGTGCAGACCAGCCATATGGTGGGTGTAATTATTATTTTATAATAGTGTTATTGCTCTCTAGCTGCCTAATAAACACAGCGTAGTTTTAGTAAACTATATACGTAAGTATAGGAACTTTGGACTTGAATGATTTTCTTCACTTTTATATAATATTAGGTGTGAAGGAGAAAAAAAATTATTTAATTTATAAAAACTGCATAAAGTTTATGGAGTCTCTACAATCATATTAAATGAAAAGATTGTGGAGAAGAGAGGCTGTACCAAAACTGGGAGGTCTACAATGCCAGAGCAGAATAGCAGTTAAAGGCACACATCAGTAAAGACCTGTGCTGAACTTTTCCCATTAATTCTGCCATTGAGCATATGGACTGCATTAGGGGTTTGTGTGCCTTAGGGATTTTATAAACACATTTCCTCTCCTTTCCTCTTCCCCTTCCAGTTACTGTTGCTTTAGAATTTTACAGAATCAAATAGTGCCCACTTTGGGGTCATCACTCTTCCTGGAAAGAATCTGTTTGCCATAGAGACAAATTCATCTCAGAAACCTGTCTATGTATGCAAGTGCTTTCCTGAATGTGCCTTTTTTTAAATGTTTGGTGCATGAGCTTCCTGAAGCACTAATACCAGCTTGGCTCACCCATCCTTTGAGGCATATGTGCAACTCCTGATTTGCATCATGACAGAATTTCTGCAGCAAAATTAGGAGCCAGTGTGTGCTTAGTTTTAGGGATGATCTGTAAATAAACAGCACTCTTTGCATCCTTATTTACACTGAAAGTGAAGATTGCCAAAGTGACTGGTGAAAAATACGACAAGAAACCAAGCCTCTGATGATACCAGAAAACACTGTATTTGCTTCTGTGAACCTTTCTGTGTTTCCTTTTTGATTTTGGTTGACATTGGAAATCTGTATATCCACCCCTTTGATAAGGTCTCCTTTTTCTTTTCTGAAGCCTGGCACTGGTGCTCATCCAAGCATTCCTCAGCATTTCAGATAAGTTTAATAGGTGGCTCTGTTGCTTGCTGCTAGCTCCTCTGTCTTTTCTGCCTTCCCCTTTGCACCAACACCTGTATTTGAACAGAAAGAAGTATATCTGGGAACAATAGTGGCTTAACCTCCACCCACTGTCAAGGGTTGATTTTAACAGCTCAGTTGTCGAAGTTACACCCTGGGTGACACACAGCACTTCTGCTGCTCAGCCCTGGCTGTGGGAGTGAGTGCATGGAAACCCAGTTCTGAAGCTGAAGTGCTGAAGAAAGCAAAGCCCGAGAAATACGTGACACATCTCTCAGTTTATTGTACTTTGGGATTTGTAGGTGGTAAATGCTGTGGGTGTTTTACAGATACTCTGGAGTCCTAATATAATTTACAGTTTCATTTGTAGAGAGCTGTTTCAAATCTTTGCACATTCTTCTAAGACATTTTAAAAGAAAAGCCAACAGCAATAATTAGTTTGGCATTTTCTATGTTTTCTAAAGCATTTAAAGGGTAATGACTTTTTTTAACCAATCTTGGAGAAAATCAGGTTTTATGGAACAAGATGACTTAAAAGGCCTGAATGGACATCAGTGACAGATGTACTTTCCACTGAAAAGCTCTATTCTAATGCATCAAAATAAGGAAACCAGTTATACAGTTATGATTAGAGGCTGCTGACCCTTTGGTTAAAATGATCAAAAAGAATAATATTAAAATTTGATTTACGGAAGCTACTGCTTGGCCTATAACTAGTCTGACCAATAAAAGCAACCCAGACTTTTTCAGAATGTGATTTCCCAGTAGATAGGCTAGCTGTTTTTGTCGGGCTGAAGAAACACAAAACGGTTTTAAAATATATTTGATACGCTCTATGAGTAAATTGAAATGCTAGCATAAAACTAGTTTTAATGGGTTTTGTTCATAAATTGCCAGATTTCCTTAATTCAAGTGAAACTTGAGAACCACTTGAGAATAATTGTCTTTAAAGTGAAATATTGCTTTGACAGTCTACTTCATTTATATTAAATATATGGTTTGCTTTTTTATATTAGAAGGTAAATGAAAGCTGGTCAGTAATATGATTCCCCTTACACTCTTGCCATAGTTCACTATGGAAATGGATTCAGGAAATGGCAGATGTGATTAAAAACTCTTCAGCTGGCCCAAGAGCTGTTTGTACAGCACCCAGTGCACAGCACTTCTGGTGAGGAACAAGCACTCTTAGTCTTATTACAATATAAATAAAATGATTCTTCAGTCTGGGGACTTGGAATTTTGATTCTAAATGCATTAGTTAGGAGACTGGGAAGATGGGATTTCATGAGGCTTTTCCATTCATAAGAATGAAGACAAAATTGTTGTGTTGATCTCGTTTCCTTGTGCATGGAAGTACATTGGAATCCACACCAGCCCAATTTGCATGAGGGTGTCAGAGCAATAATCCTATAAACTGACATAGAAGGGTCAGACTGCCTGCTCAGAGGGTGACAACATTGGAGAGCTTGCACAGCACATGCAGGTTCCCCTCTCAGAAGCTGAACACTGAAGATTTGCAAAGCTAAGATTCCTTCCTCCTGCCTTTAAAATGCATCTACAAGTGTATAGCTCATGTCTGGGCAAAGAAATTGAATAAACCACTGAAAATGGACCTTATATCTCCTGCTTTAGAATGTTTTATTCACTTAGTTGTCATGAATTCTAACTCCTTTGTGCATCAGTTTCTGAAATTCACTACCTGTTATCTCTCTTCTCGAAAGTAAAGTGCTGTTTTTTGTTTCTGATATTTCTAGTCGAACGCGAAAATGTACAGAAGAGGACCTTTACCAGATGGATAAACCTGCATTTGGGAAAGGTAAGACTGACAAACTGTCTTGATACTGGGATATAAGGACATAGCCATAAACATATTGCAGTTAACTCCTCTAAAGTAGTTAAACTTTGGAAACAAAGTTGACATCTGTGCGTGTAGGTACATTTGGAATAGAATGAATGGAAGCTCAAAGCCTGTTTCTGGATTAATTAAACTTCATTTCCAGGCTTAATGAATGCTTGACTGGCATTTATCATGTCAGGTACATTTAAATCTTTAATGCCATGAGGGTAGAATTTTCCCATATAGTGCACCCACATAAAATTAAATATGGTTGAGGCTCTAAGGTGATGATGTCTGTGTTCTTCCCTGAACTGGAAGTTTGAACATCTGAGGAATCATGGCTAAAGACAGCTGTTCTTCAGAACCTGTCTTCATCTCAGATCTGAAGATTGAAAACAGTAATTCCTTGTCAGTCACGTTATGGAGGGCAATACAATGGGATCTTCACATATCCACTTACATCAGAGACCTAATGTTTGGACATAATTTCTTTTAAGTTGTAGCTGTTCCTTAATGGCACCATAATATGGCTCTTAAACCTAATTTGTTGTTCACATTGATAGTAGATAAGTACTGCCTTTCCTGAGTAGTCTGTCATGCAGAGAATGGTTTTTATTTTTGGTGTTGAGGTTGAAAGAGAGGAAAAAAATCCTGATATCACTGAGACAGCAGCAATGCTTAGTGCAGTATCAAGGAATGAGACCAGCTTCCTGATCTAGATGGAGCCCTAACTCGGACTGGTGATTGAGCTTCACAATGCTTTAGTAAGTGTGGCTAAATTCCAAAAAGTTCAGATTGGGAGTAAGTTTGAGTTGACTCTCACTTTAGTAGTTCCTGAGAAGTGATTGCATTTCAGACCCAGTAAAGTAAAGGAGTTTTAGAAGAAAGGCATCACATATATTGTTGCTTAAGTCCACTACTCTGCAGTGATTTTGAAGGTATAAAAGGATCCTCTTAAATCTCATTGGAAAATCGGAATAAGGCTAGTTGGAAATGTTTTGACTAGCAATTGCTCCCAATGGCCTCTCAGAAGGAAGACAGTGTTACATGAAGCCTTCATGAATCAGGCTCTAGGGTTTTAAACTAACTGCAGTTTTGGAACTTGTCAGAAAGGGTTGTCAAATATGTGACTGCAAAGAAGGTCTTTGATTCACAGAAGGAATTAAATAATGAAAAAGGGTGCTGTTAATTCTGCTGTGCCAGGCATATGAAGCCTTAGAACCTTTGTGGGCAGGTCAGCTCTCTCTGGAGGACATACAGATTTTTTTTCTTCTCTGATTCAACAAATAAAAATGCTTTTCTGGAGAAAGGGTGAAAGCCTTCTGCTTTATTTGTGTTTTTCCTGGAAGTGGCATAATAAACATAACCATCTAAACAATGACAGCTTTGCCAAAGCTGTCTCCAATTACAGGTGATTCCCTGAGGACACTCACTGAGAAAGATGTCTTCTGCCTTTATTCTCAAAGAAGCACTTCTTGCCGAGTGACTTCTTTTAGTTTTAGTTTTTCAGATAAGTTATTTAATTTTGAAGTGGAAGATACTTTGCTTTTTTCATGGACCATTGTTTAGTCTCTTGGCGAGATTAAAGACCAGTAATGAAAATGTGTGGTCCCAGTTTGCCAAGAGCAGTGCTGAATCAAACAGAGGTGTGTTGCCCAACCAAAGATGAAAATATTGGGCTCTTTAGGGACATATGAGTGAGTGACACCTGAGCAGAGTGTAATTGCTGCAGCTGGGACTACCCCTAAGGGCTGAGCTGACTTGGCTGTGTGCCTTGAAGTGCACACACCACAGTGAAGTGAGGAGATGGTTCCCTTTGGAAGTGTTTGCTGAGAAAAGAGAGACACAATACATGAAATTGCTTTTTAAAGTACTTAGAAAATGCTGGGAGACAGAATGGCACCACTAGAAGCCTTTCGCATGAGAAGAGACATTGTGGCTGGATGGATCATGGGCTTATTTCTGCACAAAGTGGTATTTGCTTCTGAACATGTTTTAATCTGAGACATCAGCACCCAATTCCTGAGAGGTTACTTCGTAGGCAGAGTATTTAGGGTTAGATTCTGTTTTGGGAAATCTGGAAATAGTCCTTGTCCGATTTCAGTTTTCGCTTCAACTTTCATAGGACAGAATTGCCTCTGATGTGAAGAACAATCAGCTCTTCCTTACAGCAGACTGTGATTTACTTCTTGTATCTCTGTCTTGTAAAATTCTCCATTTCTCTAAAATAATGATGATTTATCAAAAAGCAATGTTTTAAAAATTACCTGGTTTCTTTTCTTCGCAGTGCAAACCTCCATTGAAAGTGAAAGACTTGTTTATTGATATACAAGATGGCAAAATCTTGATGGCGCTCCTGGAAGTCCTGTCAGGACAAAAGCTGGTATGTACAGAGAGGGAGAAACCTCCATACCTGGGAGCTCTGTATGTTACAAACAACAGTGCCTGGACATCCAAGGAATAAGGGTGAATTTGGGCACATCTTGCACACCGTAGTAAGAATTCCAGCAACTTTGTTGAAATTTTCTTATGTTACAGGTGGGTGTCCTGAGCTATAATGTAGATTTCAAGGAAATATAACAAAGAGGTGTAAATGGTGTGTGATCAGTGTTAATGTTCCTACCCCTGAGGGATTTTAAGGCTTTAATACTTTAATGCTCAGACGTTCCATTTGGAGATTATGAAGTTACATTACCAAGAAAACACATATTTGCTGTATCATTTTTTGTAATCCCTAAGTTCAGTTTCTATTTTGTCTAAGATCATTATGACACTCAGTAGGTCTTCTGATGCCTGCTGTAGGTCTGAATTTCATTCTGGTATCCTGGCTCAGGTTTCATTAGTCTTACTAATATGGTCTAAATCGGCAGGGCAAAGCTTTACTAGGCAGAAACTTCTTCTCTCCTCTTTGCTTTGTAAAAGCTCTGTAAAGTTCCACATACCAGAAATGGAATACCCAATGCAAATATAAATGCCCAGCTGACTTTAATGCTGTCTTTCTCCATCCGTCTTGTCATCAGAACTCTCCTGTGTGTGCCTATCACACTTGGGTAAGAGGAGCAGCTGTCTCACCACTGCAGATGCACCTGGTGATGCTCTGTAGTGACTGACCCCTGCATACCTTGCAGCAGGAATGGCCCCTGAATGTGTGCTCACACACTCAGAGTTGAGAATATTTTTTAATATTCTTGAAGGTTGGCAGAGCTGCAGCAGAAGCAGCAGTGTATCTATGTGAATTCACACAAATTGGATTGAGGGCCAGGCCTGAAATGAATTGAAGGGGGAGATAAATCATGGCAAGCCTTAGGCTATGCTCTGGGAGGTCAGGAAGGAGGTGAGAGAAGGGGGTAAGGTCAGCTGGCTGCATTTCTTGTTAGCTGTTCCTGCACACATGGGATAAAAACAGTGTGCCAAAGTGGAATTGCAGGGAAACAGGCATGCAAAATCTTTTATTTCTGCCAAAGTGAAGGGTTTTGCCTCCCACCTGCCTATGCCTGCTATTAAAATTGCTCATGCTTCCTAATTAGGATAATTTAATTTAATTCAAGACAAAAGAAAATCTGTTGTTACGAATTTTCAGGCAAATCTGATCCCGTGACTAAACATGATTGGGGAGTGATTACATAAATAATCAATATGGCAGGTCCAAGAGAGTGATAACATCTGGAGAGCAGGAAAGCTGGTTGCTAACCCTGTTTTGCTACAATTGTGTAATTGAAGCATTTTACTGCTCACAAAAGATGGCAATAATTTTTCATAGATAGATTTCCTTAGCTTTGTTTTGCCGCAGTGCTTGTAGTGTTTTAAGCTTTGTATGATGGGGTGAATGATTCCACCAGTTTTAAAAATAGTGTGGCACTTCTTTTTTCTAGATGCACGAATACAAATCTTCAACCCATCGCATTTTTCGTTTGAACAACATAGCCAAAGCACTTAAGTTCTTGGAGGACAGTAATGTGAGTATTTTCAAAGACTGGTCTTAATATTTTCTCTTGATGTCTACTACAAGTTGTAATTGTTGCTAATCTGATGTGCTGCATGTAAGCAGGAGGGGTGTACTGCTCAAGAGTCTGTGACTTACCTTAGCAGGAAGGCTGAAAAGCCACATAAAAATGCACAACAAGAACACCTACAGAGTCTAAAGCAAGGATTATTTGCTCGTTTTATATGTTAAAGTTCAATGGGATTAAAGGATCGGGAACCCAATATTAAAAGAAAATAAAAAGAAATGCAAGTAATTTTTATGATCTGGGTCTTAGTGGCATTACTTCAGTTACACTGATGGTAGATCACTTTCTTTTCTCAGAAATACTTTCACTATTAGAAATCATGTATTTATGTGGTAAACTGCTGCAGCAGCTGTTCATGAGTCAAAAGCAAGAGAAAGTAAAATCTGGGAACATGATATAAATGCATAATTCCAGGAATCAAAACCTTACAGGGATATAGCTTTCCTCATAGACACTGTTGTACTACCACAGCATCACTTCCTACAGCTGCAAGTGACCAAGTGTGATCAGACCCTGTAGCTGGAAATGTTATGTTCCTTTTTTTATTTCTGCTGTGATGGGTTTATTCCAAAGCCCTGTGCAAGTGGCCTGTGTGCAGTTGAGAGTAATGGGGTCAAGAGAAGCCCCAGCCATGTAACAATTTGTATACATGGTATACCTAGATCTTTCAGAAAGAGAAAACGAATATTGGCATATTTCCTATAAAGGACTCCATTGAAGTTAAACTTCATAGGTGAGGAGAGACCAGTGTGTGCAAAACCCTAGCTTGTACAGGATGCTCCAACAGCAACTGGTGTCACTTTGCTGCTTCCCTGCACTGAGCTTAGCTCCTGCTCCAGCAGCAGTGCTTGTCATGCAGGACACTTGCTGCAAACCCCAGTGCAGGAATGAGCATGATGTGAAGTCTTAGCACATCTCTTACAAGTTTATAGATGTGGGAGGTTTAACATCCTTTGCCTTTTTTCCCAGGAGAGGATGTGAAAGGTCAAGAAGTTGTCCAGTAACTTCCAGGTGTTCCAGCCTCCCTATGGAAACTCCATCAGTAGGGGCTGATCTGGCCCTAAATGTGTATGTCTACATGTCCTGCTGTAGAACTGCTAAGAAATATTTTACATATTCACATATTTCTTAACAGTTTCCCAGTTGATGCTTTTTACCCAAATCCAGCTAAGGCCCACAGGCAGATGAGATTATTTCTCTCTCTTGGTACCAACACTTGTCAGAGCTGAAGCTGAAGCATATATGGTTGCCAGGACCTCACTAGGTCCTCAATCAGCAAGGCCAGGAAGGAGGAACCTTGAATGCAGGTGGCTTTTTAATTAGTAGTGCTGAAAACTACTTTCCTATTGATTTCTTGTTCCCTTAAGAGTAAGCTGACAATATCTTCTAGCTGTGTATTTCTGCTGGGCTGGGTGACAAATATAAGCAGCAGTAAAAGGACAAAGCTCACACTGAGCACTGTAATGATAAATGTGAGTTGCTCCCCATTTTTGAGAAACTGCTATTCAAATGTACTAAGTCCTAAAGGTTTTCCCATGCCAAATACCTTGGAGCTAGCAAGGAATCTGATCCTTGAAATATGACAACTAGAGGTGTCTCCTTGCTAAGACTGAAAATGTTGTGCATACCACTAGATAAAAAGTTATTTTGTTTCCTTTTTTCAGCTTAACCAAACCGGTTAGTGAAGGGTGATGAAAGTGTTGGCAAAACGCCTTGGCTGCCAAGAGCTTCAGGGTTAGATATTAAACCACAGTGGGTGGAACCCCACAGCATCTGCTCCTGTGCAACTGGGGCAGCAGGCTAGAGCCCTGCTGAGTGATCCACCATGTCTGGGACTTCTCAGTGATAAATGGGCTGCTGGGCTTTAACTCAGTCTGGGTGCTATGTGCAGAACTGACAGCTTCCTTGTTTCCTCCCTACTCCGTGACCTTTGCCAAAACCAAGTCTGTGATGTCTAAGAGAATAACATCCTGGTGTTATCAGCTGGAAAAAAACACAGTGTGGGAAAGTCTAGAGTTTGCTTGGGTTAGGCAACCCTATCCGTTGCTAACTGATTTAATCAGAACTCTGTGACAAGCTGTGTAAGGTGGGATAAGGAAGGAGAAAGGAGATGCATAGAAAAAAAGAAGTAAGCAGATCTTACTAGGATTTTAGATTTTTGTATGAGAAATGACTACTTTTTATGAGTGGGGTCCACTGGAGGGGGCCCCATCTTCTTGCATTTTTGTATGGAGGAAACACATTTGTAGTCCCAAACATGCAGAACTGAGTTCAGTTCTGTTCTAGATTCTGTTCTGCAGACTATGCTGGGGGTTTCAGATAGGAGCTCCAGGAGAAAGGTGATTGTGATCATGGCAAATTTTCGTTAATACAAGATTGCAGTGTTGCTTTTTCGCTGGCCTGTCAGTGGCAGCAGTGGTATGGATGTATCCAGTCATCTCAGTGCATTTTTTGCATATAGCTTGCTGCTTTGAATTTGGCTCTGAATTTATGATCTCTTCTACAGGTAAAGCTTGTTAGCATTGATGCAGCAGAAATAGCAGATGGAAATTCCTCTCTGGTACTTGGACTAATATGGAATATAATCTTGTTTTTTCAGGTAATAAAATTTGAATACTTTAACCCTAAGTAATCAGTCTTCATAGTATCCATCTATTCCAGCTGAATACTGATTTTTAAATTGATTTTTAATCCTTAAGAACATAATTAATCATGCTAAACCTGAGCTTTTCCCCTCCTAATATACACTAATTTTATACTTGCAGCTGCTTTCATTTTACTTCATAGGACCTATTTTGATGTAAATTTGAGACAATTTAAGCCCTCATTTAACTTGGACCTGAATTAGAGCTTCATATTACTACTTTCCCTTCTTTCCTGTGCCTTCTCAAGGTTCTGTTCCAGATTCCCTGGATCTGAACCAATGTCCTGGGTATGGTTCCAGGTCACAGTTTATTTTCAATAACCTTTACTGGATTTGGTCCAATGTGGTGGGAAATTCCATTTAGAATCACTGTTCTCTGGAGACTTACTCAACATGGCAAAAATTTGCAACTGATATACATGGTCATATGAAAGATCCCAAAGGACCTGGAACTGATAACACATATTTGAGCCTGAAAATTTATTTATCCCCAGGCTTACATTAAAACTGCTCCCTAACCTACACACAGTTTGAAAATTACCTTCTAGACAATCTCAAATTCTAATGGACAGAGAGAGATGGAGGGAGGTTTCTGCAACGCTCATAAGACTGTGAGGCCCTTTCATGCTCTTGGTCTGATTTATAAAATGGCTATAAGGTTAAAAAAATGATCTCAGAATTGCAGTGGGGCTTCTCTCCCTGGGTGAGCTCCTCAGGCTGAACAGTGCTGCACAGAACCAGTTTGGTCAGGCAGACTCAGGCAAAGACAGTGTGACCAGAACCTGTCACCCTGGCAGCAGAGGGCACGGGGGACCCAAAAGCATCAGAGTCTCAAATGTCAGTGCTGATCAAGGACAGGAGTGCTGCTGCAGGTCGCCTTTTCTTGATGAAAAATATTTCACCCTAGCAATTCCTGTGAAGAGAACAATTTCAGTTAAACTAACTTTTCTTTCAAGGACATGTTTCTCTGCTTTTTGTTTAATTTGTGCAGTTTGGCCTGAACTGGTAGCTTGCCCTTTCCATTGCCTGGGCTGCTGCTGTCATGATTGTAAAATACAAGTTGAGAGTTAAAATGAGTGGGTTTATAATTATCACTTAAAATTCAGTTATGGCATTGATCTCTTTAAAGTTTGCATGAAAACAAGGACACGATGCAGCCAGTGATAAAGCAGAACACTGTGTATTTCACCTTTTATTACAGATTAAGGAGCTTACAGGCAACCTCAACAGGAATTCCTCCTCCTCCAGCTTGTCCTCTGGGCCCAGTGGTCCAGAATCAGACACATCCCCCAGCACTCCCAGCGTGGAGAGAAACATGTCCATTACAGTGAAGGATCAGCGGAAAGCCATCAGGGCCCTTCTAATATGGGTTCAGAGGAAAACCAGAAAGTAAGCTTGAACAAAACAGTGTCTTGCCACCTGCCCCTTTGAAGCTGAGTCTCTTTTCTCTGTTGTGCCCTATGGGTGTCTTACCATGTGCTGTGGCTTCTTCTGCTTTTCAGGTTTGGGAGCACAGGGTCTTTGCAGGGGGGCGTTTCACTATGGCCATGTGTTTACAGCAGCCATCTGACCTTGAAGGCCGCTGCTGGCTCCATGGTTTGAGTGTTAAATGTTAACTTGCACTAACCTGCTTGGTGCTGTTTGAAACAGGCTCATTCTCTAATCCCCAGACCCCGGGTTTCATGCAGTCTATTCAACATCTTTGGCTGATTAAAGGTTAGGTATAACCAGGGGGTGAACTAAAACAATAAATGTACTGAAAGACTTTATCAGCAGCCTTTTATATTAAGCAGTAGCCCAGAGGAAGCTTCTCTGTGTGCTGCAGAGTGCCTTGAAGGACAGAGCCCCTACAAGAGTCCATCCTTCCTCAGAATTAAAGACAGGAGGGGGTGAAACCTAAGTCACTTCTCTTGAACTTGTAACATTTGAGTGCGTTTCCACTGCACAAGACATCTCTCTCCTCTTTAATAAAAAAGCATTATTTTTATTCATCATTATTATTACTAAAGCCCCTTTAATATCAAAGCATTTGGTGTAGTAATGCTTTATCCCGGCAGAGTTACTGTCAGGTTAAAAAACTGTAGGGTAAGATTTCTCATGTAAGGTAAGATGTCTCATACACATGCAAATCCTTGGAGTGTATTTTACATGTATTGTTATTTGAAGTAGTGACTGGCATAGAGTTTTAAAGAGGGCATGTGTCAAAGTTACTTATAGAGGTTGGTTAGCTAATATTTGGCATTTTTGTCTCTGGATTTATATCTTGCCTTTGAACACATTTTCTGTGTCTGGTGTTGAAGACAAAAATTTACATCTTAAATATTTGGTCCTGTGGACCACATCATCCCTTGGTTATCTCTCCAGTGAAGCTAAGGGTGCTTGTTGAGCAGATAAACTTGTCACATTGAGATCTACAGTTCACTGCTGCCAGTGCACACCATAAAGGAAGTACAGTTTTTAAAAAATTATGCTGATTAACAGGTGGTACAAAGAAAGTGAGGATCTGAGAAGTAAAAGCCACAGACTGTTCAGCCCAGTCAAAGAGAGCAAATTGAAAAGATCTAATAAGAGAAAATTGTTCTTGCAACTGCAAGAACATTTAAAACATAATAGCATCTTTTTAATCCTGTTATCCCATGATCTGTGCAGAAATTTTTATTCTAGGGCTGTGTTCCATTGCAAGTTTGATGGCTGTTTTTCCTCCAAAACATTGGGCATCTAACACTCTTGTGGTTTATGCATACGCTGACACCATTTGCATCTGGCAGATTTTCTGCTATAGAAGTCCAAGTACACAGGAATGTGAATCATTTATTCTTATGTGTTTAAATATTTAAATCTTGGAAGTTTTCCCAAGCTATGGCATTAAAATGCTGAGGAGCGACAGAAACAGGAATCACAGAGACATTTGGGTTTGTGAATGTTAAATGTGGTTGCTGAATTCTTAAGGGCTTTGTTTTTACTAACTACTTCCTACAAGCAGGTTGGTGTCAGCTGTTAGCCACACCAATTCAGTTTGTGAACCCATGTGTTTTCTGAATGTATTTCTAGATTATGAAATCAAAAAATATCTCAGATGTTACAAGTGCTAGTCAGCAATCTTACGTTTTAACTTTCAGGAGTCTGAAAATGATGATGTCTTTATTTTGAATTTTGTGACAAACCACCCATGTAAAATGTATGTAATTCTGTTTAGGTATGGCGTTGCAGTCCAGGACTTCACAAGTAGTTGGAGGAGTGGCCTAGCTTTCTTAGCTGTCATAAAAGCCATAGATTGTACTTTGGTGGACATGAAGCATGCACTGGAGAAATCAGCACGAGAAAACCTGGAGGATGCTTTCAGCATAGCACAGAATAAACTGGGTGTCCCTCGGCTCCTCGAACCAGAAGGTAAACGCATCAACTTTGCTGAGTATCAGTTGGACTACAATGAATTCATGAATATTGCATTGTGATGCATACCAAAAACCTCCCAGTGATTAGGCTGCTGATGGGATCACTGTGTTGAGCTGTGTGTTGAGCTTTTTGATAAGAAAAATAAAAATGATCAGTGGCTTGTAATTGTATGCTTCCATATGTGTAAGCTCCTTGAGGTCAAAGATCTTACTGTGGTTTTAGCTATGTACATTGGTCCCGGCTCATGCTTAGATGCTTTGTGACATCTGCATTCTTAGAAGGCATTAATTATTGTGCTGAGGGGTGTCTCAGTACATTAGCACTGTTCTGTAACACTTGGGCTGCAGAGACTAAATGTCCAGGATGAGCTGTGCGGGGCTGCCATACCAGGCAAATGGAGAGATACCCGTTTAAATGCATCTGCATCTTCCAGTTTTCCCTTTACACTTGCATGTTCACACACAAGTATTTATACACATAAACCTAACTGTGTCTGTGTATATAAAATATGTAAAAATGGCTTTCTTGTTGTTCTTTTTCCTGAACTCTACAAGACTGGTGCTAGCTAGGCCTTGGTGGCATGATTGAAAGTACAATTGCACTTTCATCACCTGTTGATGACTGTGCCATCCTGCTAAAAATAAACCTTTCTATTGTCACTCAACAACAGTCAACTGTCTAGTGACAACAGCATAATTGGCAGTATAAAAGTGAATGAAAAGCAAACCCTGATAGGGGTCCAGTATGTGTTTGGAAATAGGAAAAAATGAATGTGAATAGGATGTTGAGAACTCTGTCAAGTACCATCAGCAGTGAAGAGCATCTTTCTTATCTGTCAGGGAAAAAAGAAGTGTTTGTAGCTGTTATTTCTGTGACCATAATGGCAGGATAAATGTCTGACAATCTGTTCCTCTGCAAGAGTGTTTCAAAGCTGTGTGTGCTCAAGCCCCTCACGTCTGTCTCCACAGATATCATGGTGGAGTCACCCGATGAACAGTCAATTGTGACATATGTGGCACAATTTCTGGAACACTTCCCAGAGCTGGAAGGGGTATGTGTTTACTCCTATGTCATGTCATTTTTTTAATTTGCCTTGGTGTACGTAATAAAGTCAGATTTATTTTCTAGGTTTCTTTCTAAGCTATATAAAATAAACAACAAACCTGGATTTAATTTTTCATATTTTTGTTAAATCCAGTGAAATGAGCTTTCATTGGTGATTACTAAAATGCTTTAGGTAGAATTGTGCTTTTATACATTTATATCCAATTTTAACTTTCAGAGGTTAGAACTGGTTTCATAGGATTCTACTGCTTTACTATATTGGTTTTAAATAAGGCTGAAATTTATTCCTTTATCTATAATGATTCATTGGATTTTGAATTTAATTTTTACTTCTATCTTTTCAAGTTTGGGGTCCATGATCAGTCTGAATTTAGCAGGTATGAGACACAAAATACCTGCTGAACCTTGACAATACAACAGTAAAAAGCACTCATTATAAGCATTAAATAAACTGCAGTTTCAATGACCAGGATTTTAATGCAAAAATAAAGAATTGAGGATTAAGCAAGGGCTGACAGTGTCAAGAATTGACAATGGCCATTTGAAGAAACAAGCATTTTCTCTCATTTCTTGACTAAAAGTTACAGTTGGGATATATTTTGTAGCTGATAAAATTGGTGGGTGTTACTAAAGTAATTGGAATTAATTACAATAATGAAATTATTATTATTAGATTAGATGAGCAATAAGATTGGTTTACGTTAAGGCTTGTTGGCATTTTAATGGACAAAGTTAAAGACTACATTTCTTTTAATAGAGTTTGTTGGAAGGAAATAATCTGGTATATCAATATATTTCACAATGTATTTATTGGAGTTGTTAGGTTTATGTTATTCCCAGGGTTTGGGATTGTGTCAAAAAGCCAAGTCAGTTGTCCCCACGGGTGCAGCAGGGAGAGATAAATACATTAACAATTGAGGAGAAGGCTTGTCTGCATCCTGATCTTCCTGTACAACTGGTTGATGTTGAGCTTTGTTCAAGGCACTTGACTTGCCAAATTAGTTTTCCTATTTTCAAAATAAATGAGTCATTAATTGGCCATTCCTAAGACAATGGACTGAAAGACTAGGTATTTATTCTTTCCGCTGTGTTTGGGAAATGTAAAATAGTATCTAAGTTAGGATTTGTCTTCTAATGATGTATCATCACTTACAGGAAGACTTTACAGATCCTGACAAGGAGCTTCCAATTGAATCCACATATGTCCACATCAAAGACACACCGTCAGAAAAGGAAGGCAAAATCTTGATTTTAAGTGAAAGTGAAGAAAACATGTATACTGTTAATCATGAGAGGAGTCATCCAGCTCCTCCAAAGGTCCATATTCATGATATCCCAGAGAGAATCCCATCAGAAACCACTTCTGAAAATTGTAATGGGAAACTGAGTCAAGTGTTAGGCGATTTACAGGGAACGTCTGAAGAGGAGCCTCAAAGGCCTACCTCACTGAAAATTACAGGACCTGTCAGTTTTGAATCCAATTCCTCCTGGGAGGTCCTAAATGAGAAAATCATGCCAGGTGAAGGGAGCATCTCTGATGATCCACTGAAACAGAATGATGACCTTTCTCCAGCTGTTTTGACAGATCAGAAAAATTCTGTTGACTCTTTTGAAGAATACTCTGAAGAATTAACTAAGGAAACCCCTACTGAATATGACAACGAAACCAAGAGCCTTTCAGCCAATACTTCTTCTTTGAGTCCATTATCCTGGACTTCAGGTATTCTTACAGATGATTCTATTAATAAAGCTGAAGAGAGCAAACCTCAGTCTTCAATTCATTTACCAGAAGATACATCAAAACAAGAAGATACGCAGAAGTATGTTCTCCACCTTCTAAATGAGGAAATACAGACAATTCCACAAGATGAACATACAAAGGAATCACCTGTCCTTGAGACAATAGAAACAAACACTTGTTCACCAAATGGTTCTGATCTCAAAAGCCAAGAACTATCTACACAGCATGAAATATCTGATGACTCTCTCTCAGATATACCTAAAACTCCAGAAGACCTGGACAGCTGTGATGAAGTTGAGTCTGCACCTGAAGTGCTACCCAGTTCTTCAAAAGTATCCGTGATACCCCATGATCTCTTCTATTATCCACATTATAATGTTCCCATATCAGCAGTTCTGAATGCTTACCTCGAGCCTTGTATTGAAACTTATGATACAGGAAATGAAAAACCTTCTTCTGAAACAGTAACAGATGTTTTACATGACAAGAACTTGCCAGAACAGGACCCCAAGGAAGATGCTCAAGAGCCAGACTTGGAGAATAAGCTAGGTACCCCTCCATCAGAAACAGATACTGAGAACAGCGAGGAGGAAACCACAAAAACAAGCAGTCATGTGAATTCTTCCGATGAAAAAGAAGTGCCATTATTGGTAGAAGAATTAGAAATAGAAGAAGATACTAATAAGGCCACCAACCCTGAAGATTCCACTCTTCCACAACATCCTGAGGTATTTTATTTTATTACCAGCATTTCTTTGTGTATATATGTGGGTGTAGCATCACATCCCAGTGGTTTTCCTTTCTTTCATTTTGCAATGCTTTGGAGAAATACTTAAAATGTACTTGGTTTCCTGTTCCATTACACTGTTTGCCACAGCCCCCTACTGGAATGAGTGGAATTGCAGATCCCTGAGAAGACCTGACATTAAAAGAGAAAATAAGTCCTAACACTAATGGCACTGCAAAAATGTGAATTTATATTATGTTTTAAAATAACTTGAGGCTTCTGTAATCCCTAAGCATAAAAGGTTACCTAAAAGTCTAGCAAAAATGTGCATGTTTATAATGTTTTAAAATAGTTAGAGGCTTATGTGTAATTCCTAGGTATAACAGATTACCAGAGAGGGTATTTTTAATAATCTGTAATGAGATGAACAGAAATTAGTATTGCTTCTAAAGAAAGGATACAGGCAGTGATAATTTTTGTCTCAATCCAAGTAAGTTTGCCTACAAAAACTTAGAAAAATAATTTGAGTAGGATACATTACGTGAGTAAAATGAAGGCTTGTCTGCACTGGAGGAGAAGAAGGAGGTGGGTATTGGGGGTATTTGGTTTAGGCAGTTGGCTCATGACTTCTTAATAGAAAGATCTTCCTTTCCAACTGTATGTATGTATGTATGTATGTATGTATGTATGTATGTATGTATGTATGTATGTTGAACTGATGATCACGTGTATCCTAAAAGATTTTCAAGAAATTCATTGCTTTTTCATTCTCTTCCATGAGACTTTCAATCTCATACTATCTGCAATTAAGTGTTTGAGTAGGCTGTGCCACTAAGATACTTGGAAGGGTGGGGAATCAGTCTTGTTGTCTAAAGCAAAACACTTCTTAATTTCAACAGGACATAACAGAACATCTAGAGGATTTAGCAACAGCCGTAAAGACACCAGAAGAAAATAGTAATAGGGAGGAGGAAGAGAAAAATATGATTGAAGAAGATTTACAGATCTCAGAAGTTGCCACTACTACCTTATCACAAGACGACCTGGAAGAAAATGCTGAATTCCAGGAATATACCAGGTATATCATTAACTTTGTCTTAAATACACCTGATTGGTTTTTTGAAATTGCCCTGTCTGTTGAATATCTGGTGTAGTCTTGTTATAGGAAGAAGTATTGGGATTCGTTGGCTTCTTTCTGTTTATCTTAAACATGTTGAGTGATTCAGTGGGACTTGTTTTGACTGTGCTACAAACTTTGCCACACAAAACCGAAGTGGAAACGCAGTGCATTTTGAACATGGAAGTGTTATGATTGCTTTTCTAACAGAGTATTTTGTAATGTAGATGAAATAGTCCATGTGCGTTGTGAAAGTGGAAGTGCACTGTGGAAGCATGACATTGATTGATTTCAGTAGATACTTTTTGAATGTTTTTTCTGGTTATGAACAAGTAAATGAGGTGTTGGAGAGAAAATTGTTGTCCCCTTCGAGCTTTCTGTTCCCTGCCAGTCCAATTTCTTTTATATCAATGGCCATAAAACTTGAGTATACTCTCTCTTAAATGTCAGTGATGTCAAAGGTGCAAAAATGCTCACAGGTACAGTTTTTCATAAAAGATTTCTTTTTGAGCATATGATTTTTTATTGTGGATCAGATTTTCACAAAGCCATTTTTATCATGTTGCTGTTAAATTCCAGTCCATATTTTAATACATGCAACAATGCATATTTGTGGTTTTGTGTAGCTTAAACCTGTCACGTCCATTTGCAGGACGTCTTTTTAACTTAACTTCATGAATTTAAAAACTTTGCTTTTACGTACAGAAGCAGTGACAGTGATGCCACCATTCATCTCCGAAAAAGGTTTTCTCGTAATGCTTCTGAGGAGGTAAGTGTTGACATTTATTTATTGCTGTTTCTCTGGTTCTCTTAAACTCCAGAAGTTCACACACTGTAAAAAGGCCTGTGACAGTATGAAAGTCTTGTGACTTCTAATAAATTTAGTGTTAAATCCAGGCATAGTTGCAAAGTTTAACTGAACTCTCCTGTTCAGTTAAATACTGAATTTTAGTGAACCTTGAACAAATTCACAAGTGAGTACCTAATACTGCAGTTAAATCTATTGTAACTTTAAATTGTACTTCATCATACCTGTATAGCTGCAACATTTTGTTTGTTTGAAGCTGCCTTTGTTTGCTGCCCCAGTTTCTTTTAGTTTTTGCATTCTCTGTATGATGTTGGTGCCCTAGTCTCAACCCTGCAAGAATGCTGGGTGTCTTCTGAAGAGCACTGTTTCTGAAAATTTGGTCTCCATCCCTTTTCCTCACAGTAGCAATGTATTATATTATCAGTAGCAGCAGCTAACCCTAAAAGAATTTTAGTTGTAACATGAAACGGCATCCATAACAACAGATATGATTCATACTGGCTTCTTGAGAACACGTGATACAGCTGAGGTCTGGATTTTTATTTTTAAAGTCAGAAGGAAGGGACAGCATCAGCAATCTGGGCATGCTGAGCAAGGAGAGGAATATGGCTTTTTTTCAACACAAAAATAAAATTCTGACAATCTTGGAATTTAAAAAAAATTTGCTGCCAACAGTGTTCAATGAAAGGGAAGTTTTACACAGATGCTTTAGTTTTGCAATGCTGTCAGAGCTAATAGAAATACATATGAATGAGGGGAGTTTTATTCAACTGATGAAATCAGTTGAAAGCAAAAAAATCTTATTTCACAACTTTTTCTTTTTATATGTGTGCACCAGACTGCAGTGCTGGATGTGCTGACGGGAAATATGTTTGTAAGCACACTTTCATTTTATTTGAGCAAACATTAGATACAATTTGCATAAAATACACAATTACCAACTTTGTGAGATGCTGATTTTTTTTTTTTTTTTGTTATCTAATCTATTCCTGGTTTGTTTAAGGAAACCTACGGTGTTAATGAGCAGAAGATGACAGATATGGGTGAAAATCCATTAATCATTGGGTGAGTGTTTCTTATTCAGACTAACTTTTGCAAGGAAGCCATAACTCCTAGGTACTACTAGCAGTGATACAAAGGGAGCTGGAAATTAATTATAATGGTAGCAACTGTCTTCTGTAATGGCTCAGAGTCCATGTTTCCTGTAGGTGTAAGACACAATTTCCTTATTGTTCAGTCTGTCCCTTGACTAAAATGCTTTTTCTTGACCTGAAAGATTCCTGTCCAAGCAAGATTCTGAGCATTTTCCCCATGTGGTGGATATCTCAGGCTGAGAGAAGAGTGGGAGAACGTCAAATGTTAGACCCTCTGGCAGCAATGACTCTTTCCAGGTTTGGAAGACTGTCAAAACAATGTTTAGTGAGATCAGTGCCAGGGAAAGTCAATTACTTCAGTGGAGGATTGGCCTCTGATGGAGCATCTATGAGTTCTGATAATATATATGTGTGTTTAGTTTAGACTTAGGGTGATGGGTCATGAACACAGAGTGTGCGTCCCTTTGCTATTAGGGTCTAAATATAAGAAACAAGGATCTCTTTAGGTTTTGCCTCTTAGCTAATTCCGAATATTATCTCTCAGAACTTCCAGGTAATATGGTTGTTATATTTAGATGCAGAAAACACACGAAGTATCATCCGGATCCACTGGCTTGTCTCTCTGTTTTAAAAAAACACACAAATAGCTGTTACAGTTGCATCAGTTGTACAATTTGCTAAGTGAATTTTGTGTAATACTCAGGTAGGAGGCCCCAAGCAGAAAAACACCTGGTTTTTTCCAAAAGTAGATTAAAAACAGTGAGTGTTTTTCTCACAGTACTAGAAAATTATAAAAGGATTGTCCCAGCTTGTGCCTTTTTAATTAAGACCTTTCCTTGTCTTTGAGAGAGCTCAGTGGTCCTTGCAGAATCCATTGGCGCCATTTTATGAACCACAGCTGGAAATTTGTAAAGTTGAAATTTTGGAGTTGTCTTGCAAATCCCCGACTGCTAGTTGGTTTCTTGGTTGGAAGTCTTGGCCTTTGTCTGTTTAATCTTCTAGTGATAACATGAGGGGCTCTGAAAATAGATGATTTGGGGAAAGTATATTAAGTCAGATCCAATGTATAAGCAAAACTGTAGAAGTGAGAGATGTTGCCCAGTGCTGTGTTTACTGCTCTGAAAATAAAAGGGCATCTTTTTGAAAGGTGAAAATCTCCTTACATCAGAGGGTTGTGCCATAATGGTACTTACTTAAAACTACCTGAGAATTTGGACTTTTCAGAATATTGATTCTTACATGTGTTGACTCTGGAAGGAACACACTGCTAATGCCCACTATGCCCCTCCTAGTCTAGCTGGGGCCCTCCAACTGACTAGATTGAAAAGGTTCATTAAACTGCTGTCTTTTAGTCCACCCTCTGATCTTCACAGTAGTTATTAACACTGAAAGTTTCTTCTTTTCCTTCCCGCTTACTGAATTCTCTCCTGTTTTCAGGACGGAAAAGGACTTGGAAGAAAGCGAGACTCCAGCACCAATGCACGAGATAACAATTTTTGAGCAGCCAGAACTATTCTACTTTGTCATTTTCTTCTGGGTGCTGGTCTACTGCCTTTTACTCCTTCCACAGCTTCTTAGCAACAAAGTTTGATCTGTGTGAGGTGTGGAAAATAAAGGGATGGTGCCTGGATTGCTTTGTGTATCTGCATATGAATATGTTCCTTCAGGTGAAGCACAAACAGAAATCCAGGACCTGGTATTTGTGTTTATTATCAGGTTGTCCTCAATTCCACTACTGTTGTGCTATGACAGTGTCAAAGCACATTTTATATTATGGTAATTGTGTAAATATATATAAAAATTATCTGATTTAGTAGATGCGATTTTGTACATTTGTGCCTTGCTTTATAAGATGCTAAATAAAACCAGATAATTATCAGTAGAGGTATGAACAATTCAGAGCTCTAGTCTTCAAAAATTATTCTCTGGCTTCGTTTTCTTATGTAGGGCCTGATAGCTGTGGAAAAGAGATGGTGTTGACTTACCTCTGGATCTGACCACCTGCAAGGGCAAGCCTAGAAATGCTTCTTCACATTTTCCATTTGAAAGAGTTGGAGGCAGAACAGAGCTACAGGTAGTGAAACACATACCAGGAATTGATTACAGTTCAAGCAGCAAATCCAGTGGAGCAACAAAATCAGGGTTTATTGGTGTAGGGAAGTTTGACTTTTTTAGGATTTAAAGTAATTTTTATCCTGCACTTTTTGGTATGTTTGATATACAGGAATAAATTGTGTATGGAGAAGTGTGAAGAACATACATGCTAGCTGCTTCTTAGGCGACTTTATATGGGAAATCTCAGGCCAGAAACTAGTTTTTTAGAAGTACCTCAGTGCTTCTGAGTCTGCTGCTGCTTCAGTTTCTTTGCTGCTTTTATTTACAGATCACATAAAGATTTCTCTCTTTTGAAGATACAAAAAAAATAATAGGTAACCAGCTTTGCTGAGGCTACTGTTAAGGCATGGTAAAAGAATTAGAAATATCTTTTAAGTGTCCAATTCATTTAAGAAAGAAATGACAGATGTAAAACTAAATACAGAGAAATGCTGACAAGCAGTACTGACTTCCTAATGCAACTGAAGAGATTCCTGTGGCTTATCCATGGGCACAGTTGAGCTACTTCTGCCTCTTGTCATTTTTGTCCACATCAGTGATCACTTTTGGATATTTGATATAGGATTTTTGTCAGGGAAGGTGTAGTCCATGCTTTGTAGGACAAAAGAGAAGTCTTCAATTTCATGGCAGTAACTTTTCTCCATGTGACTTTTAGTGAAGTCACTTCTCTTTGGCACATTTTAAGTTTCGTGGTATGCTTTATTAGACTACGTCACATTGCTGCTTCCACCTGAAAATTCAGAAGGTTGACTGCAATGTGCTTCCTAAAATGAAGGGTTTTATAATTTTACACTGAGTGAAAATTGAATGACATGGCTATAAGTTTTACGTATTTTGTTATAACATAGGGTGTCGCCCTACCCTGGCAAAGTGTTCAGATGAACTAATAGCACCTGGGATCAAGATACATCAAAATATATAGCAATTTATTTGCAGGTACTTAAAACCTATCTGTAGTCATGTTATTGCTGGGGCAATCCTAACCATCCATCACACTTCATTCTTCTCCACAAGATTTTTGTTCCCCTGAGATTTTTCTCCTGGGCTGCAGTTAGAATTCAATAGAAGTAAGGAATGACAGGAGATCTTAAACATTGAAGATAAAATTCTGAACACCTTTTAACAAAGATGAAATCTTCCCTATTCTGTCCTGCCACTGTTGACTAGAGCTGGATTCACACCATGAACCTATAAATAAGATCCATTGTTCTTGGTGAGGAAGAGATCCATTTAATTTGGTTTAAATCAGCTTAAGTAAAAAAAAATACATTTCTTTCATCTTGTTCATGAAAACAGTTAAGATTTTGAGTCAGCTGATTTTGTGATCCATGAACTTGACTGTGCTTGTTGTGGAAGACTGTGATACTTTCTCCCAAAAGAAAGCCTATATATAAGAGTTTTTGAAGGTGTTTTCTGGAGGTAGGCTAAAATAGAAAGTTGAAGGGTTAGTGCTTTTTCCTCTGAAAGAATAAAACTTAGTACAAGAATTGGTTTATGCTTATCCTGAAAACCAGGGAATACCAGGCTGGGGTACAATATCTATTTAATACCAGCAAGCAGCAGTGAACTACACTAGTTTGGAGCAAAACTGTTGACAGCTTTTCATTATGTTCTACTCTTCACAGGCTTCTTTGGTTTATGGTAACTTTTTCTGACCCTTTGTATCTTTAGTTTGGTTCTTCCATGTTTACTAATCTTCAGCAGAGGCTATTTGGAGTTGGATTACAGTCTCTTTATAGGGCTTTACAGCTACTAAAGTTTAATCAAGTATGCTCCCTTCTTCTTTCCTTCTTCCTAAGAAAATTAATCAGGACTAGGAGCTCTTTGGATGTCTTAGCTAAACAACTGACATCCATGAATGATGGAAAGGTGAACAGGAATGCACTGATGCCAGAAATGTCATTACACATAGTATTTTTGTCCAAGAAAGAGAAAACCCAAGGTTTTCTTTGTTACCTACCTTGATGAACAGTGACCGATACATTGAAATGAGCGGTTTAAATGTCAAACAGCATCCCGCAATTGGATTGGTCATCTCAGCCAGTGTTTCAATTGATGGACACTTTCCAGCCTATCCCTTTGAGACACAGAGATTGCTTCTTCCATCCAAAACAGACCAAAAAACCCAAAAAACGAAGCCATTCCATGACACTTGGCATTACATTGCTTTCAATTTTTGGTTTGTTTTGTTATGGGTGTGCTATAACAGAAGCAGTGTAGCTTACTCAGCCATTCCATGGGTGAGAAGATCCAGGGTGAAGCGCTAAGAGTGATCATACTGGTATTGTCAACTGTGCTTAAAACTCCTCAAGAGTTTTGCCTTTGCCTGGAATTGTAAAGACTGACATCTGCATAAGCAGCAGCTTCCCCCAGTTAAACTGACTCGTGAGCCTGCATCTCTTCTTTCACAGTGCAAGATCTCATTCCTTAATGCAATTGCCCTGTTCTGAAAACACTGCTTGGTTTTGGGATTTGTGGCCTGTTCTGAGCTGCTGCCTAAAAGCCTGATGGTGAAACATTTATTATAGCAAAGCCTATTTTAACTTGCTGCCCAGAGGACTGGCTGACGATAGTGGAGGGTTTAAACCTCCACTAAATGGTGGGCAATCCACTGTCTACTCATTTTCCAATAGATATGTGCACTATCAGAATACAGAAGTTTTTGCTGAGCTTTTGCCTGCGTTGAAAAATGCTAAAGCTAAGCTTGAACTGACCACATTTGGTATATTGATTTAGTGGCTGAATTCAGATACACAGGGGTACTGATCTGTCAAGACTCTAAAACCTGCTGGTTTTGAGCAAATGTGGGTAGCAGAGCATTGTGAAGTGTAAGTGTCAGGAAGTGCCTTGAGGATCACTGGATAAAGGATGTTTGGTGTTCACGGAAACAGCATTAAAGACTGAGTGGCAACTGTAATAGGATGGTTCAATGTCATTGTAGTCATGTAACTTAACTGCAGAGTGTTTCACTGTGATTTTATAGAAAGTGCAAGGAAAGATACACTACTGAAGAGAGAGCCCCACTAAACATTTATGGGGCAGATGACTTAGAGTTGAGGAAATGAGTTAAACAGTCACATAATCTACAAAATTACCAGAATATAGCTTTTGCCAAATTGTGGGAAATCATCAGTGCAAAGGCAGGGCAAGCATAGACTACAGTAAAAAAAGGACAATCAATTTTCAATGCCATGAATATTTTTGAGAGATTGAGCTCTAAAATGTATTTTTTATTGAGTTTCTAGATTGTAATGAATGTGTCTTCAGAATTTTATGCAAAGCTTGAGAGTTCAGCTGTTTTAAAATGATTTTTTTATATAGCAGTGATTATTTTATCTATATATTTAATAGAACTGTACAACCATTTTAAGAGTATCTGTAAAATTCTATGTATGTGATACAATTATTTATTAATTATTACTCATAAGAATGAACATTAAGCTATGCATTAGTTGTATCATGCATTTGGAAACTGCAAATAGGAGAAGAGCTTTCAATGAACAGCAGATCTGAAAAGCAGGGAAAGTGATTGAATACATTTGTGTGATTCTTAAAGCTGCATAGCAATATGTCATTTTGTGATGTTAAACTTTCAGCTAAAATTGCAAATTATACTGAGTGATTAAGCTACTTTATTCCATTAAAACTTCCTGAGGCTGAAATTTCTACATGTTGATATTTGGCGTCTAAACACATTTAAATCCTGTACATTTTCTGGACACTCTCAATTTGCTCCTGTTCAGTATGACTGTAACTTCTTTATTTGGGTATTACTCCACTGAGTTTACAAGAGTGCCATGCCATACCCAGTGGGGGTTTTTATGGTTCTCTGCACTAATCCTCAAAGAATCCGAGCTTTAGGAGATCCATTTGGCCAGTGTATGTGGTATCACATTCAGCCATCTAACACAATAATAATTATAATAGTGCATTATCACTTACGTTAGCTTTAAATACTTGGGAGTCCCTTCTTGCCAAGCACAAACGTGAATGCATCCAGTGGTGTGTTCAGTACCTCTACTTCTGTGGAAGTCAGTGCAACACATCTGTGTGCTAAGCACACACTACAAGATCTGGCCCTGAGGGCACTTAACATCAACCATGTAGGCCAGGAAGTCACTGAAGCCTATGCAATGCCCGTGCAAATCCAATGTACACCAACCATACACCACTCACTTCAGTTACCTCCATTTTACACAGAGCATTTGTTTGCCTAAATTCTGCAGAACCAACCCTCCAAAGAGAGGAAGTTAACATCTACTTCCATCTTCATTTAAGACGACAGCAGCAGGGAACAAATAACTGGAAAACAAGGGTGAGGTTTCAGGCTGGGGTATGGTCACTGAAGTTCCCAAACTGCTACAATTGAAAGCTCATACCCTGACAATAGGTTACCTGCTCTTTCCATCGAGTGAACAGATATGAGGAAACAAATCTGAATGGAGGTAAAAAACACTAAATCCTTTGTATTTCTGCATTGTGCAGGTTTTTGTCAGGTAAATAACTTCCCCTGGCACGCCTTTGATAACACTAATTTACAGCTGCCCAACTTACCATTGTTCACGTTCCAGGTTTGTATATAAACAGGATGGCTTGTTCTCACCCATACCAGCCCAAGATCATGAAGCTGTTCATGCAGGAGGATGGAATACATGCACATTAAATGATACGGAAAAGGCTTGCTCTCTGTGGTGTAGCTCGCTTGCTCTGTCCATCGCTTCACACAACTCCAGGGCTCACAAAGGGTGAAAAATTAATCCTTATTTTTTCAAGTGCCATAGTCATTTCAGTGTTATCTTAACTGAAATAGCGGAACATCAAACTATTTCTTTCCTCCAACAAATGTAAGACATGGAAAACCTCCTTCCACCTCAGTGGCACTTTTAACAATTCCTTTCCAAGCAGCTGCTCCTGCTGTTACTAGAAAATGAGACCCATATTTTCTCCCCGTAGTGGGGGTAAATGTCTTCGTTTATGTCTCTGGAACATAAAACTTCTCCCTGCATGATTAATATATTTTTTTCTTCATGAAAATGTTAGAAGGACCAATAAAAATTATTTTACCTTAGTAAGAAATACTAAACCCCACCATTCCAAAGGCTAGTTCCTGGTTGTCGCTGCTGTGTTACAGCCAGGTAATACCTTATTCCCCAAACAGTTTCATTACTTTAACTGGGCCTTCCTGGAATCTCTTTGATTCACAGAACAGATTTGCTGTGTCCTAAGAACAATTTGTACAGGGGGTCCCTGGTCCATGGCTATTATTAAGACTGGAACAGAAAATCACTCTTGTTTATTTCAAAATGACTGGTCTGATATGAATCAAGTAACTTTCAACACACATGCTGCTGAGTTCTTGAGAGAAACAAGGCAGTCACACTTTAATGCCAAATAAGTTACACAAGTCAAATTAGTATTTTTACTGTAATAAGAAATTCAAGTTGTACTTTTGTCTTGAACAAAACATTTTAGTAGGCATACCACCTTGTGCAATTGTATACCGCTGTGTAAAAAGCTGAATAAACTGTTCTACTTTCTTGTTAAAGTTCTCTAGTTTAAAATGTAAAGTGCTAGATGGCTAAAGAATTAATGAGGGACTTCATCCTAATCAAATCACTTGTAAGTAAGGAATGTAATGTTTAAAATACATGTTTCTCTTTGGCAAGTGGTAAGAAATGATGATTTTTTAAAATGACAACAAATGCTGGGAGGATTTGAGTGGTGTCCAGATATACTGAAGGAAATGCATTTCATGTATTTTCAAATACATTTCTTCTGAACATTTTCAGTCAGGGGCTTGTATTGGATGTTTGCACTAGTTGATCAAAGCTAATTTTTGTGAGAAAGAATTAAATTCTTCTGTATAGCTGGTAAACAAAATGTTTTTAGAAACTGTTATGCTGTAATAAGAATAATATTTACTAGTGAATAGCTCCAATTTATTTTACAGGATCTCCAATTTTGAAATAAATGGACAGGCTTCCTGTATCCAATCTGTTACCTGTGGGATTGTCCTTGTGGATTCTTAGGTTGTTTAATTTATTAACTATTATTATTATATATTGTATCTATTATATATATTATTTTTATCTATTTACACATTTTCATGCCCAGAAAATGTCTCACCTTCTAAGAGAGAAGACCTCAGTAAAGAATGCAAATTCATAAAGTGCATTGTTTCCTACTTAGGCCAAAGTGACTTTTTATTTTGGAGGAAGAATCTAAACTTTTTTTCCAGTCAACAAACAAATGGGTTTTAAATTTTTATAAAGGGGAAGAATTACTAATTTATTAATGCATAGAAATTAGCATTATAAAAGAAAGGCATTGGGAAAGCTTACAAAAACAGTTGTGCTTAATTATTTACCGTTCTTACAATTTGTTTATCTGGGCTGTTTCTAGATACATGTTTAGACTTGGGGATAGTAAATTACTAGCTGCAGTACCAATTCATATTTACTATATACTTCCCCCTACACCTTAATTCCCTTTGCAGTACATGAGAAAAAGAAAATAAAGCACGATAGAGTTGCAATACAGTTCAGAATCAGCCCCATGATGTGTTCCTGAAAAATATAACTAAATTGGATAAACACAGAGAAAGGAAATGGCATATGGGAAAAGTAGAGGAATGCTTCCTCTCTAAAAGTTTCATGGTTATCACCCTGTAGGACTTGTAAATATTCCTCTAATCCCTCTACAAAATCAAATCATCTCACATGCTTTCAAAGTGTTTCTAACCACTCCTGGAGTAGCTGTACCTGCCTGTTGGACCACTCTCCCCCACACCTAAATGTACATAACAAGAGAATATTCATGGTGCTTTTGAGAATTTGGAATATTTGGGTCCAGTCCTGTTAGCAGTGCAGATTTCCAGAATCATAGAACAGTTGGGGCTGGAAGAGACCTTTAAATGTTATCCAGTCTAACTGCTCTGCCATGGGCATCTCCACCATATCAGGTTGCTCGGAGACCTGTCCAGTTTGACCAAGTGTTTCCAGGGATAGGGATTCTACCACTTTTCATTACCAAAACTTTAAAATCTCTAAATACCCTTTGTTTGGTGTTTTGGGGTTTTCTTTTTGGTTGTTTTTTGGTTTGTTTTTTTTTAATTGAGTTCAATTTTTTTTTGCTATTGACAATGTGGTTAGGAATTTGCAAGTGCACTGGGAAGGGGAGGGTGTGAAGTTCAAAAAGGCAAGATGGGTCATCTCAGTGCATGCAAGCAGAGTAAACTTTTACAATGGTATGAGATCCAAACTTTAGCTCAAATTCAAATGTTTTAAGACAGGAACCGCTGAACTGGTTTTCTTTTAACTAGTCTGGGATAACAGTAATTCTGACAGAAACTCAAAAATAAGCTCCCTCATCCTTGCTGTGTAATCACAATTTTTGTAGCTTGAAGAGGATGCACATGCAGTGTTGGAAATACACTGGATCCATCTGGATCTTGGCCGCAATAAAGACAAGCACAGGGTTCATTTCTGTTAAGGAGACATGCGCGTGTACACACTGAATATGCACTTGGGTTGTGCAAGGATAACCTGTGGCCATCACACATATTCTTGTTGGTAGTGTAAACTGAAACCTTCATCTTCTCTTCAGGGCTCATTTTACCTGGTCAGTAAACAAAAGCCAGCAGGAGCAGCTTCAAATTGTTGAGTGGATATAGCAAAACCTTTGACTTGAGCTGTGATCTCTATTCAGACACCAATATACAGCGATAATCTTTTCTTGAGGTGTTACTTCTACTGACGTTAGAAGGATTATTTCCAGGAGAGCTAATTGCAGCAATTCATGAGATGCCTTCTGTGACTAACTCCATTCCTTGGTGCGACAGTACCACTGGCTTACCACAGTTCTTGGCAAACTACATTTTATCTTGGAATATCATATAATATATGATCAAAGCAAAATGTATAGCTCCATCTGCTGTAAATACTTTGAATTGATTATTTTTGCATTTCTTTTTTATGGTTGCTCTGTACCCTGGGGAACAGATATTTCACTCTGCTGATATATATTTTCTGCATGTTATCAAGAATTTACATAAATATAGATTTATACATTGTAAAGTGGTATTTCTTGGTTCTCAGGTATAAATGAGCATTAACAAAGATACATCTCAAAGACATTAGGAACTTCTGCTAACTGATGACAGATCTTTTGCACTGTACCATTGCAACTTGTGAAATTACTCCCCTATTCCAGTAAAAAAAACCCAGAACCATTAGGTGAAGTCCCAGGTGACTAGAAAAAGGGAAACCTTGCACCCATTTTTAGAAAAGGTAGAAAGGAAGAGCCTTTCCCCTTGCTCCTTGGGTTCCCTACTGGCACAAAACTGAAAGGAAAGAGTGCAGTGCTCAGTTCTTCAAGGGCTGACATCATCAGTAAACCTGAGCAGAACTTTTCCTTCTTGCGTTGTCAGATGTTTTTAGACACCAAAGTCTTTTGTGACTCCCTCTTTTTTCTACTTTTGATGTGATTCTAAATTTATGGGAAAATTAATCACAGCATCCAAACCCACTGTAGGTTTGATGGCATCAAAATAAGCCAAAATTTATTTCTAGAGGAGTTGGAAGCCAATTTTGGTTTAAAAATATTCTTTCTCTCTCTGTGAGACATTCCAGAACAGCCAACACAAATTACAAGCTCAGAGCTGAATACAAATCTTGTGGTTGACATAAATTTCCCCCCCTCCCCTTTTTTTTTTTCATCCACTGGTAGCTATAGGGGGGTCAAAAAGGGATTTCTTTCACTAACAGAACATTTATTTTTCTCCATCCTTCTTCCTTATTAGTGATTTAAATTTGTTTAGTTTCATTAGTGATTTGTCACTGTGATAAAGATACTCTAAAGTCTGTAAGTAGAAGATTATGGAGGAGATCATCAGTCTGGAGAAATCCAAGGAAAAAGCAGGGAAGTTTGCCTGGGAAATCTTGCCAGGAGAGAAGGGTCAGTCTCCAAACTACATCAGCTCATATCCTCATATCAGTAATTTAAAGAGGTAAAGAAAAAAAAAAAATTACTGAAGTTTTTCTAGCACTAAGGAAAATATCCTTCGAATTACAAAGTCTGGGTCACTGAAGTGGGAAAGCATGTAAATTTTTTTTTTTTTTTAAGCATTTTAGGGTGAGACAAAGATTCATGCAACCTAACACCTTGTTCAAATCGAAGCTTCAGTTTTAGAAATGGAATCTGTTCAAAAAAGGTTATTTCTTTCTTCCAACTTCCTTCTCTGTAATCATACTTGCAGGTTTTTCTCATAATGCATTGCAGGTGTTATTATTAGCACAGTAGTTTAAAAGGTTTGCAACTGCTCTTTCCTACAGTGATTCACAGCTATGAGCTGGAAAACCTGGTAGCCAGACTAGGGGCTTCTGGAGGGGAACGCCTCAAGGAAAACTTTCTCGAGTGGAGTACAGAATAGACACATCCTTTCCTGGCCAGAAACTAGAATGCAACACTTGGGCACGTATTTCCTTGGTAACTGCCAGCTTGTTTCAAAGTGTGTTACTGAACCAGTGTGTGACACCAGGCCAGAAGACACGGGGGCTGGTACCAACAGCAGGGAACAACAGAGGTCACCATTGTCTAGCAGGAGGGAATCTCTCCAGAGTCCATTTTAGAACCTGATGCCATGAGCAGAGCCAAAACACCACCGGTGTGATGAGAGAGTTCTGTAGCACGAACAAAAACAATTCATTGTGACAAAGTGATTTTTAATGTCCGTTTTCCTCTTTTCTAACCCAAACAGAATCTTTTTTTAATCTTAGTCAACAGAAAAACCAGAAAAGCTTCCACTCCCCATCCATTACTGATTTTTTCAAAAGGGAGATAAATTTCTCTATCTTCTTATTGTACAGTTACCCCATAGAGTAAATATCAGTATTTAGAGTACTAAAGATACAGGGAAGGCTGATACTTGGTACATTGTTACTTATTCTTTTCCAGATTTGAACGGTTGGGCAGTGTGTCCTTTTCATCCCACAAGCCTGTTTGCTTTGTTTTTATGGTTGGTTGTATGTTTTTTACCAAACTCTGAATGCCAACCAGTTTGAAATATGTGGAATTTTTCAGTTGCATCTCACATTGATGAGTTCATCTCACTTTAAAAATCTTTGTAAGGAATTTGTGAAGTCAACAAAAAAGTAAATTTTTAATTTGGGCTTAAACTCTGAAAGTTGTATGTGATTACACAAATATATGACATCAAATATCTGTTTCCCATCAAACAGACAGAGGGTAGCAGGGACAGGATTGAAAAGAACAGCACAGATTGTATCCTATACTTTTATATCAAAAACTCCTGTCAGCAGGCAGACTCTAGGAGGAAGTAGACACATGATGTGTGGAGAAAGACACAGGATTTTATAAGAAAATAACTTCCAGAATTCTCCTTGCATTTGTCTGTTTTGTTTTCTAAGTATTTGGCTTCCTTTCTCTTTGAACCGACTTGAAATGGATAAAATTCATTATTCAACCACGGCCTGCACTAAGGAAGGTTTCTTTCTGCTCTATTTTATGTTAGAAGGAATCAAGAATGCCAATTTCCTTCAGTACTTCAGCTAAAATTGGAAAAATAGACCCATATGCTCTGACAGTTCCCACTGGATAAGACTGAACAGCTGCTCTTCTTCCTCAGCTTTTGTCATGGGATATAATTATTCTTCCATCCATAAAAAAAACAGAAGGATGCCCTTTCAATCCTATAAAAATATCTAGTACTGTAACATTTAACAACATAATGGCGGGCATTAGAGAAGATGTGCTCTAAACAGCAGCAGAGATTTGTGCCAAGAAAATACTTAATTTGATAATACCCCAGGCCTCTAGATCACTTGAAGATTACTTGAATCTGAAGTAATTTTACTCGGGTTGTTTTAAATGAACCTTAGGAGTGCCCCAGTCAGCTTTATTTTTTCATACTGATTTTGTATGCATTGTTGTGTTACAACGGCAAGTCCGTGGCAGAGAGCAGACAGAAGGAGGAAGCTGGACATCCAGTGACAGATCTTCCACTAAGAACACACTGCCTTCCGCACAACTTGCAAGGGCAGTGGCTGGCCAGAAGTGGAACACAGTTATGGTCATCTTCTTTATTAGGCACCAAGGCTGACCACCATCCAGTCCTTGTGCGAGCACAGGCCATCATAGGAGACTCTCACTTGGTCCCCTGGCTTCACACAAATCTAACTCATTCACCTTTGGCCAAAGGATTTTGTTGGTGGCAAAACCTTACCCTACACCAGCTGTTTAATCCCAGACATTTCACGGCACTCTTAAAAACATTTAGTAGTAATATCTACTAGATCAATGGAGTGTTGCCAAGATGCTGGCGTGAGACCAGTGGTCCAGCCATGCAACAATCTGTCTCAGGCAGCGACAGAAGGAGATGCTGCCTTGAGAGCCCACATAACCCAACCACTTCCAACTGTCCTTTCTTCTTCCACCTTCTGGGTCCTGCACCAGCAAGGACTGAAGGCTCCCCAGTGGAAAAGCAGCACTTTGCCTGTGGCAGGAAGGTGACTTCTGATGGAAATGGCCACCTGTGTGTGCCAATGTGGGATTTTACTGTCTATCCACATTACCACCTTTTTCCCCTAGGGCTTGCCGTGCGATTAGAATAACCCCATTCCCTTCAGACCCGTCTGCCCGTGACCCCCAACGCCACACGGACCGAACGCCCGGCCCCCTCCCAAGATGGCGGGCGCCGCCCTCGCCTCAGCGCCGCCGCGCGCCCGCCGCCCCCGCCTGAGCGCGCGACAGCCGCCCGCCCGCCCGCGGGGCACGGCCGAGCGCTCGCGCTGCTCCGGCGGGGGAGGGGAGGGAGCACGCACGCACGTGAGCGCCCGGAGGCTCTCCGGCAGTCGCTGTATCCCGCCGTCCCATTGGCCGCCTCGCGAACCTTTCACCTTTTACCCGGCTCCGGCCGCCAATCGCCGCCTTCCTCTCATAGCGTCGGGGATGCGGAGCGTGCGGACTGCGCAGGGCGGAATTCTCGGAGCGGGGTTGCGCCGCGGGCGCTGGGCGGCCCCCGTCGGTATGAGCGGGAGGGGCGGGGGCGGCGCTCCGTTTGCGTAGCGCTGGCCGTAGCGCAGGGGCGAGGGAGGGAGGGGGAAGGCCGTCCCGGGCCCAGGTGAATGGAGGGACCTGACAGCTGCGGGGACTGAGGCGGCGGCGGCGGCGGGGAAATGGCGGCGGCGGGAGCACAATGAGACGCGGCCTGTAGTAGGGGGAAGCGCCGGGCTGGGTCCGGTCCGAGCAGGTAGGAGATGGCGCGCCGGGAGCTGCATGGCGGCCGAGCGCGGGTGTGTCGCGCCCGCTGGCCGCAGCTCCCCCGGCGCCGGGGGTGGGATGGCGGCAGTCCGTCCCTCCCTCCCGGGGCCCGGGCACTGCTGCTCCGCCCCGCGCCGAGGCCGGGGCCCCGGGATCGGCCTGGGCAGCTCCCCCGGCGGGGCCCGCACGGCCGGGCCTTGCTGCGGCCCCGCTCGGCTTTGTCTGGCAGCGGCGCCCCCCGGGGCTGAGGGGAAAGCAGGGGCGGGTAGTAAAGGAGTTTAAACTAGGCAGTGCTGATGATAAAGGCGATGTAAGAATGTCTTGGCTCTCCTCTGCTTCATTTCCATCCTTTTCCAGGGTAAATGAAGGCAGCGTGATTAAGGCAGACCTGGTGCGGTGTGAATATGCGTTGAAAAGTGAAAGGGTAAAAAGACATATATTTCTGCGGAGGATTTTGTTGCTGTGTTAGGTAATATAGAAATAGGATATAAAATGCAGGGTGATATTGATATCTGACAAAAAAAAGAGAAAAGGGTGTTTTTTATGTGCATTATGCTTAATGCAGAAATTAGTGTTTAATAAAAGTTACTCTCAAAGTGAATAGTGAGTATCAGTTAACTGCTAACAGTCCGGAGGATGTTTGGCACTTCGGATCAGCTTTGAGTATTTTTGCTGTTAAGCTTTTGGTCTTCGAGTTACGTGGTGGGCTCAAGCGGTGAAAAGGGTGTAGACTGGAAAATTGTCTTCCGTTTTCTTTCCCTAAATTTGGTAATCCCGTTAATTTTGCAGGCAGTCAGTTTGCCCTGTTCTGCTGTGTTTTACCTGTTTTCTTTAAATAAGCCACTCCGGATGCTCTGTTGAAATGCTAACTGCACGTGCACGTTCCGTAGGTGGGGGTGGTGCTTGTTTTAGCAAGTTCATACAGACACTGTCTGAAATTCATTTCATAACTATTCTCCTAAGTTCTTCTCTTAGAAGAGTCTTTTTTATTGTCTATCACCACATTGTGGTCTTTGAGCTTTGAAGATGCTACTAGCATTTTTCAGCTGGAAGGTGCTTTTTTAATGCTTAATAGTGGATTGTTAATTTATTAATTGATTAAAAAAATGTATATATTTATTCAGAAGTGTTGACTCTGAATTAGCTACTGCTCTTCTTCAAAGCATCCTGATGATACAGTTCTGTGAAAGCGGCAGGTCAGTACTTGGCAGCCACAAAGTGATTGGTACAAGAATTAACAATTAATTGAGAAGGAAATAGCATCAACGTGTCATTGTATAAACCCCTTCCCAGTCCATGTGTTTAATATTAAATGCAGTTTGGGTGTTTTCGCTTTATCTCCCTTCTGCTTTAGAAAGGTTGTATCAGGCTGAGAGGAACATAGATTGGAAATTGACTGTGGCTTTTCCCATGAGCAAGGACATACCTGTGAAGGGATAACAAACATCACAAAAAGAGTCATGAAGAAAGTAGAAGAGGGATGTGTTGGTTGTTTGCTTGTTTCTCCTGTTTTTGAAGGATATCTCTATCCTACAGACTGAACACAAAGGTGATGCTCCTTTACACTGTGTGTAACTGCTGTATCTGTTGGAAATGCCAGAAGTTTACAAGACAGTTGAAACAATTGATTTGTAGTGAAATTCATCCAAGGTTATAAAAACAAGAGTATCTTTTCAGTCTTGGCAAGCACCAAGGCTGGTCCGTGGAAGGTTCTGCCCGCCTTGCAATTAGGCAGCTCCATACATGTCCTCCACTGGTTGCTGGTATGGGGAAGCCAACCAAGCTATTTTGTCTGTTATATTACACTAATGTTTTTCTTGAAGTTACACTTTTTTCTTTTTTTTTTTTTTTTAATACCTTGATCATCTGTTACATATGAATGGAAAAAACCTAAAACCTGCAGTTCAAAACCTGCAGTTCAGGTGTATTTTCATGGGTTTTTTTATGTAGTCCATAGATGTTCTCCTTTGCCACCTCAAAAATGTGCAAAGGACTTTGCTAGTATTTCAACAGAGTGTATGGATTTGTTTCAGCACAGGTGCTCAGAGTCTGAGTATCACTGCTTGACCCATGTTGGTTTTCAGTATGAACTGACTAAATGTGCATTGATCTATACTGAATGTCAATTACTGGCAAAACCAAATGAAAACACATGCATTCTTAGAAGAGCAAGGAGTTATTTAGTTAAATGGATAAAAGAGCTGAAATAGTTTGATTTCTTTTTAGGTAAGCTGTACAATGTAAGTGAGAGGAAGAGTTCAGGAAGACTTTCAAAAGGATTCTAGGCCTTTAGGGACAATGAGCATTATAGTAAGTGCTAAGACCACAGACAGGTTTTTTATTTTGAGGTCTAGGTTAATCTTATGGTACCGAATTGGTTTTTGCCTTTTTTAAGGCTTTTATATATTTCCTATATTTCTTACATATATATTTGTAGTTCTGCAGCCTATTAGTGTGCTTGTTGGTAGCATTTTACCTGCTCTGTTAGAAAGAAGGATGAAAGAAATTCCCCAGTGGCTCCAGGCCCCAGGGGTCCAAAGTTAGGTTCTCCGAGAACTGGGGTCAAAATGATTTCTCAAAATACATTTTCATGAGCAAAGTTTAGTTATTATCCTCGGAGGGAGTTTCAGAAAGGGGTAGAACCAGGAGGGAATTGCCTTGTCACCTGTGTCTCTAATTGGGGATTTTTGCCAGTCATGCTAATTTGCTTAACATATTAAAATTGTATCCACTTTATGTTACATGTGCATCTTTGGTTCTTTTCATCTAGCATGTTGTGCACCATAAGGATCCTTATAAAGGTAGCTCCTTTTTGTCACCTGTGTCTGGCTCTTGATTTTAGGGCCAGTGAAAAGGCATTGCTATCAGGCAACAGGTAGAATTTCAGAACATTCTGTGATGGGTTGTTCCGTTGTTCCATAATTCTCTCTGACTTTTTTCCCCTCTCATGTAGCTAATACAGACTAGGGAGTGAACTGAGCATGACAGGATCCACTTTGCTGTTCTGCCAACACCCCAGGAGTGTTCAGGCACACTCCTGGTGCCTGACTGTAACCAACCACTGGCCATCTGTATCTCATCGCCTTCCTGTGTTCAAGTAATTTCTTCAAACTGATAGTAGAAGTTTGGTTTTATTTATATATATGTTTTTAGGAAGTGCTACATCTTAAGAAAGTAAAAGTATCATTATAGTGTTGTGTAGAACAGGAGCATCTATAAAATGTGTGCAATGTGCTTTTAGAGTCCTATATCCTGAAAGCTGAGAATAGTTGGAATAGATGAGAAAGCATGATTTTTCTTTACACCTTCCTGACATCTTTATTTTCAATCTTTAGCCTTTTTTTAGCCATATATATTATGATAAATCAGAAGAGGAGAAATATGATATATGGAAAAAACCAAAAGTCAGTTTATTAGCTGATGTTAATCTTTATTGACATTTCAAGTTTTGATGTTTAAACTGTGTTAATTTGGGGTATGGGGGCTTTAGGACTATTATTAAAATAAACATTCTAGAACACTTAATCTAGAGAACAAAGCAGTGCCCACTTTAATGTATGCCAAGTTGTTATATTAGGTAAACTCCTAGTTTTGGTAATTCTTGCATTCTTACGTAGTAACATCATAATTTTTCAAGTTTACATGCTGAGCAGTATATTTGGAATTCCCTTGTTATTTCTGCTTTGTATTGCAGACTGCACTACTTAACTCAGTTTTCCATTATATTTGTTGCCTTCAAAATCGTACAAAGAAGTCAAAAAGCAGAAAACTGAAACTCATGTCAAGGAATTTACTCTTGTTGTTGCACAGCTGCAGGTGTTGAAAGGCCGCTCTCTGAAGGGAAAGAGAAGAAAGAGCAGTATTTTTCTTTTTCTCCTGTCATAAATAGTCCTGGATTCAAGAGACTTCAGTACTGCTTGTTGTGGCTCTTACTTTAAGTGCAATATACTTGTCAGTCTTGATCTGTGTTTCGGCTGGCACAGGTGTTACTGCTGAGTTCCTTCTTACCAAGACAGAAAACAATCAAGAGTTCTCTCTTGATCTTTGCTAATGGTAGTAGAAAATCTTGGTTTGCTGTGCTTTCTTCTCTTTATGTCACTGACTCAGGACTTCCGTAATGTAAGCTGGCATGATCAGTTTCTGCCCATGTTTTAAATATTCTGTTATTCTTTAGAAAGGATTAATTCCTTTGGGTTCATTGAATGAGCATGAGAGAGCTGAGAAGCAGCAGGGTGGCTACTGACTTAAATGATTGGTTGCTGGAAGCACAGGTGGTCAGTTTGGGACTGTTTCAGCTGGCTTTGGGATTTTCTTGTTTTAATTATCAGTATCCTTTCGTTTTTTCATTTGTGCAACACACACACAAATATAAAAACCCCTGACCCCAAATGCATGTTTGAACCGCCTCCTTGTTTGTTACTAAAACCTGATTTAAGGTGCCTGTCTCTTCTTTTGGATTCTGATTCTTGATAATTTATTAAGCCAGGTAGCGGCCTTTTCCTCAGCTGAGATGCTAGTAAGTAGCTGGGTAGCAGTAAAGAAATTGGTCTTTAATATAGGAATTGAGGATTTTTTTTTTTCATCCTTTATTTTTGAAGGCTGTATTGGAATTTTAGTCCTGCCCATTTATTCATTGCATAAATCTCCTTCCCTTTGGAAGTGAGGTAAATACATTTTGCTTTTTAAAGTTAATTTGTTTGACTCCATTGAGGTGATTTGGCTGTGCAAGCATGTCTGGGCTGGCTTCCTTTGCAATTCATGTTTCTCTTCTGTTTGCAAAGTCTGCTTTCTTTCTGGTCTACACCAAGTTTCTTAACAGCTTACTTTGAACTGTTACTGGCCTTTTATGATATTTTCGCTCTGGTATTTTTTGTTCAAGCAGAAATGAATGAAAAAGGCTTAGGTATCCAAAGATGAAGTTGCCTTGTAATTTGTAGTAAAAACTTCGAGAGGTGATCTGAATTCTGGATAGCATTCAAACCACAGAAGACCTAGCTTCTCTCACTAAATTTTGGCAAGTTAATTCAGGTGGTTTTTTTTTCACTCCCTCTTTTGAGTTTAACTTTCAAGTTCATAAATAAATGACATTTTTCTGCATACCTTAAAACATTTAAGTGTACTTAATCTGACTTATTAACTGGGGGTTTATGAATTCATAATATTAATTGATAGTATTTCTTCTTTGTTCAGGATATTAGTATCTTGGATCAATCTCAAGCAAGACTTTTAAGCTCTGGTCAGTCAATATTTTTTAGTGACCCACAACCTTTGCCATTTTCAACTAAAGATAAATGCCCATATTGTCAGCTTGCTCTGTAGAATTTTTAAGGGGCATGACATCTGTTAGAATTTGTTTGGGGGGGAAAAAAAAAAATCAATGCTCCTCCCTTCCCCTCCAGCTGCTGAAGATATTTTTTATGGTTCTTGCTGTCTGACATAGCACTATCTCAATGACCTCCAAGACTGTAGAAACTAGATTACTATTGGAGATATATAATGGCATAAAAAAGTACATGAACTTTTTTTTACAAAAAAAACCCAGACAAGCACACATTTAAACCTGTTTCTCTTCTATGTTTTTTGAGTCCCCAAGAAGATGTGTGTTTTTGTCTTCTTTTTTGTTCTTGCTGTTCATGCTTCCCTGTTTCTGTGAGACAGAATAAGAGGAAAATTGGAATATGAATGTTTTCTACCAGTTTAATGAACAGAATCAGCATGAATGGCAGCGACTGTAAGGGGAAAGTGATAGAGGCATATTACTGAGAGCCATGGGATTATCTTTGTATCTTTCTCATTATTTCTACAGTTACTGTCAGCAAGGTCTCGTGGACTGCCTTACAATTTTTTACAGCTTGTGAAAAAAGTGTGTGAGGAAAGTTTTTACTTTCATTGTTTCTAAAGAATATTGAACTCCATCAGCATTGGCCTCAGGAGTTCACTGACACTAAAGAAAGGTAGCAAGCTGTAAGTGATAGGGCAACAAGAAACTGTCTGTATACTTTCAAAGATTATAAATCAAAACATAAACATATATCCAGGTATTTCCAGAAATGTATACCAAATATATCTATAGGTTTATATAAATAAATCAGTCAATTTGTTTACTGTGTAATCAATCACAAAGACTGAGTTAATGAAATCTGCTGCTGCAGAAATGTGGCTGTACCACCTACTGAGTGATTTGAGAGCAGCGAGTTTGATGAAGCTCTGGAGAAGAAAGTGTGTAGGTTTTAGGAAAGTAATGCATTTTTGTATTCAAGTATTTAATTGAAAAAAGGATTGGAAGAATGCCAAAGACATTTATGAGCTCCCTAGGTCTTTGAAAGACGTATGAGCCACTTCCAGAAGATGAGCAGTTTTCCCTGTTGTAATCCTTGCATAGTTAATGTTTTGCTGTGTTGAAGTTAAGAAGTTAAACTTGCCTTGATTAATAGTAAGTTGTCTGGAAAATGGTCTTCTAATGACTGTGTTGCCTAAACTAAATACAGGATGAGTTTTTAGTGACAGAATTCATGATTCATTAAAACTGTCTACTGGCCAGTTGTTATCTCAGCTGATGAGGGTCTGCAAGGAATTACTGGATGATTTTATGGCATGTAGTGACTGGCATAATGATGAAGCAGGTGCTGATTTCTGGCAGGCATTTGGAGTAGTATGCCACTAATACTACTAATGTATGCATTGCCAGCTATTAGGAGTCGTTAAAACCTTGATCTCTTCATCCCCTTACTGCAGTGTGCTACCTCTAGGTGTTTCCTCTGGCACCATTTAAATAATTTTGGGCTACACAGGAAGAGGTTTTGGGTTTGGAATTTTTGTTGATCTTAGTGTAACAGTTCAGCAGCAGTTGGCAATAGAGAAGAGAAGCTGGTGTCTGATTTTTAAATCACACTGTTGAATCCAATTTCCTTGTTTTCTGTAATGAAAACATTCAAGTGGCTGTCAAAGTGGATGACAACCTCCTTCTCATGCCAGCTCTAATACTCCTCTGATCCATATCAACTACTTAATTCAGCTTGCTGAGCTAATAGAAAACTTGCCTAGGTCAAGGAAAAAAGAAGTATGACTTGGTTATATTGTCCTGAACTATTTTTCTCCCAGAGAGTCAGTGAAGTGTCAAAGGTGTTAGAGAAGGGAAGGAGTAGTGACAGTGGGGTTGCTTCATTGAGCACTAGGTTGTCATCAGGTTGGATTTTCTCATGAAAACTAATCTCAAAACTACTACTTCTCACCAATTAATTGAAATAATTGTACCATGTTTTTCTTGACTTTGTACTTCTTCACTTACTGTTAATAGCTGCTGATATGTATGTTATGACAGTAGTTTCATGGGTTTGTCTATGTCAGCTGTGGTAAATCCAGGATAGGAATCAAAGTGAGGGGAAAATTATGCTATGAAAGTTAAACAAAAAAACAATTGGATTTACCAACACTGCTATTCTGACAGATGAACAGCTTTTTTAAAAAACTATAATCAGTGCACTAATCAAGATGAAGTGCGTAGACTAGCTATTAGCTTGGAAAATTCACATCTGAAGTTATGCCTAGTTTAAACGCTCTCATTTTTACCTAGTGGTAATTTGTAGTTGTGACTGTATAATTAGGAATCTGTACAAGAAACTGCTTAAAATTCTAGGACTTATTTTCCTTTGTACTTCAAATGTAGTGATTATATGTTCCAGGACACTAATACAATTAGACACAAATCAATGACTTTGAGTTACTAAATTTTATTAAAAATGGATGTTTTCTTCCAGTTTTCCATTCTTATGAAAGTGGTGGGGTGAGGTGTTTTTTAATGATATGTTCACGATCTCTGGTATGATTTGATTAGCTTTGAACACTCTTCAAAGCTCAGTGTTTCCATTTTAGTGAGGGAAGGGGAAATCATTGTCCTAATTTAAAAGAAACAAAGCCCCTAAAGCCAAACATTATTGTCCCCAAACAAAACCAAACAACTCTTGTTTCTTTACCTGGTAGATATTTGTAATCACTCACTTGAAATCAGAGCTTTAGGACTCCACATTATCCAGCGCAGAATTTACTATATAATTATGTGGGAAGTTCAGAAGTAACAACTTAGAGTGGTTGAGAGAGGTAGCTTACCTTTGCAAATCAGGAAAACTTTCTTATTTATTTTTTTTTCCCCCACAGCTTGAGTAAGTTGTTTCTTCCCACCCCATAAATTTGCCTTCAGGGTAGAACAAGAAGGTGGGCTTATGCTATACAAATTTTCCAAACCATGGTTTTGGTGGTTTTTTGTTTTTCTCCATAGGCTAAACTCAGTTTTATGGTAAAAATTTACTGCAGTTTTTGTTGAAATATGTAATTGAGTGGTGATACCATGCAATTTTGGTGTACGTATCACAGATGGATATATTGGATCTTTGCAAGAATGTCCAAAATGTAAATGATGTGTTTCTCAATGTTAGGAGGTGAGCAGTTGAGTGTGAGCATTTAGCTTGTTTCAAATTTCAGTTTCAAATTTCAAATTTCAGTTTACTAGCATACTTTAGGAATACTGTTTGAGTGTATTTTCACATACACATACACCATATGTGTAATTTTCATATGGTGTGGTAGCCAATGCTTAAGGCCAGGAGTATTTTCAATTAATATTATGATCCTGTCAGGAGGGTTAATCAAAAATACAAAATCAGAAAACTTCAGATTATTTAAAATTTTGCATTCTAATTAGGGGGTGCATGATCACAGAGGTGCTACTCAAAAGAGTAAAAGTTTTTTTCCTGTTAGGCACCTGAGGAGCGTAGGCTGCATCTTGAGCTCTAGTTTGACATGCATTTTAGATGGCATTTATGCCTAAAAAAGAAAATGTACTTTTTTCCCCCCAGGTCTTGGTATTTGTTTTTAATCGTCATTGGAGCCAGCATTTCAGAAGTTTTAATGTAAAGTGAATTAACAAGACTAACTCATTGAAGAAACAATTTATTTGTGATTTTTTTTGATTCTGTTATAGTCTGACTCAGATGTGGTCACAGATTACTTGTAAACAGTTGTGGAGGCAGCAGGTAGATTGAAGAGAGAGGAAGAGTGATGCTTTAGGTGTATAACTGTGCCACACTAAATGTGTGGTCAGCTGTCATCAGGAAACCTTTATTATACAGCATTTTGTCTTGCTGCTGAGTGAAAAAGAAAAGTGATAAAACGAGAAGAATCTTTCCTGTGCTTTGTTTACCTCAGAAATTTATTTCTTCTCTGATAGATTTACTAAATTTTGTTTGTACAACCAGCTACAGATTCTTATAAGCATATTGGAGAAAGCTAAAGTGAAATACCAATCTGGTAAAATGATGGGATGTAAAACCTGCAAATGCCACATGCTTAATCCTACTAAAAGAGGAGTAATAAGGCCACTCTTCTCAGTGGCAGCTTGCTCATAAGGATTTAAGGCACTTTTCCTTTTCAGTGTACTTCCTTGATTAGTCTCAATTTCTCTAATGTCTTGTCTGTGCAACAAGATCAAAGTTAATAATTTTTAACTTAAAAGTCGCATATCTTGAAAATTTCATTTCAGTACTGCTTTTCTATTGCAAGTCTTAGAGGAATAGAGTGTTTTTTGGTTATTTTTGCTTTAGTGGTTTGGTGGGGGTTTTTTCACCAGTTTTAGTATGTATTTTAAGTAGCTTGAATTGTAAATTAGGAAATTATGAAAGAGGTAATTTCTTAAAATCATTAATTAATGAGAAGAGAGGGGCTTCCCGTTCAGGGTTGAGAAAGCAATGCTGAGGAAGAGGAGGGAAATCTCCATTGAAAGTTAGGCATGTAATCTGCTTAAGTCATTCTGGAAGTCATCAATTATCTGCCTCTTAAAGCATCTTAATGCATCTGTGTATGCCTACTCAAATAAGCTGCTCATTAGCTGATGAAAGCAAATGATTAGTCAATGAAATCGAAAGTCAGTTGTATTTAAATATTTATTCTGAATAATCTAAACTCTTATTTATTGTTTTAAATCTAGTACATGTTTGCATTCATTGAGTTATAAGTTCTTTCCAAATACATTACATTATGCAAGGGGAAGTTGTTCTACTTTATTCAGTATAACAAATAAAAAGGTAAATCTTGTGATTACTGCAGTGTTGATGGCTGTGATGCTACTCTCCTAATTAATCAGATGCCTGTTGTGAGTCAGCCTAAATTATATCAATATGGATATACTTGTTTCTAAGGAGAACTACAAAAAGAATATAAGTTCCCAACTAATAGGGTAGTTTTGGAATAACACTAGATTTCCCAGTATAAATATGGGATGTTTATTAGTATACATCCAAGTTAGGGATGTTACTGCCTCTGATTTAATTGGACTTGCTGCATTGGCATGTTAATGGTGGAGTAATTTACTTTCAAATGCATGATTATTCCTTGTTCATAAAAGAAATTATTTGGTATCTAAAGACTGTTAGTAAGGTTTGGGGGGGTTTTGATTTGTTTTCTTTTTTAAAATCTGAAATACCTCTCCTTTTCCAAATCTTTGATTGCATTCATGTCTTTTTTATTTTGTTTCTAGAAACTTGCTCCTTTCCTTTAATTCCCTCATAACTAGGTCGAGATCTTTGTCGCTTGCGTGCTCCCAGTGCTTCTTCTGATCCAACCAGTCTGACTGACTGTGTGTTCATTACGGCTGCCCTTCAGTTCTGTGCTGCTTCATGGATGTCTTCAGAGAGTCTGGGTTTGATTGACCTCTGGAGAAACATTGTCTGACCTGCTGGAATTGGTCATCCTGCAGGGTACTGTGAGAATAGATGAGGGGGGGAAAGTACTCAATCCAGTACTCATCATTAAATGAAAAGTGAAAGAATTGATGCATGTGCAGAGCTCATGGAGCTCTCAACTCCATGGAGGAGTGATACAATGATAACTGTGAGAGATTGTATGTGAATTTGAGTTTTGTTTCCCACATTGGGAATGGTGGAGATGCGTTCTACTGCTTATCTCATTCTTCTGTCCTTTCCAGGTCGTTCCTTGTCAGTCACCAGGAATGTACCTGCCAGGCCATTACTGTTTTCTTCTGGTAGGTCTTAATATATCCAAAGCAGAAGCTGAGCACAGCAGCAGCAGAAAGGGGAGGTAGTCCAGGCTTTGCCAGTCCAGCTGCCAGTCAGCCTCACAGAATTTGGCTGTGTGTTGTTTTGAAAATTGAAAACAGTTCAATTAAGAAAACACCTCAGAGTTTTTGCTCATAATTGCTTGATGTTGGCTACTTAATGTTGCTGCAATCAAACTACTATACTTCTGCTAATTAGGTGATACCAGGCATAATAATTGGTGATTTGGCAACATCGATGCAAACTACAATTGGCCGTGGTAAGAACAAGACAATTCTTTCTTTGGCTTTGTATTTTCTACTTTTTGATAACCAGCGTTTGTGGAGCTGGTCATCCTGAATAAAGCAAAATCTGCTGGGTTGCTTTTTGACAAGAGGCTCTACTCAAACTTTTGTTTGTGTTCTGCTCTGAAAATGCAGTTCACAACTGACTGCATTACAGGACTATTTATTATAATATTTCAGGAGAAAGGAACTCTCTTCAACTGATGGCTGTGGACTAGGATTGTGTGCATAAATTGCCGTGGCTGACTGCGGTAGATTTGAACTCTCATTTTAGAATTGGTAGAAGTTTTAGAGCTTGATTTATAATCCGCATGTCTGCTGGCCTTGCATAATACAATTACTGACTTCAGAGAAAGCCTTTTGTAGTGTAGGGAACTTGGTAATTTTGAATGTTGTGGCACAGTGATAACTGAACTGTTGAATACCCATGTTTTGAGGAGCTTGACTTTCAGCCACATGCAGAGAAAGGGTTTATGTTTATGCAAATAATGGGATTGAAGTCTCCACATGGGGTTATATTCAGGGGGCAGCTGCTGCTTTTACTTATCCAAAGCAAGAATAATTAATGCTTTGGAACTGTACTTGCCTCACAGCTTGTCCCCAAATTGGGAAAGAGAGAAATCCCTCCTCTAATGTCTGCTTAATTGCCTTCCTGTAGAAGGACATAAGTGTCTGAAAAGCTAGAACATAACCTTTAAATTAACTAAATCATCAAAAGTAAATAATTTGGTACCCAAGAAAATGACCAAATGATGAATAAGTTCACAGATATGGCCAGTTATCCCTGCTTGTGATACTGATATTATATTGATCCATAAATTAAAATCTACACATTGAGCTGCAATTTTCCTATGCGGCAAAAGCCCCTCAAGTATGTGGCATAATTTAATTCTAATTGCTGTTAAAACTAATAAATGGGTTTCAGAGTGTTTGTGTAGTTCAGATTTTTTTTTTTTTTAATTTAGAGAGGTGAGTGTGTCCTGAGTAATTTTTTTTCCTGCCTTCCATGAAGGCTTAGGTCCTTGGGTGTCAAGAGTGTTTTGCTTTCAAATTAATCTGAGGCAGTAGGGAGTTTGTACTATGGTTTCTGACGTAACTTTATTGTTTGTACCATAATAAACCAAAGAAAAATAGTTGAAATATGAAGTTGCTGCAATAACAGAAAGAAGAAAAGGATAAATTCTCTTCTATAGTCACCCCTTCCCCCCTACCCTCAGCATCTGCAACCAGCTGTGATTATAGAGGCAGGATGCCAGCCTGGACTTTTTCTTCCCAATCATAAATGCAGTTTTTACCTTACCCCCTGAAGATCATGCAGGACTTTGTTCATGCTGGAATTCAGCTGTATTTGCATAAAGATTATTCACTAAATAAATCATGTGATAAGAGCCCAGATGCATAGAACTTACTACTATATAACTTCATTTTCAAGTTGTTAACAGTTTGAATAATGATCTATTTGCTCTAGGGACTAGTTGTTTAATTTCAAATTGTTGAAGAGCAAGAACGCTGATAGTCTTGGATTCAGCCTGTTGCTTACACTGACAGCAGGTGTTACACTGTAAATTTTAGTTATCCTTTTTCTGACTGTCCTTTTTAATAGCAAGTTAGGTATCATATGAATGTGATTATTTTCAAGGACTGAATTACAAACTCGTGCAATAAAAATAAAACCTATTGATATATTCTATATCATCTGATGCATTTGGATACTTGGTTTTTGCATTAGTAGTGTTTCAGTGGCAAATACTTGAAGCTCTTGGCTGAGATTTGCAGAAGTAACTTGTGGTTGCTTGCTGATTTCTCAAATGCTGGAGATTTGCAGAAGTGCCTGCTGTTCCCTTGGTGTTTTTATAGGAACTAATTTTTTGTTGTTGTTGTTAGTGCTTTGAATATTTTGTTTGTGGTGTGTTTCAGAGTTAGACACTCCAAATGTCTGCTTATCTTAGAACTCTTGCCTTCTACCTGTTGATAAACTATGTGAATGTTGAGCTCTTAAAAGAAAAGGTGACATTTATAAAAAGGGACAGCCTTGCTGTTTGGTAAAGACATCGACGTTCCTAAAAATCAAGTTTCTAAAATGTCACCAATTTTTTCCTTTTTCTTTTTCGCTTGTTTTAACAAGATCCTCAGAAACTATGGAGCAAAATTAAACTTTTTAATGTGGTATGAAGTGTTTTTGTGGCAGTGGCTGCAGCGTGGGGGCTGTTCAGCGCTGGGCAGCCCCGGCGGTGCCGCTGTCCCCAAAGCCACCGCCGTCCTGTGCCCGTGGCCCGCAGGGAAGGATCGCACCAGGCTTTGTCTGACGGGGTGCACCAGCGCCATTGAGATGCTAATGTGATATAGGCTGCTGTTTTGTGCTAGACCTTGACTGCATCTCGGGAATTTGGCCTGTCTGGTTTTAGGTTGGCATTCAGAGGTCCCGCTGTAATTCCTGCCAGCCTGGCTTCGGTGTGCCGAAGGAAGCGATTGTGCTGGGGGAGATTTAGAGTTACATACGTTTTTCGTTCTCCAGGTCTTGCCTGCTGGTCTCTGTGCTTTGTGTTTGCCTTCTGCGATTTGGCAGTAAAGTAAATTTGCTCTGTAGAGCCACACATGTGGCATTAGCTTTGCCGACAAGGGTTGAACCTTCCTTTCTGTTCAGGTTTGCTTTTTGCTGGGGCGTCCAAATGCTGCATTGTTCTCTGCAGCTTTTTCTGTAAATGTATAGAGAGTGGAGTATATTTCTATACTTTTACTGTGGATGTGGCAGTTTTCTGTTGTTAGGTTATTTTCTGGTTCAGTGGAACATATATTTCGGTTCATGTTTAGAGGCAGTGAATAAATGAATAACCTAAGCATAACAGGAACATGCTATAATAAATCTAAGCTCTACTTGCTACATCTGAGAAGCAATTTGCTGTATTTTGTGCTGAAAATAAAGGTTCTATTTATGTAAGCTGCAAACACAAATTTGAAATGTAGCCCTGGGAACAAATTTTTTGTCTATTTCATACGTGAATGCAGCATATGTCAGATTTTCTGTGCTGCATTCCTTTTGTATTCTTGTAAAATAGAATTATAACTGTTTACTTTGTTTTCTCGAAAAACGAACATTCTTTCAGATCTCTCTCTTAAATGTGTTGAATAATAATTTTCTTCTGTATTTCCCTACTGTGTTAGGTGAAACATGCATGGAGCACAGAGGAGAATAGCTGTGAATCTAGTTGGTCTTAGCTAATAATTACTTTAGTAGATAAAACAAAGCATGCAAATATCTCCTGAACACTTAAGACTGAGCTTTCAGACACTCAAGTCTGTATCCCTAGCCAGAAAGGGGCATAGTATAATTAGATTTTGAAGGACCATGTGCTCTTGCTACAGAGCTAAATATTAAAATGCAAGAAAGCAGACTACCACATGGCACAGTTGATTTTAATGGCAGTTCATGGTAAAATACTCTCTCTTTATGTTGCCTTTTAGGTTACCTAGGGTGAAACAAAATTACAGGCTTGGAGACTCTGGAAAAGCTCAGCATCAGCATTTGAGGTAAAAATGAACATACTGAACTAATCTTGGGAGTGTCCTCTCTGTTAACTTTATGGAATTGATTGGAGGAGAAATTTTCATCAAGATTCATTTTGTGTTTAAGTTTTCAGTATTGATTTTTAAAAATTGGACTTCACAATCTCTCTTTTTGTGTCTGGTAAAACTCACACTTCTAGGTGTATATATTGTGCAAATTTTTTATAGCTTTAAGAACACTAGATCTGCTTAAATATGGTTTTTTTGCTTTAAGTTGTAGCTATAATATGTTCAATATAAATACATAATACATGTATTTTTGCTAATATATCTAGAAATTTGCTGTCACGAATTTCTGTCTTTCTGAATTTTATTTTTAAATCACCATCTTAAGTGTACATTTTTTCTTTTACTAAAAGGACTGGTGTACTTTTCCAGAGAAATGATTGTTGCTTTTTCATGAGTTGACTATTTTTTGCAGTTTCAAAATGAAAGAGTTTAAAGAAGCTTAAATTCTGATTTATTTTCTTTTAGTCTAACTCAAAGTGAAAATACATGTGAATGGAAAAAGCAGTATGATTATATAAACCATAGTAAAACTATATCAAACACTCTACTCTTGTATTTCTCACATGAGCCAGTAATTAATGATAGTAACCTGGAAATAGGACTAGGGAAGTATGTGCACATTTGAACTAAATTACCTTTTAAATCACTCTTTTAAATTTTAGTTTCTGATAGTAAACTAAAATAATTGATGTTCAATAGTTAATTTCTGTCAGCAAGTTGTGCTGTTAGCTCAATTCATATAAATGTTTATAAGCAACTGAGTTACCACAATTAATCTTGCTATTGTAGTTCTCTTTTCAAATCATTTTTATAGCTCATAGGTTTTTTGTTCTTTTTTTTTTTCAAGAGTCAAGGCTTGCAAATTATGTGATTAATCTACAAGCTGATATCATGATGTCAAAATGCAGTTCGGGAAGCATAAACACAGAGACTGCGGAAATTAAAACGGTAAGATTGCTTTGTAGTTTGAAAGAAGAAGGTTTTGATGTATCACTGCACTGTGTTCTCCTATTTTATATTTAAAAATGCTTCAGAAGCATAGAGTGAAGTAACTTCCATGTATGAGTTTATAGAAATTGACTCAATTTTTTTTGAAAGAAAAATTAAAGTATCTACTTAATTTTATTCATAGAAGTTTAGATGTTTGTCATGAAGTGCTTGCCCTGATACTTCTTATGGAGTTGAATATTATTAGAAATCTGTTCAGTTTTTTAAAAGGATGCATGTGTGTTTTTCTTGTGGATTTTATATTTAAATGTCATTGTGTTGGTGAAATACTATGTTTAAAAACAAACAAAAAAAAAAAGAGTTGACACAAGGGGTTAGACTTAGAATTGAATTCATATGTTGTTCCAGATAGGAGATAAAAAGTAAATGGTAATGAAAAGAAATGATAGGTAAATTAATGTCTTAGTTTCAATAGTGTGCTTCGGGTTGAAATATGAGATGAGCAGAAATAGGGAAAGAGGTTATCTGATTAAAACTACATGGCAGTAAAATGTGCTTTGATAATGTAGGGAAGACAGAAATGTATTCAGTTCCACTGATGCTCACCTTGCCTTCCATCTTCTATCTCATATACTTCATGCTTTATCTTTTGTCATCTGTGTTAGGGAGGTGAAAGGAGTCTACCCAGTACCAGTTCTACACTGCTGATTAAGCAATTGCACAGGCCTTGTACACATCATTTTAAAAAATGAAAGTTTGTTCCAGAATCTGGCTGCATGCCTGTATTCTTTAAAGGAGAAGCATCCCCTTTCTGAATGTTTCTGCTGAATGCCTCCATGCACTGGTTTCACTAGAGATCTGCTACAAAACTGATTTTTGTTTTTATGTTGTATTGCTTTACTTGTAAATGCCCTGCAGCCTGTGTGTGTTATCCTGATAAATAGTGGCATAATCCTTTTGCATTTGACTGTTGAGTGTGCAGCAGCACAACTCCTGTGTGAATGATGAATTGCTGGCTCTGTTGGTCAAGGTGGACTGGTGGCAGCACAAAGTGTTTATTTGGCTTTTGCCCCGAGTTCAGGTTTGGTCATACTGAACATTACATGAAGGACTAAAGGCGTTTTCTGAGTCTGCTAAGTGTCATGTCATGCTCCATTTCTCTCCTACAAACAGATATTTAGGAGTCTGCCAGGAATTTCACCTGTTAACTGTTGTACTGCTTGTAGAAGTGCTTCAGAATCAGCTCATCCAAATGTAGATCTTCAGTTTAACTTTAGTTTTAATAAGCTCTTTGATGAAACTTTTCCTGGACAACAGAAAGCAGCTGTCACTGCTCTGGTATGCCTTGGTAGGCTATTAAAGACCAATATTAGATTGGTTCTGTATCAGAAAAATAAAAGAAATAGAATTCTAGTAGCTCAAAATGAATACTCACATAGAATATTTATGATTGGACTAAGGAAACCAGAGAAGATGGGTCTTAAAGGAATGCTTATATTTGAGCTTTGTAAGCATCTATGCATTCCCTTCTTGGAAAGAAGCACATTTGAAATATACTCTTTTTTTTTTTTTCATTTAAGAATATTGTAAGACCAAATGTAAAAATTGCTGTTAGGCAGTGCATGGAATAAAGATCTTTGAAGGATGAGAAAGAATGTTTCATAAGATGTGTTCTGTGTTAAAGAGAGCACAATATAAGAGATTTCTGATTCATCTTACTGAGTAGTATTGAGTTGTTTGATGTTTGAGTTTTGGATTTTTTTTTTTCTTTTTCCCAGATAAAACTGGGGGTGTTTGGTTTGGGATTTTTAAGTTCTCTTAAGAGAATTGAAGTTGCAGGAGTAATATTAACAAAATACACTTCTTTTTCTGGAAGGAGTAGTGTGTTCTTCTGGTGTGTCACTGAAAAAGTCAGATCCTTTTAAGAAGTGCACATCTTTTAAAACAAAGCTTAGAAACCAGACAACATAGAAATATTGCAAGGTCTTTTAAATTGATGAAAAACCAATTCTTGCCTCTGGATGCTTACAGTGTAAGTTGGTATGGAGCATTCTCATTTGGTATATTAACATTTACATAAATTTTCTACTGTGTATTTTGTATTTGTAGTATTTTATATTTTTCTTTTTATTTGGTCCTCCTTTACCCAAGTAAGAATTTTCTGAGTTAGATCATTCAGCAAGTTAATGTTTCATTTAGCATTTAAACACAGAAATTGCTATAAAGAAACTGCATGCAGACTCTTCAGGTTTTCATGTAAGAGAATATTCAAGCAGCAAGGTTCTATTTTTTTAATAAATTGTGGTTTATTTCCTTTAGATTAAGTGGATTTTTTTTACCTCTTGAGGCGAACTTGTTTTGGCTGATACTGAGAGTATTTTTAGAAGATAAATTAGACGTTCCTGGACAAAGATGAACCCCTCAAGAATCAGAAATAATGTTTGAATCACAAGGATTGTATTAGGTACAAATTTACAAATCAGTATAGAAAGTAAATTAAATACATTGCAAATGGCAGTAAGAATTTTTTGTTGTTAATAGGAGATTATTATAGTTTTGCATTAACTTGTGAATACATTACAAAGTATTCTCACAGTGGTGGTAAAATCTTGAAAGTTGTATCCCCATGACACTGTTCTCTTCTCTGTGTACCTCAGTGCCATTCCAGAAATGTTTTAAGCTGCCCTCCAAGCAGGACTAGATGCAGGATGTCTCATTCCAGATGAAGCCTCTGGTCAGTGTGGCTTGTATTCCTTAGTGCAGTAAACCTTGAATTTTTTGTGTGCCAGGGGATGGCTTCAAATTGGATATAGTCACGTGACTGAAAAACCTATACCACATTTCCAGATTCATTGTAGGCTGGAAATAATTGCTATTGCATGTTGTTGACCTCATTTCCAACATTGTACATTTTTCTGAAAATCAGTTCTTTAAATCAGTTCTTTTTCTGTTCATATAAATGTGCATTAAAATGAAGACACTAGGTTGTGCATTGTGCTCTTAAAACTCCCACGATTGATGGCAATGAAACTGAACTTCCAGTATTATTTTAATACAACAAATAAGCTTGAGCACTGTGCTGCCTTATCCAGCTTCCACAACTAGTCTGAAGTCCCAGGAAGTATGATTTGTTTCAGGTGTTCCTTAGTCCAAATTCAGCTTCAGCAAGTTTCTTACAGTTTCTTGTTCTATTAGATTTCAAAATAATGCAGTGGACAAAGATGGAACATCTTAGCAAGTTTCTTTATTACCCAGCAGTAATAAAGTTATTATATTATCCTGGCTGAGCAGGTCTAGTTGGGCTTTTTGTTTTGCCTCACTGTTAGCTAGTTTGTTAGCTCGTGTTCACTTTTCTGTCCACAGATTCTGAACACATGTGCTTATATCTCAAATGTTTTCAATTTAAAATCTGTTCTTCAAGTAGATGTTCTTTCCCTTTTTATTTCTAGATGATCCTGTACTGCTTTCCTTTTATTGAAGAACTTGATATGTTTCCTTGCTATTGAAATAGAGACTCTAGAATGATACAATTACTGCATTATTCTGGCTTATTCCCATAATAATGTTGACATTGATCATGTCAGATCTTATGTGCTTCCAGTACAAATCATAGAAATGAGGGCCAGGACTAGGAAAACTTAGTATAGCAGAAATAAACATTGATTTGGGAGGGTAAATTTATTTTTTTTTTACCTGACTTAGCTTAAATTCCCTCCCCCCATATATTCTTTCAAATGTGTTGTGCCTCATTCAAGCTCAACCCAGGTATGATTACAGTGCCACACAATGCTGTTTTGGTTGTGTGTATTTTTCAAGTTACAAATGTGCATATGCTTCTTCCTTCACGCTTCAAAGGGGTTTTTTTTGAGAATGCATTTTGTCTCAGTGACATGATTGTATTTAAGAGCAGATATTCTGTGAAGATACTCAGAAACCAAAGCTGTAGTTTAGAGTATATGTTGTTTCACAGCCTTTCCAGATCAAGCTGGAAAGCGAGAGGATTTATGTAGGCATAAATCTTCATGCTTCTACAGCAGGGTAGCTAATCTACTATCACTGTTATTAGGTGCATAGCAAAAGAGGTGAATTATTTGTAGTATTAGATCTTGTATGTGTTTATTATTAGCAGCTTTTTAAAATAAGGTTGGGTTTCTCTCCTTAATTCCCTCCTGGTGATGTGATATAGCAATTTCATATATTCCCAAAGTTGTCTTTATCATTTGAAAAAGAAACACGACAGATGGAACAGTAAACAAAGAGGAGAAGCTGCTCATCTCTAAAGTGATTTATAAAACAAAAGTGGCTGGGCTTATGTACCAGAATGATCAAGGAATCAGATTCAGTTTTTACTATGGAAAATGTTTGGGTTTTTTTCCCCTTGTTTGTTCTAGCAGTTATTATGGCAGTGAGGCCTCATTTTATATAAAGCAAGCATTAGTTATTTTCACCAGTTTCTCTATGTAAGTAGAGAAGCATGATTGAGATTGTTTCAATGAAATACTGTAGTCATGCAAAAGAGTTTTGTGTTTTTCAAACACTACAGGGGGTTTGAACTCATCTTTAAGGTCTGTTCCAACCCAGCTATTCTGTGATAATAAGGATTTTTTTGTCTGTGTTACCAACTAGTGCTTCCACTCACTGGAATACAAAAAGAGAACCTAGATATATTAAAGGAGAGCTTCATCTATGAGCTTGGAGAGAGAAGGAGGTATTGGGGATGACGTGTTACCCTGCTTTTTCTCCCTTCTTCTCTGTTACCCTGCAACTAAGCTGTCAGTTCATACAAAAGCTTCACTAAGGTTAGTTAGTAGTGCCCATAGTTTTCTGATGCTTTCTGCAGGTGTCTCGGGAAGATTGTGTCATTTGTCCTTGCCACATGACTGATTTAATCTATCAGTCACACACTGATATACATGGAGTACATTTGATGTGCAAATGCTCAGAATGTCAGGAATGATCAGATTGCTACATGCAGCTGTATAACACCTAAGTCATTCTGTGATGACTTGTCTTTCCTGCCTTTCCTTTCCTGTCTGCTATGACCCAAAACTTTGGAGTCCCAGTGGAGGAGCAGCCACTAGTTTCCAAGAGGGAATGAACCAAAACATCTTCAGTTATGCCAGATTAGAACACTCTATAATTACTATGGTTGCATTGCTAGAACCTGTGTGTGCTTGTATGCTTTGAAATGTATAGAAACAATTTAAGAATCTACAGGAGTCTTTTTTTGTATTACAACTGAAATGAATAATGGTATAGTACTGTTTTTGTGATTTATGTAGACTGTGTTGTTCTTTATTTGCAGCTAAATAAAACAATATTGATCCATTTTATCTGTTTAGGTAATCTGAAATTCTTGGGCTCAAATGGTAACTTACATTACAGGAGTGAAAAGTAAATGAGAAGGCTGCCATGAGTTTGGAGATGGTGCTAAAGCAACTGAAAAAACATAATAAAGAACATGATTGTCATTTTATGTCCTGTGAAAATGCACATTTGTTCCTTTTGAGATTTTTTAAAGATTTTAAGACATCCTTTCTTTTTGGAATTTTCTCACTATGACAGGTTTTGTGACGCCACATAAAAATATCAAACAATATTCCAGCATTATCAACCCTATTTTTATATTAAAGAGGAACATTTTTGATGGAGGGCGAAATACGTTTATTGCTGATCCTAAACTCAAGAAGTTACATTTATCCTTGTTCACAAAGTAGCATTTGCTACTGAATGTTTGTCTACAATAGATAAATATATTTTTACAATGGAACTGTGTGTATAATGTTACTTCAGCTTAACCACACTGTCCTTCAGGGCTTCTCCTGCCACTTTGAAATGAATTGAGGCAAAGCTTTATCTGACCACTTACTGTAAAGTGAAATTACTTCTGACTCTGCAAGAGGAGTGATCATGTAGTTCACTGTACTGCCTTCTCTTTATTTTACAAAATATCCTGAGATGGAAAGTGAGATAAGGTTTAATCTTTTTTTTCAGAGCTTCCTATAATTATTTAATACTAGTTTAGTATCAGTGTCTAGACATGGTTCAGATTATAATATTTAATTAAAAAATATTAATGTGTAACAGAGCAACAGTGTTATTAGTTGAAGACTATGGAACAAATCTAAATGAATACTTTTCTTAATTACAGAATCACATAATTGCTAGGGTTGGAAGGAACCTCTAGAAATCTAGGCAATGCCCCATTTTTTATGATTTAATTGTACCTTTTTTTTTTTTTTTTACAACTTTTTATTTTTTTTTGATTACTATTACTGGTTCTCTCTTAGCGTATTATACTTTTTAGTATACTTTTCTCATTTTAATTTTTATTCCTTACTGCACATTTGCAAAACTTAAGTAACTTTCCTGTTGTATAGAAAAGCAAGAACATTTCAATGCAGTAAAATGATAATTAACTTTTCCTCATGTATTTTTAATGAATTATTAAATATGAAAGCATCATCAATTTTATGCATTTCTCAGCCCATATTGATGGTAAATTCATATAGAGCTTGTAGGAATTTTTGAGGAAAACTAACTTTTGAAAATACTGGTTTTTTGAATAGGTATGTATCCAGTTTAAAGAGGGAGTATTCAGAGTTTATTAGATTTCATGTAGTAGGTTTCTGTACACTTCAGCAATATTTTTCTGTATCGTCAGGCCATAATCACTTTCCCAAGCTAATGGATTTTATGTTGTGGGTTTTGTTTGTTTTAGTTGGTAGGGTTTTTTGTCTAGTTTTGTTTGTTTTAACATTGATCATTCTTGACAAACAGCAAATGTTTTCAGCACATGCACACAGAGCAGTGGTGAGGACTCCATAGCCTCAGTAAGAAAGTGTTCTCCGGTGCTCAATTGTCATGAAGCTCTGAATGCTTTGTTTGTTTATGAATGACAGTGTCTTTATGGAAGTTGGTGGTTAACCTGATAAGGATTCCATTCTCTATTAGTCCTTACCAGAGTCATCAGCAATTGTCTATAATGCTTCTGCCAGTTCTTAAAAAGATCATCTTATCAGAATCTGATGATTTGAAAATACTGATGTTCTTGTGCAGTTTCTATTCTTTTCCTAGCAATTAGAATAAAATTCCTGTTTGTGCGTATTTAAAGCTTTAATTGGTCAAAGGCCTTTTTGGTTGGAAAGAAAAATGGAAAATCTGATACTTGTGCCAGTGCTGTAAAATTCAGTGTTTTTCTTTCCTGAAGTAATTCAAATTAAAAATGAGATTCTGTCAGACCATAAATGGAACTTCATATTAAAATGTATGTGTGTAAATCCAAATGCCTGGAATGAGCATTGTCCTGTAAAGTAAAATTCCTTTTGAATTTCTGGGCTACTTTGATAAGCATACATCTTCAAGTTGAGAAGTGCCTGTAAATTTAAAATTAACGTTTTCTGCTGAAAATAGTATGAGAAGAAACACTTGTGTAAGTAAAATCAAGTAACGTCCTTTTTTTTGATAAAAGTTTTCTCTTATTGCTTGAGATTGCAAGTATGTCTAATACTGTTCCATTTTCTTCTCACAGTAGGCTGTGCTGGAACAAAAATGCAATGAAAGAAACACTGGATGGATGAATGAATGAAAAGCCCTGCTTTGCAATCCCTCAGCATGGCGGGACTGCAGCTCATGACCCCTGCTTCCTCCCCAATGGGTCCATTTTTTGGACTACCATGGCAACAAGAAGCAATTCATGATAACATTTACACGCCAAGAAAATATCAGGTACTAGTGATAGTACTAATATGGTCACGTCAAAAAAAGTACAATTAAATCCATTAATTAATGCAAAAAGAACAAGAGCAGGTGGAGAATGGGCATCACAGCACAATGTCAGGACATGTCTCTCAGCTCCACCTAATGGGAGTTGATTCTTTAGTTTGGCTTTGACATTTGTTATATCGTCTCTTCCCTCTTCTCAGTTTGTTATAACAAGCAGAACAGCTTTTAAGCTGAGTGTTCTCCTACCACTCTCTGCAGAATGCTGCTAGGGACAAATAAACCATGTCTCTCAGTTGTATGCATACATCATGTCTTTTTCCACCTCTCACTTTGTCTTCCACATGGTATATACTAATTTTGGTTTTTGGTTCGCATACTGGTCAAAGCAGCCCTCTCAAGTCATAAACCCCATCAGGGTACTTTGACTTTTCACTTTAAGGAAAACTGAGTTCTGGAATACCAGGTCTTTTTGCACTGCAGGAGGTGCCCAGAAGTGTTTTGTTAGCATTACTTGAGAAACTTGAATCACCTTGAGCTAGTCCACTTGCTTCTTGGGCTGAATTGATGTGTGCAATTAGATTTAAAAGCTGTAGCTTCTTTCTTCACACCATGTGTATAGCAGCAGAATCATCTATTAAAAAGATACATCCGGAAAGCTACTTGAGAGCAGATTGTGGTGCTGAAGGATTTTAGATTTAAAAGCTGGGCTATATATAGTGTGTTAATATTTTTGAAGGATTGTGAGAATATATTGTTACGAAAGAGCTGTGTTAATTTTATGGCACTTGAAAGATCTCAAGCGATACTATTGACTTGTACTTGCCTATAGTTTATCACTTTCCTTATTTTTTTTATCAGCTTTTTCACTGCATTGCTACAAGTAAGGACATTATTATTTTTTAAACTTAGGTTGAACTGCTTGAAGCAGCTTTGGATCATAATACAATAGTCTGCTTAAACACTGGCTCAGGGAAGACTTTTATTGCAGTACTACTCACTAAAGAGCTGTCCTATCAGATCAGGGGAGATTTCAACAAAAATGGAAAAAGAACTGTGTTCTTGGTCAACTCAGGTAAGAGGAAACATTCCTAAATACACTGCTAATACTTCCATGGAATATTCTGTAACAAAAGTTCTGTGAAAGCAAAGTTGGAGAAACTTTTGCATAAAGTCTTCAGCAGCAAGGATGTGATGCCTTTCATCTTTGTTTCATCATCTGTTTAATACAATCTGTTTACATATAGAACATATTCTGTTTTCTAGGTTAGATACTGAATTTGAAGTGCAATTTAGTCACCAGTCTGTTTCCTTGATGTGACTTTGCATAGAGGCAGTTGCCACGTATACATGGTTTAACATTAGTCTGAGCTAAGGATCCTATTATGAAGTGTGGTGCTAGGTCATATGACACACATCTTATAAATTAACGTATGAGAAGACCTTTATTTAAATGAGATTTATTTTTTTCCTTAAGCAAATCAAGTTGCTCAACAAGTGTCAGCTGTCAGGACACATTCAGACCTTAAAGTAGGAGAGTATTCAAGTTTGGAGATAACTGAATCATGGACAAAAGAGAAGTGGAGTCAGGAATTCTCTAAGCATCAGGTAATGTATTAAGTAAAAACTATAAGCAAAGCATACAGAGAGTTAGGTTGGATCAGAAGTGATTCCTTCCAGTTATACATTCAGTCTTTTTTAATAAGAAATCAGCATATTGGTAGTATTTTTATGTTAATTTTGAGGCAAATATATGTGTAGGTGGTTTCAGGTTGCTTTTAAGAAGTCATCCTCTTAAGTCCTTTGTTTCAGTCTCCCTTGCTTGTTCATGGTGTTGATTGCAGAAGAAATTTTGAGTGTGCATACTATACTTTAAATGCTATGAAAATTGTATTAAATGTTAGAGTTTTGGGGTTTACTTTCTGGTGATTAGTAGTGCTCTGTGGAATGTGTCTGAGGGACTCTCACAGAAGAAGGTGTTACTACACTTAGTGAAGTTCCAAATGAGTGTAAAAACTACATAATTTTATCAACAAACTCAATTTTTATATGTTAGTGTACAAGAAACAAGTTTCTTTAAAAAGAATTCTGATAATGTCCTGCTCATGTTGCAGCTGCAAGTAGTTAAGAGCTTATGAAGCTTATTTTTCTCACCAGAGATATGATGATGGGCCACATATAAGGACACTAACTTAATTTATTAGGGTTTAAATGATACTTGTTCTGTGTGATCTGATTGTCTGTTGTATTAATTTCTTAACTAAGCATGTGACTGGAGAGATACTGACATACATATAAATACACCCCATTCAGACAGATGGCTTTCTCCAGTAGAGAATGTTTTATTCTCTTTTATCCTTACTTGGTGTAGGTAGATGAATAGGGGTTGTTATTTGCCAATGCTGTCTCATAAAATCTGCAGAAGGCTTTTCCTCCTTCACCTTGACCTCAGACAGCTTGTGCTTTTCTTGTACTGACATTTTTTTGCTTTCTGTCTAGGTTCTGGTTATGACATGTCATGTTGCTTTGACTGTTTTGAGAAATGAGTATTTATCCCTGTCAAATATTAATCTTCTGGTGTTTGATGAGTGCCATCTTGCAATCCAGGATCATCCATACCGTGAAATTATGAAGGTGCATTTATTGCATGAATGTTTAATATGCTTGGTTGAGGAAGAAGAGTCAGTGAGAGGGCTGGAGAATTGGGAACCATTTAAGGCAACTTTTGCTACCAAAAAATATATTAGTGGAACCAATGTTAACATGTTCCTGGGACTGTGAAATTACTGTATTGAGTTAAGATTTCAGTGATACTATGTGTAGAAGAATAATATATACTGTATTTTACAGTGGGAATTAAAGAAAAATCTGTCTTTAGCAGAGAAGCTGAATTTATTGAATTAGGGGAATTTTAAAAATTCATTAAAAAAATGTTTGAGTTACGGAATGGCATATGCTAATCAGGTTTTATTATTTTTAAAAATGCTTATCTGTAAATTTCCAGTCAGTAGAACAGAAAATACTAAATTTTGCAAAACCTGCTATTGAAATAAAAATTTCCAGCCTAAGCATTGTAAGTTTTCAGGTAGATTAATGTGATACCGTTCATAAATAATTTCATTTCATTTCATAGATCTGTGAGGATTATCCATCATGTCCTCGAATTTTGGGATTAACAGCTTCCATTTTAAATGGGAAATGTGATCCTGCTGAGTTAGAGGAGAAGATCCAGAAACTGGAGAAAATTTTGAAGAGCAATGCTGAAACTGCAACTGATTTGGTGGTCTTAGACAGGTGTGTTTTATGATTGTTGGTAAATTGATGCCTACATTTTCATTTCGGATAGAGGAATAAACCAGTAGCAATATCTCATCTTCTAAATTTTAGAAAAGTTCATGTGTATATGATGCTGCTATTCCGTTTAGGGTGGACATGGAATGTTAAATGGCTTTTGGGTATAAAGGCTGATTGGCCTTGGTAGGGAGAGATTTTCTGTAGTTTAAAAAAAAAACCAAAAAAGACAAGCAAAACAGATCCTCATACAAAAAAAAACCCTACCCAAAACAATAACAACAAAAAACCCCAAACCTCAACATACCACCAAACTATAAAACTGACATTTCACAAAGTATCTCTGAACTTGAAAAATGCACTCTTGTGTGTGGAGTGGAAGTAGTTCATGTCCAGTGTCTGCCATAATATCAGTATTTAGGAACATGTGGCACCATCCACAGTGAAGTATGTTCTTAATGCCAGAGAAGTTGCTTCCCCCCCCCCCCGAATACATAGCCTGGGTTTTAAAGACTAATTGAGAGGGAGAGGGAGATGAGAGAAGGTAGTAAATACTTAAATAACAGAGCAAGTGAGTTAGAAAATCTAGAATCTTGTGAAAGTTGTTTAAACTAAAGGTGGTGATAATGACTTGTGGGGGAATTAGGGTGAATTGCGATGTAGCATGTTTTCTTCTACCACCTGTGCTGTATACAAAGTTAAAGGTGTTTTTTTCATATTATGGAACAGGTGTTTCATCCATGTGTAAATGTTTTAAATGCATTTTTTAAACTTGTCTAAACCATTTCCTTTTAAGAATTTCTTGCTGCCATTCAAGAATAGTAATTATTTTACTTGTGTAAATGTATACAGAGACTTTAATTTACGTTATGTGAATTGGTTTCCTTTTGTATGGCAAGGGAGTGCACTATGGAAAAACAAGTGAAAATGGTGGTGAAGTAAAGAGAATTTGCTTAAATTTTCCAATATTTGAATTGAGCAATATTAGCCCTCTTTTTAGGAGTGTATTACAACAGTATCTAGAATTAAGTAGTTCAGTATTTCAGGTGGTGGAGGTTTTTCTGAAGTGTTTAACTGTACAACTTTTAATAATTATTGATTCATGGTGGGGAAAAAATGTTCTTGAATACACATCATGTTGCTGTTGTGTTTGCTGTATAACCTTAAGAGCTGAAATAGCGCTGGCTTTCAGAAGCTGTGTTTAACTTGATCTTTGCCCTCATTAAGATATACTTCTCAGCCATGTGAGATTGTTGTAGACTGTGGACCATATACTGACAAAAGTGGGTTGTACGGAAGATTATTAAAGGAATTGGATGAAGCACTTGCTTTTCTAAATGACTGCAACATATCTGTACATTCAAAAGAAAGAGATTCTACCTTAATTTCTAAGCAGGTAAGGATACCAAGAAATGTGAGAAACCTGGGGAATAGAAATCTTACTACTGTTTTTCTTTGCCGTGTAAGGTACATAACTGATACCCCCTTAGCTAGCCATTCTTGATTACCTGAAGCAAAAAGACCTGATTTTTCTGTTCATTAACATGCAGTTGATTTCATAAATGAGTGGGACTTCAATGTCAGACATTGATTAGGATTTTATATAGTTTGCGATTCAGATCATATTCAGAATAATACTTCAGGAAGAATTTGGATTGTACCCTGTTGTATTAAAAGTTCATAAAGGAAGAATTTAGGCAACAATTCCAGCCAGAGATGTACAGTGCTTGTAGTTTATCTTAGAATAATACTGGACTAGTGCCACATCTTGCTGCAATGGAATTTAAATCTCAGGCTTACCCCTGACTTTCTCTGTGTTTGCCCCTCTGTTGTCCTGAACTTTGGCAGAGGATGGTCCAGAAGTTGTGGAATGCAGGGACCTCTCACAGAGGGGGCCAGGTACCATTTTTAGCCCTGCTTGGCCTTCCTGGTTTGGAATTGCCTGTTAAGTTACAACTGTGTAGGTGCGTAAGTCTTTGAACAAGAAGTCAGTAGTGAGTCACTGCTGTGACTATTCCTGTAACAGTCCACGAGAAATTTGGAGCATGTATTTCTTTCTTCAGCTCAAAATATTCTGGTTTCCTTTAGCATTCTTAGAAACTGAGGACTCTGACACTGTAAAATATTATTTGTGCCAGAGAGAAAGATTGTACATAAGGCAGCCCATCACAGTGCATGGGAAGTGTATGTCCTGGTTACCTTTGTGCTAAACTTAAACCATAATAGGCTAAAATACATATGGAATACTGGCTGGAGGCGATGACTTGCAGAGTCCAGAAGAGTGGATTAACTGTTACGCATCTGAAGCTTGTAACCCTCTGTGCTTGTTTTAAACTAGTAGCTCCGAAAAGATGGGAGCACCCATATTAAGAAAAGAAATCAGTTTCAGACGGAGGTTTGTCTTGGCTGTGTAGAGTATCAAGCCTCTGTATGCAGTTACAGTTAGTCTAGTTTTGCCCTTAAGTGTTAGAACTAATAAAATTCACAGAGGATAGGATAGCATCAAGAGGATGATAGTATGTCTGTTCTTTATTTCCTCACAGAAGGGAAGGAGGAGGAGAAATTAAAGCAGCAGCTGAAAACCAGCATCCTGACTGTTATAGTTCAGTTGTAGTTCTTCTGGTACAATACAGGGCATCCAAACAATAAGTCCTTTTAATAGTGTTATCATTGTACCCTATTTCTGAATTCCTAATTTATTGTCTGGCAACTTCACTCTTCCAGAGGAAATAATTGTTTTCAGATAAGATTATGATAGTACTCTGGTTTCTATGAATAGGATATAGTTCTCTCTTTTTACTATTCCACCCACATATATGAACCACTGTGTTCTGTTTTTCCTTTGAAAGGATTGACTCCCTACGTCTACCTTAAGGCCACCATGCTACTTTCTGGTTATATACTTCTGAAACCCTGCCAGCTGTCAGTAGTAAATAAAGTAAAAATGCACAGTGAAGTGTTTATTCTATTTTAGTTCTATGTTATATAATAAAGATAAGAATTTTTGCTTTGTTTATCTAGCTGCTTCAAAAAGTATTCTTTTTAATATAAATTTTAAATTACAGTTCTACAAAATGGCAACATTTTGATTAAACTTGGGGTATTTTGGAGATCAGAAGTGTACAGTTTGAAGTTGATTGGTAGTAATTTAAGGGGGAGGGGGGAACTTGCTCCGTTAGAAACACCAAATTTCCCAAGGTCATCTAAATAAGAAAAGCAGACTTCTGCGTTTTTTTTTAAATTAGAAAAATTGTCATAATCCTTACAAAGGCTGTGCTATAAGATAAAAAAGCCCCTAGTCTTACATGAATAGTTCATGAATGTACTCTTTGAACTGATACTTGAATTCATTTGTTGTAGATATTGTCAGACTGTCGAGCTGTGTTGGTTGTTCTGGGACCGTGGTGTGCAGATAAGGTAGCTGGGATGATGGTGAGAGAGCTGCAGAAGTATATCAAACATGAACAAGAGGAGCTGCACAGGAAATTTTTATTGTTTACAGACACTTTCCTAAGGAAAATACATGCACTCTGTGAAGAGCACTTCTCGCCTGCCTCACTTGACCTGAAATTTGTGACCCCAAAAGTAATAAAGCTGCTTGAAATCTTGCGCAAATACAAACCATATGAACGGCAGCAGTTTGAAAGTGTTGAATGGTATAACAATAGGAATCAGGATAATTACGTATCTTGGAGTGATTCTGAAGATGATGATGAGGATGAAGAAATTGAGGAGAAAGAGAAGCCAGAGACTAATTTCCCATCTCCCTTTACTAATATTTTATGTGGAATTATTTTTGTGGAAAGAAGATACACAGCAGTTGTTCTAAATAGGTAAAGCTTTTTATTTAAAAAAAAATATTCTGAAGAAAAAAGGCAGACTCAGCTGCCAGGATGTTAATATCATGAATATGTAGGGGATTGCCTTGTATTTAAGAACTCTATTCATAAAGTTGGTTTAGGAGATCATATGAAATATTTCTAAAGCATGTGGGAAGAGCATGTCTTTGAAAGTTATACTCAAGGACTTGTTTTGGACCTGAGTTTTTAACCTGATTCCTTTAGAAGGCAAAATGTGAAATACTCTGCTAAACCTGTACAATAAGCATGTATTGATTTGTTGTAATTGGTCTTTAGATTGGTGTTTTCAATGGATGTTAGAAACTTCTCTAGCTTACTGAGTTCGATACTTCTGGAAATCTCACCATTACCCTACTAAATCTCAATATTATGATTCAAGTCTAGAGACAGTCAAAATTACCCTTGCTCAAATATCTCAAGATTTACCAGTACTACTTTCAGTTGATGTTTATAAAGCACCTACTTAGTCAAACACTAAGTGCTTTCTTTAAGTCTCCACCAAGGAAAATACGAATGTGGGAGTGTTTGCCAACTGTAAGAACTGTAGTTCTTATCAGTTTGTATTCTTGAATGTGACACGTTAGTTATGTATAGCACTTAATTGTTAAAAGCTATTTGCCACAAACTGTGAATGACATGATTTATTGATCTGTCCTGGTTATGGTTTTTGGTAGGTTTCTCTGATAGTGTAGCAAATGTCCTGTGTGAGCTGTTAATTGTATTCTGGATACCTCTAAATCTAACCCCTCTGTTGGTACATTTTTGTTAATAAGTGCATAACATATCCTTTGATCTGCAGACTTGCCTATGTGTTTCTTGTCAACTTGTGTCTCTTTTCCTTTTTTGCATTTTAAATATGTTCACATAAATCTGCAGTATGAGGCAAACCAAACGGTTCAGCAAAATGAACATATTTTGTTAATAAGTTCTGAAGAAAAAACATTAACAGTGTTTTGCTGAGCTGAAATGAGTATTTCATTACCCTACAGGGAATGAACAGAATTCTGAAAACTTTTTTCTTCTCTGTTCAGTTATGAATGTGATTTAAATCATACTGGGTTTTCACTGTTCATTCTTGTATTCCATGATTTATGCACTATACAATGTCCTAACTGCTGCTGAACCTGACAGAATACAGACTCTAGATGAAATAGGTGATCAAATTCTGCCATCTTTGAGTATTAGGCACCTTGAGTAGAGGTTATTGGTGGCAAAATATAAAACTATATCTAACTTTTCATCCCCTTCTGAAAGCTAACTGCCAGACTCCCAGATTGCTCCTTTACCTCATGTTGCACCTTATTTCAGAGTACCTGATACTGTATTGACCATCAGACTTGACCTGTTGGAATTAAGACTGGAAGCCTTTGGTGGAGAAGCTCACTGTAGGCCCTTTTCAGCAGAGTGCATTTCATTCAAGGGCCTCTGCTGGCAATAGCTGCTGTTAGGCTATATATAGGGGAAAAACTCTCTACTGGATGAGAGTCATGAGTGTTTGAATTAGTGTGTCACAGTTAATTCCAGTAACCCAGTATGCATCATTAAATAGAACTGAATTAATATAGAAGTATAATTTTTCGTAAAATATAATTATTATGGTAGTATTTAGAATACCATTTTATGAAATCCAGGATGACTGAAGAAGGGCAAAATTCATGGCATGAGTTGTACTTTCTGTCTTTAATTTTATTACATGCATGCTCACTCTCTATTTAATTTGGTGTGTACAGTTCAGTTCTGCTGCCTGTAAGCTCCTTTTCAGAATAGATGACATTTTCTAAAGCCCAGTTTCCTTCCATTTGCATTGCAGTGTCTCTCGGCTCCCTTAAGAGAATGGTTTGAATGCAGAAGATCTGATACCTATTTGAAAAACACCACCAGTTACCTACCACAGATAGTTTTGTTTTTGTTTTGTTTTGTTTTTTAGTCACAAGGTTGAAGTCCTGTGTTTTTTAGGAACTTGGTGAAGATTTGCAGTGAAGTATTTATTCAGATGCTTTTTAATTGTCCAATTCTATACAAGTGAACTGAAGTAAGAGTGTGAGATGTTTAGTAGGTACTCAATTTGTATGACCTCACAGAAATGCCATGTTGAAAAAGAAATTAAATATTTCTGTCCAGTTATTAACCATAGTTTCTTAGAGTATCTGTCCCAAGAGTCTAGACAGAAATGTAACTCCCATTTGGCCTTGAACTAACAAACCACATTTGCACTTTAGCACAGGAGGATCCTTCTAGTCTTATTTCCCTAAGGGTGGCAAGCTGTATGCCTCTTTTCTGTCCTCTTGCCTCTCCCTGTTCATTCCAGTTTTAACAGATTGCAAAGGAGGAAAGCCTTCAAGGTGTTTTATGTTCCCATAAATGTTGTTTAAAATGGGTACTAGTAGAAAGGGGGCAAGACTTCAGTAGTTTTGCAAGGGTAGAAAGAGCAGGGAGAACTTTGTCATTTTCCCTCTGGTTTGACAGCAGCTTGCTGGGCAGATGGTGTGGTGGTAGCTGGGGACTGGCATAGCATCCATCCACTTCTATGTGAGGCACAAGTGCTGGAGGGTTTTTTGGGAAAGGCTGGAGGTGTAGAGAGGCAGGCTGTTCTTTGGCTGTGTGGAGCACCTGTTAATGGACATGATGAATGTGCTTTTAGTACTGGGATAGCTATAGTGACACAAGCGGGGTTATTTATTGTACAAAATCCTTTGGCTCTCCTGCTCAAAAGCCTGTTACAGTTGAATAATTCCAAATTCTGTTCATCTTGAAGACCGGTCAACTAATGATGCTCAAGCATACTTACTTTGATTGCACACTGTAATTGTGGTTTTAAATCCATAAATACCTCATTATTAGATTTAGTGCATTATTTAGGTGAGCAAGCTTCTGCCTTATCTGTGAAATCAGAACACAGTAGAAACCAACGTTTTCTGTTTCTGTAACATAAAGAATAAACTGAGTGGAAATAAAGTGAGAGCATGAGTGTTCCTCACATCCCTATTGATTATTCCTTTTAAAGAATTGTATTATGTCCTCTATTGGATTAATTTCACAAGTAGTGAATATCTCACTGTGTAGGCTGAGCTTCACTCTTGAGAAAAACAGGTCAAAATTTTATCACCTGTGTACTTCAACATTAATTAAATAGAAATACAATCTTATATTTTAGCCTAGAAGCTAACACTTTACACTTAAGAAACATACTTTAATTGAGGAAGCTGTTACAGGCCTTCTAAAAACAGCTAGAGCTTACAGGAAGAGATTAACAAAGTAATTTTGGGTAGAGTGCTTTAACAACAGGGAGCCTTAGAGTAATACGTTGGTTTAAAAATACCTGGTAGATCTGAAATGTGTGTGATGCATGAGCACTCCTTTTGTTTCTGTATGCAGTCTGTCTTGTGGTTTTCAAGAAGACTGCAGTCAATTTATGTGTTAACATGACTTAATTGTCATGCTTCCGCTTTCCTTTTAATATAGGTCTTAAAAATAATAGATTTTCTTCTATTTTTATAGGTTGTGTAACTTCTAAAAACACATGTAATATTTTTAGGTTGATTAAAGAAGCTGGCAAGCAAGATCCAGAACTGGCTTACATCAGTAGCAATTTTATAACTGGACATGGCATTGGCAAGAACCAGCCTCGTAACAAGCAGATGGAAGTAGAATTTAGAAAACAGGAAGAGGTAACTTCAAGAAAAAAAGTATAAACTGGCACTGCCCTTTTTGTTTGTGTGTGTGTCTTTGAAAACAAAACAAATCAACAGGCAGAGTCATTGGAAGTTTTATAGCTTTGTTCTAGCAAATATGCATATTATTGGAAATACTGATGTTGTTTATAATACAATAAGAGCGTGTTTAGAGGCATTGCTATGTCATGTTACACATAGAAATTAAAACTTCATGTGAAATCATGTTTATATCTAGTCAGATCATTATGTAATTTTTCTATATTAATTATTAATCATTATCTAATATTTCTGTTAGTGGTAATATAATATGCTAAGAATGGTGAAGAATGTCAGGCTTACTGACGTTTTCAGTAGTTAAGCTGATTTTAACATTTACTTTTTCTAAATATGAATTTGTGTAATCATTAAATGATATTAAATAAAATCCTGACCTTACATCATTTAAAGCTCATCCTGGCTGGGTTTGCTCCACACTTCCCTTAGTATTGTTTCATATATGGTTTAAATATCAGAAGTGCCAGCTCTAGAATGTGCTCTCCCCACTGAGGATGCTTCATCTTCAGGAATGTTTGGGAAAAGATGGTGTCCTGAAAGCAGCATTTGTTTTTTTCTTTAATAACACAACTGAAAACATGTAAGTAAATAGAGGGTAATCCTCTCCATTGCTAGGGGTTATAGTAGCTTCTTAGGCACATGTGATCCCACATACCTGATTTTATTCCTGGAAATCTGCTGGTTCTGATAAATAGCCTTATGCTTATGAAAAGATTCTTTGTAATAGTTTTGTATTTTCATGTCTGGAAATGCTTTAGGGGTGTTTGAGCCACTTATCTTGCTTTTACTGACTTTTGTTGAATCCCATGGTGGAAATGGATCTTGGACTAATATGTCAAATTTATCTTCATTACTTTTACAGGTTCTTAGAAAATTTCGAGCTCATGAGACCAACCTACTTATTGCTACTAGTATTGTAGAGGAGGGTGTTGACATACCAAAATGCAACTTGGTGGTGCGCTTTGATTTGCCCACAGAGTACCGTTCCTATGTGCAGTCAAAAGGAAGGGCTAGAGCACCAATTTCCAATTACATCATGTTAGCAGATACAGACAAAATCAAAAGTTTTGAAGAAGATCTTAAGACATACAAAGCAATTGAGAAGGTAAGGTGTGAGGTCAAAGGAATGGGCTTGGGTTTTTTTAAGTGTATTGTAGTACTTTTTAAGGGAAAAATCTTTCATCGTGTTCTGTTCTTGAAATGTTAAGATCCTTCGAAACAAATGCTCAAAATCTGTCGATGCCAGTGAAACTGAAACTGAACCCATTGTTGATGATGATGATGTCTTTCCACCCTATGTATTGAGGCCAGATGAGAACAGTCCAAGGGTTACTATTAACACTGCTATTGGACACATAAATAGGTAAGGGGTATATTCACTTCTTACTTCATGTCATTGAATAAAAGATTTCTCAATTGTCTCACAGTATGGATGCATGGGCTGGGGCATTTTACACATTTCCTCTTAGGCATCTTGACAGAGTCTTCTCTCCTAAAGAAGGTGGTTTGAAGGGATTATTTGCTTTCTTTATCCTGCCAGAGGATCTAGCGCTGATAATAAATGTAGTGATGTTGATTCCTGCTTAATTAAAAGCTTCCCTGAAAATATTCAGCTTCAAAATGTGCAGTAAATTTGCATTTTTGATCTTGTCAAGCTAATTTTAAAAATAAATAACTGTTAAAACACTAGTGAAATCTTCCAGTTCCAATATTTGCATTTGTAATTGCAGTCTTGTTATCTTTACAAACAAAACTACTGTAATTAAAGTCCACAAGACAGGATGGGAGCTGTTCAAATATCAGCTCTGTAAGGCAATGATAATTAGAGGAAGCTCTCAATGATAGGAAGACAAAAAAGACAAGAAGATTCAGGGAGCTGTGCACCAGTCAATTTAACTATAGTCATATGGAATACTATGGACCAAGTTCTCATGGCAACAGGTTTTAGGCCCATATCTAAGAAAAGCTGACTTACGTAAACTTACTGAGGTTTACCTAGTAAGATTGTGATGCAATTGCCAAAGTACTGTCTTGGTAGCTTAATTCTTGAGATGCAGCCCATTACTTCTGGACTGTTAGGAGGTCCAAGCACAGTTTAACATCAGGATGTTTGCTTTTAAAACTAAGTTGAGAGAAAGGGAAGTCAGTACAAGGGAGGAAAGGCAGGAGGGGGAAACCACAATAAACAGGAGCAATAAGACAACAGTAAACTCAGGAGACATAATGGGAGCCCTGGGACCTGGCAGGAAATAGCCTTGTGCATCATTACAAGCTGGAGTGACCTTTCTGGAGACTAGGTTTATAATAAAGGACTTGGAGGTCTTATGCTCAGAAGGTCATCAAATATGAGTCAGTAGTGTACCTTTACAGTGCTCAGTATGCCTGAGATCATCTTCTCTAGCATTCATACCAGTAAGGCAAGGTTCCACTGAAATGGGTTTAGGTTTCAATTTGCAGGTTTTGATGATGTGTAAAATGTTTTGTCAACTTAGGTACTGTGCTAGATTACCAAGTGATCCATTTACACACCTGGCTCCCAAGTGTAAGACCCGGGAACTACCTGACCATACATTTTACTCTACACTCTACCTGCCAATCAACTCACCTCTTCGAGCTTCAATTGTTGTAGGTATTTGGAGAAGGAAATGTATGGAAATATATGAATATGTTGGGCTAAGAATTGGTCTGTGCTGTTTCTAGATTTAGTTTCACTGTTGGTAATGAAAAAGTAGTTTTTTCTGTATTGTACTTGTAACTGGTTTTAGACCACTTTCTGTTTTTGTTATAATAAATTTTCCATTAGTTACTGTTTATGCCAAAGGCAGAAATACTTAGGTATTCTTCCCTGTACATGTTGTTTCATGCACTTGTCCTTTATTGGTTATGATAAATAGTATAGCTGAGTTCTTACAGTTTTGGTTTCCATGGAAAAGCAAGCCTGAATATCTTTACAAAACTGCCATCAATGTGGTTTTTTACAAAAATTTTGCTTGCCTCAAATGCTTGTGTTAAGCTAAACATGTATAAGTAACTTGCTAGTAAACTAAAGTTTTTATGAAGTATTTAAATGTTTATAGGGCCCTCCAATGAGTTGTGCAAGACTGGCTGAGAGAGTTGTCGCTCTTATTTGCTGTGAAAAACTGCACAAAATTGGTAAGAACTGGAAAAACAACCTCTTTTTTAAAGTGTATTTTATAGCTGAGAAATTTCATATGGTATGGATGTTACACATGTACATGCCTTCTGCTGTAGCCATCTATTGCAGCTTTGTTTTGCTTGACTTGTTTTGTCATACGGTCACGTACTTACTAATTTAGCTTATGCCTTGTAAACTGAAGTTAAATTTCCCAGGGAAACCTGGTTATTTAACAAATTTTGTATTAAACCGCAAAAGGGACATTAGTATTACAGACAAATACTTTGACATGGAATATACTTAACAGAGGAAAAGAATCTTGTTCTCTAGAAGATACTAATTATAGGTCGGGAACTACATCCTGCAGCCGAAAGAACGTGTTTTTTTAAAGTGAATTGTGACAAAATATAAAATACACAACGCTAATTTATTGCTTTCTCTACTGTATTGTAAGTCATGGTCCAAAAATGGGATATTGCAGGACTACTTCAGCTCTTTTTTTCTATTAAGTATAATGGAGCATGTTCTCCATTGTGGAACATTTTAAAGATAATTCTGTATTACTGCGTTTTTGATGAAGTACAGATGTATTTTTTTAAGCAAAAAAGAACTGTGGGTCTGGGGTTTGTATTTTTTTTCAGAGTTAAACCTTTTGAACGCTGAATTCTTTCCAACAAATATATCTAAGAATGGCACTCTGATGGTGGCTCAACCCACTGTTGGAAGTGCACATTCAACAGCAATAATTTGCTTTTCAGAATGATAGAGAAATATGAATTTTCCCTCTTCCTTTGTATAACTCCATGTGAGTGATTTTAAAGTGTTCCAGCCAAAGATAGCTTTTTATGGGCAAAAAGAATTCTTGGATATTTTTGTTAAATAATTCAGTTTTTAAAATTAAATATAAGGGGGTTTGCTATAAATAAGCATTTTTGTCCAAAATTCAGTCTTTATCACTCCTAAAGTTGCACTTTTGTAGCCTTACAGTAGTCCATGTATTTTAAAACCGTACATCTGAGGTGTTTTCACAAGCAATCTCACTACTGTGTAGGATCTAAAGGAACCAAGATCGTTTATAATGCTATTTCTTTGTACCCTTCTGTAATATTCAGGTGAACTGGATGATCATTTGATGCCAGTTGGTAAAGAAACGGTTAAATATGAGGAGGAACTTGATTTGCATGATGAAGAAGAAACCAGTGTTCCGGGAAGGCCAGGCTCTACAAAACGAAGACAGTGCTATCCTAAAGCTGTTAGTATCACTTATTGCTGTCCAGATCTCTGATTTAATACTTGATGTTCTAATAAGGCAGAATTGCCAGCTCTTAATCTTAGCTGATTAGAAATTTTTAGAAGTCTTGTGTTTACAGTGGAAATACTTTGCTGTTCCAATTCTGAGGAAGCCTGCAGTACTACCTTAGTTTATGGTACCACATGCTTTGGAAGCATGCCTGTAAGCTTAAAGAACATTCACTTTCTGTAGGGCTTGTTGGCAAATGCTTACTTACCCAGTTTGAAAATAACTGTGAGGAAAATAGTCCTGCATTAATAATCTGTAAAACATTTATGTTATTATGGGCTTTCAGGACAAATAATTGAACACTGCAGATGTGCCCCAGGCAAAATACAGAAATATGTTTGGGGGTTTTTTTTGGATGCTTGGTTTAGTTTGGCAAGTTTACTGGTTGAACGCAGAATTTCATAATTCCTGGTTTAAATCTTAGAATATCAAATGAGCCTACTTTAATTTTTTTTATACTTTTTAAGTAGTTCTAAATATTATACTTAATATTATACTTGAGCTGTTGAAAGGGTCACGCAGGAAAATACAGCTCTGTGTTAGGTAATGTATTCACAGTCTGTTGCAACAGGTTTCAACCACACCAGCTTGTAAAATTGGACTTCTTAAATGGTATTTGGGGGGGAATCAGAAATGCTTTAAGAAAAAATGGAGAAAAGAAGCTTTGTCAGAGTATTTTTTAACTACTCTGGAACCTTCCTTTTTCCTCTACAGTTTTTAAAGTTTCTGTCTAAGGTCTTTTGACGTAACTCATATAGAATCTGATAATCTTTGCAGTTCACAAAGATGCACAGTTTGTATTTTTGCACAGTATCTCTTGTTATAAGTGCTGTTCCTCTTACTTCACTAGTGATTGTTAATAAGGATGATTCATAAAATGCAAGATCATGGTATCTCATTCAGAGAAAGGAGTTGATTTGTCAAGTGATGCATCATTCTTTCTCAGTTATTTCTTTTTTAATAGGGAATCTAAGAATCCTTTTCCTTGCTTTTGTCCCAACTTCTCACATCTGGAAAAGAAGCTTTGGCAAATGTTTAAGGTCTGCAAGATCCTCATGGGTTTAATGTAGTTATTAAATTTATGAGTAATTTTCCATTAAGCCAAGGCCATAGTTTTTCAGCAGTGTAACTTTAAAATCCAGGACTACATGTATTGCAATTTAGTTTTAGATAAACAGGAGGATCATTTCGTGATCTGCAAAGTAATGAACTTCTACCAAACATAAAGCATGGTTTCTTAATGTCTATGACAAGTATGAGCAGCAGAATTAAAAGTGCTTGTGGCTGTTGCAAGTATTCACATCTGCAAGCTAGAATTATAATGAGAAAACTCATGTAGTGTAGTGCCTGGGCAAAGGGGCAGTGTATTGAATTTTGTTTATGTGTTTGTCCCAAGTGTATGAAAACATTTTTGATAGTTTTAAACAATTCTGCTGGATTAAGCTGCAAGTTCAGTCAAGCTTTTTTTTTTTCCTGACTATACACATTTTTCTTTTTACCTTTTGTTTTTCCCATTCTGCTGCTAAGATCCAAAGATCTTGGACAAAAATGTGCTCTAGTGTTGCTGGTTAAATACAGACATTTGCATCAAAGCTTGTTTCAAAGAGGCATGTTTTGCCTCCATCCACTGCTACAGAAAGGAATGTTCTAAGCATACTCTAAAGCAAGATTAAAACACAACCAAGGTTAAATGTTGTGATCCAAAGTGATAATACAACTTCATGTTTTGTAAAAGAGGAAGGAAAGAGAGAAAATAGGAAAGTCAAAAAGTGCCCAGAATAATCACAAGCAGCACAGGAAAGGGGCTACCACTACCATGGGTCCAGCACTGGCTTACAGAGTGCGATGGGGGAGATCTGCATCAGGTGTGATGTGTCTCCCTCTGGTGAAGTCCTTCCCAGAGCAGTCAGGCTTGCCAGTGAGGGAGCAGAGCCATGGCAGTGGGACCAGCACGGGGGTGGGGGGCACAAGCAGCCTCACAGGTCACTGTAGGATAGCACAGACAGCAGAGATTGCAGCATTGAGTTGATTTGGCAGCACCTGTGGCAGTTTGGGCACTTGCTTATAGAGGGTTTTCAGAGTGGCAACAATACTTCCACCTCATAGTTCATAGTGTCTCATCTCAAGATGTATCTCATTTTCTAAAACAAGGCAGTTTCTAAGGCTTTTGTTAAAGACAATTTGAAACTTGATTTTTCAAACCTTAATCTTTGAAGAGGCAATGGAGAAATATTCCTTACTTTTTACTCGTTCATGACATTCCACCCCATGGTTTACGTTGCCTTGAGGAACATGGATGTAGTCTTCTTCTCCCATGGTGGTGATACAAATCTAGTGAATACAGGGGGAAAGTGAGATGGGTAAGCATGTTATCATGCACCAGCCTAATGCCAACAATTAAAAATACAAATCCAGTGACAGTTGCAACTCTTAGTTTGTTCTAAGCACTTTCCCCATCCTGTAACCTCTAAAGGCTTTTGGAGGGTAGCAATCCATGATCTAGGTTTTAATCCATCAAACTAGTCTCACGTTTGCATAGATTGAAGTAGTTCTCCAGCTTGATCACTTATTTCTTTCATCTTGGCTCGTGCCTCCTCAATGGATGAACAGATATTATGGATGGTAATGCAACACTCTGTTGCAGGGAGAATGTGCTGCAATCAGTACCCCTTTGTTTTTCAGGTAGTCAGTAACTGGGGTGATCTGCATGTGCTCTCAAGGGGTAAGCCTTGACATTGGTTATAAGGGAGAGAGGAAGAGTTGGGGCAGCACCTAATAGGCATAGATGGGGTGTTTCTTTCCAAAACACCCATGTTTTACCTTCTTTGTCAGTCCACGACTTTCTCTTCAGGAGGTCCAGTCCTAATAAATTTGTAGGGAAGTGTCTCAAAACTATTAGAGTTCCAATCACTTCCCCAGCAGCCAGCACCTTACCTTAGCAATCTTTTGAGGCTGGGCATGTCCAAGTGCACCCACAACAAATACACCTTTATTTGAGGAAATGATTCCATGTGAGGAGGCATGTTCAACTTTGAGGGCAGACATTTGAGCGCCAGTATCTACTAGAAAAGTTACAGGAACTTTATGGGGACCAATAGGAAAGGTTGTTATTAAGTCTCCTTTGTAATTTTTGGTAAGTCTTCTTGTGAAAAGCCACCCTCTTGTCCCCCAGTTCACCTACTGAGGACAAAGGAAATCTCATGGCTGTTACGGCCAAACATTTTTGCTAAAGAAAGAAAACACTGCTTGAGCCCAGAATATTTTTTTTTTTTGTTCCTTATTTTTAGCAATGTGTTTTCAAATAAACCTAAGAGAACTTGTTCAAAGAATAATAATTAGGTGAACTTTGCTGATTTTTATCATGTTAATGGGGTTTTTTTTGGGGGGGCTTCTCTTTTTTTCAGATTCCAGAGTGTTTGAGGGATAGTTATCCCAAACCTGATCAGCCCTGTTACTTGTATGTAATAGGAATGGTGTTAACGACTCCTCTACCTGATGAGCTCAACTTCAGGAGACGAAAGCTATATCCTCCTGAGGATACAACAAGATGCTTTGGCATATTGACAGCCAAACCTATACCTCAAGTAAGGAATCTGTTTCCTTTCCTTTTTCGGCCTGCCTCGCAACCTGTTATTTTCTACTTACAAAGTGAAGAGTTGGAAATGACCATAAATGATCTTGTAACAAGTAACCTCCAGAAAATAAGCAACACTCTATCCAATCAAGTTGCCACTTCTTTTTCCGTCTTTAGGGACCGAACAATCTATTTTTGCCAAATTTTTGGTTTAGAAATTTAGTATTTTGCATTGGCAAATTCAAGATGTTCCTCCTTTTTTGTATGAGGTATGATAGGAGTAGACATACCAGCTACGAAGGTGACCTGCACTGCACTACCTAATCTATACAGAAGCTATGGTAACAAATCCTTTCAGCATTCCTAGTCTTCAGCAAAAAAAAAGCAGCCTGTGGTGATTGAAATTGGCACCTCTTGCTTCAGCAAAATTTTGACAGGCATTTTCTGTTGGTGAGACTCATCTGAAGATTTTTTCAAATTGTATGTTCTGTTTTCCATGTAAGGCATTTCAGGAATATAGCTGGTTTTCAGGAATATAGCTGGTTTTCACATTTCTTTTTTCATAATAGAAAATATTTCCTTTTCTACTTAGCTTTTATAAAAAGAAGAGCTGTAAAACACAAGGAAAATTATTAAAAAAAACAAATCAGTCATTCTTTAACATTCACAGTCTCATCTATAATTGAAGGGTCACCTTAGTTCAAACTTCTGATCCTGTTTGATCTGATTTCCTGTAGGGTTAGTCAAGCAGTACCTCAATCTGCACTAAACAACCAGTACTCTGTAAAGGAAACCCACTTTGTATTTTCTTTTGTGTTTTCTTTCGATTTTGTTTCTGTTTAGATTCCTCACTTTCCTGTGTATACTCGCTCTGGAGAGGTTACAATATCCATTGAGCTTAAGAAATCTGGTTTTACTCTGTCTCTGCAAATGCTTGAGCTGATAACACGACTCCACCAGTACATTTTTTCACATATTCTTCGTCTTGAGAAACCTGCACTAGAGTTCAAACCTACAGAAGCTGATTCAGCCTATTGTGTTCTACCTCTAAATGTTGGTAAGAACAAAAATTTTGTAAGTTACAACTTGTCAGAAAAGTTCAGAAACTGGAAAACTGAGTTATGCATTTTCCTTTTAAAGTTGATGACTCCAGCACTTTGGACATTGACTTTAAGTTTATGGAAGACATTGAGAAATCTGAGGCACGTACAGGCATTCCCAGTACACAATATACAAAAGAAATGCCTTTTATTTTCAAGTTAGAAGATTACCAGGATGCAGTTATCATTCCACGGTGAGTACTTTAATAGTTTAGATGTGTAACTAAACAAGTGTAGGGTTTTTTTTTTTTTTTTTATTTATACAAACACTTGTAATAAGGGCATGTTATTATCTGCAGCAGAATTGCTCTTTAAGAACTGTATGCTGTTTGTCTGAAGATATCTGGTAGCATTTCAAATAATTTAAAGATTTTTTAAATCAATAGTTAATCTTATATTATTAGGATTTAAGTGTTTAGGCATCCCAAGCATCATTACATTTTCATAATGAATAGTAGAGCTCACCACAAAACTTACAGAGTATTCTGATAAAACACTGCAACTTCATCAAGAATTACTGAAACCAGTTTTAGTTTGGAAGACTGCATGGGAGTCTATTCTCTGGTTACTGCTTATGCACACCAAAGGCCTGCTAAAGGAAGGTATCATTCTGGTAGATGGGAAAATTACACATGATAAAGAATTTAATAGAATAGAATCTTTATATTGAGTGATACTCATTTTATCTACTGGATATGCAAAGGTTCTTCAGAATTGGTAGGCTTTCTGGAGGCTCAGTTATTCCCTATGGACCAACTGCCTTGTATTATACATAGTATATTGTAAACGGTGGTACTTGCAGGATATATTGAGAGTACAAGTCTAAGCTTAAACTTTATTTTTTGACCTCATCTGTCTCAGACTTTCTTTTTTAAAGAAGCTGAAAAGTCTCAATAGTGTGTAAGTTTTATTTAGAGATACTATTTTTTTAGAGTTTCTGTTTAGATATTTCAGTAGAAACTTAAAATGACAGATGCAGCAGGTCAAAGTGTGAAATATCTTTACTGAAATTATTTTCATTATCTTTTGGTATTATTACTCGTATTTTCCAGGCATGTTTATCACCATAGTTTCCAATGAGCCTTGGTAGCCACAAAAAAAAGATGTCACAGGCTGGCTTTAATTTTAATATTCTGCCTGTAATACAAGAACTTCACTGTCCTTGAAAGGCTTGTGAATTTACCTTGCTATGTATTTGAGGTTTTATATTTTAACTTTTTTGGAGGATGACTTGGTTAAAATGCCAGTTTAGACATGAGGTAGTACAGTCGTTGTATGCAGAGGAACTCGCTTTCTGCTGATGTAGAATACTACATTGGAGACCAGATGCTAAAAAGCCAAATTATCAAGCTTAGGTGTTTTGAATTAAGAAATTATCATTTGTAGCATTACTGCTATCCAGAGCTTGATTTTGTATTACATATTGAAGACCTAAACCCTCAATTTAAATTTTATTTTGTAGAGGGAGTTTCACAGATTATAGATTGACTTTATTCATCTTTGCCTTAAAGCACATTTCTCATTTAGCATTTGAGTTAGCGAGATAAATTACTTCTACAACAAAGAGACTCCTCATTAACCAATAATCTTAAGTGCACTGTTTAACTGTTAATCTCCTGACCGTGTTAGAACATGAAGAACTTAACAAAAGCTTTGTTGTAATGCCAAAATATTATTGGTTTTTAGATATCGAAATTTTGATCAGCCTCATCGATTCTACGTAGCTGATGTCTACACTGATCTTACTCCACTCAGTAAATTCCCTTCCCCTGAATATGAGACTTTTGCCGAATATTACAAAACAAAGTATAATCTTGACCTTACCAATCTTAACCAGCCACTGCTGGATGTGGACCACACATCTTCAAGGTAACAATAGTCATATTCTGTATCTAATGTTTGTAGTTTGACAGTAAATTGCCTTTTTTTTTTTTTCTTCTTTAAAATATGAAATAAAGCTGAGGATTTGTGTCTTCCAAAATGATTACTGATTTATTTTTTTTTCTTGAGAGATACTTAACTTATGTAACAAGAACTATAAATTGAGTGGTTTTTCCCAAAGGTAATAGCACTGTCACTTCAGAGTGCATTGAACTTGAATACTAAGCAACTTAAGAAAGTTTAGGCTACTAAGTTCTATTCATTAATTATGTACTTACACCACAGTATTTTCACATGGTTTTTAGACTTAATCTTTTGACTCCTCGCCATTTGAATCAGAAGGGAAAAGCACTTCCACTAAGCAGTGCTGAGAAGAGGAAAGCTAAGTGGGAAAGTTTGCAGAATAAACAGGTAAAATAGAAGCATCTAATTCAAGTGGACTCTCTTAACAGTGATCTGGTGGCTACCTTTACAAGGAAAATTCTTTTCTTCCCCCTCCTCTCCCAGATACTGGTTCCTGAGCTCTGTGCTATACATCCTATTCCAGCATCACTGTGGAGAAAAGCAGTTTGCCTCCCCAGCATACTTTATCGCCTGCACTGCCTTTTGACAGCAGAGGAACTAAGAGCTCAAACGGCCACTGATGCTGGTGTAGGGGTTAAATCACTTCCTGCAGATTTCAGGCATGTATTTTTCAATGTGATGTCTTACTTACAAGGTGGAAACAACTATTACTGCATGAATTATAAGACTGGTAACTCTTGTTTAACTCAGGGCACTTCTCAGTGAAACAGTTAAAAAATACTTGATCCTGAGAGGTGGAGTTACATGTTGCAGTCATTGTTCTTTTCAGAAGGCTGTGGCTCTTTTTAAATTGTGTGTGTGTGTATGTTGAGTCTTCTTGGCTTGCGCTAGTATTTTTTTTTGTTAACAAACCTCCTGTTTATCTTTACAGATACCCTAACTTGGACTTTGGATGGAAAAAGTCTATTGACAGCAAGTCCTTCATCTCTCTTCCTAACTCCTCTGTAGTAGAGAATGAAAATTACTGTAAGCACAGCACAATTGTAGTCCCTGAAAATGCTGCACATCAAGGTGCTAATAGAACCTCTTCTGCAGAAAACCATGACCAAATGTCTGTGAGTTACAGAACATTGCTCAATGAGTCACCCAGTAAACTCCAAATTGATGTCTCGGTAGAACTTGCAGCAATTAATGGTGTTTCTTATAATAAAAATCTTGCCAATGGCAATTGTGATTTAGTTAACAGAGACTTTTGCCAAGGAAATCAGCTGAATTACTGCAGGCAGGAAGTACCTGTACAACCAACTACCTCATATCCCATTCAGAATTTATACAACAGTGAGAACCAGCCCAAGCCCAGCAATGAATGTACTCTACCGAGTAATAAATACCTTGATGGAAATGCTAACAGATCTACCTCAGATGGATGCCCCATAATGGCAGTGACCACCAGTACTTCAAAAGCTATTAATCTTTCAAAAGACAGAGCAGATTCTGAAAAGAGCCCTTGCAGTGGGTACTCCTCAAAAACTCTCGGTCCTAATCCTGGTCTGATTCTTCAAGCTTTGACTCTTTCAAATGCTAGTGATGGATTTAACCTGGAGCGGCTAGAGATGCTTGGTGATTCATTTTTAAAGCATGCCATTACTACATACTTGTTTTGCACTTACCCTGATGCTCACGAGGGACGGCTGTCATACATGAGAAGCAAAAAAGTGAGTAGTAATTATCCAGCTGTACTATGTAAAAGGCATGCTGTAACATGCTATGTATATGAATTTTTTGCCAGAAGGTTGAATGGGAACAGGTTGATTTAATTCCACAGCTTTGTTCATTATACACTGAGTATCATGCATATGAGGAATAAAAAAACAGTACTAAGAGCTTAATGCTGCCATAACTGTGATTGATTGCAACTGTTTTCTGCAGTTCAGTTGAAATCTAAACCAGCTGATTGTGAATCTAAGAAAGGACAGGATTGAATGAAATAAAAAGTTCTGGGTTAGTGAGAACATTTGGTGCACTGAACCTTTGGAGCTGTATTGAATAGAAGTTGTTTTAATAGCAGTGCTTGAATGAAGGATTGAATTAGCAGCACAGAGCTTTAGGTTGCAGCTTTACTTGGCCTTTCCTTTGTTTCCTCAAGAAGATAACTTCCCTTGAAATTTTCAGCACTTAAAAATGAAGCAACAAAATTTGTGAAAGTATTTTAGAGTAAATGTAAACAGTAGGGAGCAGAATCTTAAGTTCTGCTGCTGCTTGAATAATCAACCATGAAAACTTCTGTTTATTTTGTTTTTTCTTCCACATGATGTGATAATTTCAATTAAATGCCAAGGCACTGATTGTCTACCTCTGATAAAACACATCACTCTGAAAATGAAATGATTGTATAGTTTAATCTTGGAAAATAAGGAGGGTGAAATAAGTTGCACTGTTCAAATAAAAGAAGTGATTGAATATTCAAGTTCAAATTTCAAGACTTCAGAATATGCAAAGTGCATTTAAAAAGAGAAAAAAAGATCAGTGGTTGATAATTTAAAAGGAAATATATTTGTATCTGAGAATGCTTTTTCCCCTTCCCTTTAAAATACTTATAATCATTTTAGAGGCTATCAAAATAACATCTGGATTATGACTTAAAAAGTGTTATAAGGAACTGTTTTAACACTTTCTACTGCCAAGGTTGAGGTCAATCTACCTATAAATAAGAGTATTTTCCTTCCGAATGTAGTGTGAATGATGATTATTTATATTGGTAATAAATAATGCTTGTACAGGTTCTATTTACTATTATTTAAAAGTAGAAAATAGATTGCTTTGGGAGGAGACTGTAATATATTACATTTTTTTTAACTGAACCAGTCCTACCCAGTATGCTTGGCCTCAGAAAAAGACAAAGATGTGTGTCTTGGTTTGAGTTGGTTCTCCTGTACTACAAAAGCTGAACTCCCTTTTAAGAGTTGGAGAAAATACATAATAACACAGGATCCAGCTTGACACATAACATTTTTTTGCTCCTTTTGCCTTTTAGCCTATTTATGTAAATGTGTGTCCAAAGGTTTATCAGAATGTTCTTCTTAAAGGTCAGCAACTGTAACTTGTATCGCCTTGGAAAAAAGAAAGGACTGCCAAGTCGAATGGTGGTGTCGATTTTTGATCCCCCGGTCAATTGGCTTCCTCCTGGTTACATAGTAAATCAGGACAAGAGCAACACTGACAAGTGGGAGAAAGATGAAATGGTATGAATTTATGTAACTAAGTTGATGAGTAGTTATTTGTGTATCTGTATTCTTTCACCCCTACCTCAGCCATCACTCCTATATGCTGTTTTCAGCAAAGAAAAGGTAAATCCGTGTATTTCTTTTCTTTCTAAAACTTCTCTGTAAGAAAATGAGAGGAAAACTGATTCTAACCAGAACCTGAAGTACAGAAAGTTATTGCATGTCATCCAGTATTGAGTGTAGATATTAATGGAGAAGCAGAGAAGAAAAGCTTTTCTAATGATATTTAGCCTGCTCCCAGGAGTTTTTTGGAAGTTTCCGTTGGAAATTTTAAATGCTGTCATCATCACTGCTTTAGCTGTAAGATGTTCAGGCAGAACACTGTCAGCTTTTTAATAAACAATGAGTTTGTTTTTGTAGAATATATGGAAAAGAGTTGGTGTTTTTCATAGTGCTGAGGCAGATAGAAGAGTCGAACTGACTTGAATATTGAATGTTCAGTATTCATGGCTGCTGGCTACACCATGGGTAGGACTGAGAGCTGCTTCTCGTGTCAAATACAGTGCTGGCTTAAGCTCTCTCACTGGCACCCTCACTGTCTTATCAAACACTTCACAATGACTAATCTTAATGAGGAAAGATTGACAGTGTTTTATGATAGTCTAGGAGTAGAAGAACATGTTCAGAAATACCAGCAATCATAGCAGGCAGTAACATGACAGAGTTGAAGTGTTTCAGACTGGTTTGGAGTTGAGGGGAAGGAGGTAGAAGGACATTTTCTTGTTTCCCCATTCTGAATACCACACTCAGACTGTAGAACCACCAGAGGGCACATGAGAGTACCGTTAGGTGGATGTACTGTGCAAATAAATGTTTATTGCAGAATAAAACAACCTGATTATTGTGGTTCTATCCTGTGCCAAGATTGCATTTCAGAGAGACTTCCTGCTATACCTTTCTGGAAAATGAGATAGTATGTTTGGGAATGGAGCTAATTGTTGGTTTTTAAAAAGTTTCAGTTTTCCACAACATTTCAGTGGCCTCTTCCTCTGTGATTGTCACTGTTTATTTGTAAATAAAACATGCAGTTTCAGACCAAAATGCAGAGTGATGCAACTAAACAGTGGGGGCGGGGGGGTTGTGCCAAGTAGGTATTTTACTTTCTTGGATGTAAATTTCATTTTACATCCATGGGATGATGGTCTATAACTGAAAATAAAAATCTCATTATGACAAATTATTACTAAAACAGAGTAGTCAAATGTTAGTATTTATCAAGCTTTACTAAGGGGAAGAATCTTTCTTCATTCATTATATCAAATGGCTGATTTCCAAAAGAGCATTAAAAAACCACTTAATGTGTATATTGCATCACCTTTTAATAGGCAATAACTTACTGAAAATTAGTCAGGTATTATTTAAGAAAAAAATCATTTTTCTGGGATTCATTGGGGTTTTTTTATGTTAATATTAATGCTAATATATATTAGCATTTTTAAATGCTAATAGCAAAAAAATTAATGATCAGAATTTCATTCTGTTTCCTTTAGCCACTGCTCATCCTTATCCCTTGGAATTCTTCTCTAATGTACAAAAAGTAATGTACAGGCACTGTTAGGATAGTTCATGTAGCTGTTCTGCTACTTACAATTTCATTTTCAGAAACTTGTGAATGAAACCACAGTAAAAATGTATAATTTGTTCCATCTTTATAAAAAAAGATGCCAAAATCCATGTTGGAGCATCCTTATAGAAATGTCTCAGTCAGAGACTTTTTTTGATTTCAGTAGTAAGTGTGGCAGTAAGTAAGTGGTTTGTAACAAGAAAAAAGCAGCACTTGTCATTGTTGGGACTGGTTAAATTAATCTTAAGTTTTATATTACTATAAGTATCTAAAATAACTATCTTAAATCCAGTTTTGATATCTCTTTTTGATCAGTAGAAGTTACTGAAATCCATTCTCTGTTTGTGTGAGATAAGGAAATACAGCAGCAGGAATTCTTCCAGCAGAATGTCTAAGCTTCTATAGCCATTTCTTTTTCCTCTCCTCTCATTACTAAGCTTGACTAAGCCTGGTCTATCCCAATGAGGAACACTGAGATCTGTTTGATCCATAGAAAGTTTTAAGTGCTGCCTAGTGCCCCTTACAGCTGCCACCCATCTACACCTCTGGATGGGTGTGCATTTTGCTCAAAGGGAAGCATCCCCTGTGGTAGCATCTGGTTCACAGATTTGCAGGATTTAGTGACTGAGCCCTACCATATAACTTGCATAGGTTCAGGACAGATAAAATCTTGATTCAAAATGTTGTTGGCTTTCAGAAGTCAGTCCAGGAAAATGCTTTGAATCTGATCTTGCTCCTATCAAATTCAGTGGCAGAATTCCTACTGACATCAGTGTTGCTGTGTTGAGCCTGTTAATAGTCCTTTTGATGTTAGAAAGACTACTAGTGCATTTAGCTAATATGTTTTAAGTGCTTTCCTGGATAGGGGCCATGGTAAATTGTAAAGAATTACATAGTTTGGGAATATCAGTGTTCAATTTTTAATTTACGCCAGTCCATACCAATTTGTTCAATATGAGGAGGGAAAAGACACAAGACATCATTAATTTTGCTGTTGTGGGTGTGTATGTAAATATTAGAAATTGGATGACGATTTTGCCTTCTCTTTTATTAGTTAGGAACTTTTATTAGGCTAGAAGTATAACCTGAAAAAAAAAAAACAAACCTGGACAAACCCCCACTGAATGCATTTTCCATGTAGAAGGGTGTGGAAAAAAATATTTAAAATTGCATTGTTTCAGTGTTTGTAATAACAGCCTTACCTAGCAGCTTGAACTTTCATATACTTCCTAAAATTTGAATTTAGAATTTTCTGTTGTTTATTTTCGTATGCAAGCGCATAATGTTTAGTGGATATAAGGTTCATTGTGTGTGCCCCACATTCCAGTACAAACACAGGTTCCTATGAAATGGATCATGTGCTATGTGTAGAACACACCTATTGTAGGTTAGTCCAGTTCTTGTGTAAGTTGAGGTTGTATTGTGCATCTGATCAGACAATGTACTTAGAAACATAAAAAAATTTGTATTATTATTAGGAGAGACTTCTCATGTCCTGCTTTTCTGATCTTTCTGAAGTAAAAGTGTTTCATTTCCCTCTTCAGCCCCTTTTTTTTCTTTTTTGTGTGTTCTTTCACAGACAAAAGAAAACATGTTGGCTAATGGTAAACTCGATGATTATAATGATGATGAAGAGAATGAAGACCTAATGTGGAGGTTGCCCAAGGAAGAAACAGACTTTGAAGATGATTTTCTGGAGTATGATCAGGAGCATATCAAATTCATTGATAATATGTTAATGGGATCAGGGGCTTTTGTGAAGAAAATTTCACTCTCACACTTTTCAACCACTGATTCAAACTATGAATGGAAAGCACCCAAAAAGTCATCCATGGGTAATGTTCAGTGTTCATCAGATTTTGATGATTTTGACTACAGCTCTTGGGATGCTATGTGCTATCTGGACCCTAGCAAGGCTGTTGAAGAGGATGATTTTGTAGTGGGATTCTGGAATCCATCAGAAGAAAACTGTGGTGTTGATGCAGGAAAACAGTCAATCTCCTATGACTTGCATACAGAGCAGTGTATTGCTGACAAGAGCATTGCAGACTGTGTGGAAGCCCTGTTGGGCTGCTATCTGACCAGCTGTGGTGAAAGAGCTGCTCAGCTTTTCCTGTGTTCATTGGGGCTGAAGGTGCTCCCTGTAATTAAAAAGACTGATTGGGAAGGCACTCTGTGTGCTACCAGAGAGAACTGTAACAGTGAGCAGAAGAATCTTTCACCAAATTCTGTTTCTGCTTCTGTAGCTAATTCAGAGCCTTCTCTGTGTAAAGACCTGGAGTATGGCTGTTTGAAGATTCCACCAAGGTGTATGTTTGATCACCCAGATGCTGAAAAAACCCTAAATCACCTTATTTCTGGTTTTGAAAACTTTGAGAAGAAAATAAATTACAGTTTTAAGAACAAGGCTTATCTTCTTCAGGCATTTACTCATGCCTCTTACCATTATAATACCATTACTGGTAAGTTGTTTTGAAAACGCTCTATAGTTTTTTCTCCATATTGCAAAAGCAAGAGAGGTAGTATCTTGTGTTTCCATATACAGGCTTTTTTTAGACAGCACATGTTACAATAGTCTTGGAATACAGTACCATAAAAAATAGTATTTTGCTCACTATTTAGAGAGGGATACTTGTATCTCAGTGAGTATTCATATTTTGACTTGATGTGGATACAGTATACAGTTACTGAGGCCTGACCAAGTTTCAAGAAACAGCATCAGTCATAAATGCTCTATCACTAACTGTATATGACTGACATTAGGTCCTCATTTAATGGACGTAAGTTCTTGTAGAACTCTGGAAAATTGCCATGTACTTCAGGAAATAGCAGTCATATTTTCCAAATATATTTAGCAAATTTGTTCTGTAATTGAATCCCAAGAATGCTATACTTTGTACTCTTGAAGATGAACTGACTACAGATTATATTAGGTGAAAAATCTATAGATAGAGTGCAGAATGTGGAGACTACCCTTTGAAGCTGTGAATTCAAAGTCTTAAATTAAGTCTGGGCATTTTATTGAGTAAATATTTCAAGGCCAAGTTTGAAGTAATTGACTAAATCAGACTAAATATTAGTTTCAAATTAACATTTAATGTTTCTGTACAAGATCTCACAAAAGATTATACAGCGGTAGAAATTTGTATTTCTGTGATCTTTAATTGCTCTTGCATATACTAATGATTGTAATATTTGTTCATTCTAAAACTTGCATATTTTTCTACAAATATGCAATCAAAAGCAAACCATGGTACAATTCCAACCCTATTTGTAGTGATGGGCAAATTTCTTTTCAGTCAGCAATTTTCCTCATAGTGAATTGTGCTCTTATTCGAAGGAGTGAGAAAGCTTTCATTAAAGAAATAAGTTATCTTGTAATACTACTACACTGAGAAATGGTTCTGTCAAAACACAGAAGTACTCCTTTGGTTTCTCGTTGTACGGGGTATTATGCACATGTGTATTTACCTTTTGCAAATATTTCACAAAACTTAGTGAAAGTAAATGATTTATTTTTAGACATACATAAATATCTGTATATACACTACCAGAAACCTTGAGGCATAGCATCCAGTTAAAATTACATTGTTGAAACTGTAGGAAAACTTTTGATTTCATTTCTGTTTACCAAGTGAGACAACTGTGAATAGTTGTTACCTGTAACTTTTTCTCTTTACGGAGTAGCTAGCAGTGATCTGGCAGTGTCTTAGGTTCAGCTGCTATAAAAGCCACTTTAGTGCTTAGGAGTCAGTTCACTCTCATGGTAACTTCTTTAGTAGTTTGTCTTCTTCCTTCTTAAACTACCTGCCTGTATTTGCATTCAAGAGGGTTTTTGCTTCTGTTTGTGTTCTAAAAATAGATGTTCTTAGCTCTCTGTTCCCATGGCCCTTGTCAATTATCAAAAAAGAAAGGGCTTGACAGTTCTGCTTTCCAGTTTAAAAGACATATCCTGAATAGGGGTCTTTGTTGAAGCTGTCTTAACGTGTGGCAAATCAGACAAAAAACTCAGATTTTGTGTTCCCCTGCTCTTAATACATTGATTTTTATATTAATTGGGGTTTTTTTTGTTTGTTTTTTGTGTGTGTGTTTGGGGTTTTTTTGGGGTTTTTTTTGGTTTTTTTTAGTTTTAACTGTTACAGTTTTCAGATTAGCCTGCTGGGAGAATCTCCTAAATTTACTTTTTGATGTTTCTCAGCACATGAAGATCTCAAGTAAAAACACTAATTGATTATAAACACAGCTGTTTTTCTACCCTGCCAAATTAACTTTTTGTTCAGAATTGGCTTTGTTATTATATAGAGTTCCTGGTTTTCCTGATTTCTTGTTTTTTTAGTATTTCATTAGCAATCTCTTTAAACACGAGGATACTTCTTTTAAAAAACAGATTGTCTTCTCTGAGCATTGGTTAGTTTGTGGAATTTACATGGCACTGTACCAAACTTCTTATCCAGAAAGCCTGGAAAAAATATGTGTGTTAAACTTAATTGTGGTGTTGTACATTCTTTTATTTCCAATGCTTTAAGATTGTTACCAGCGCTTAGAATTCCTGGGAGATGCAATTTTGGACTACCTCATAACCAAGCACCTTTATGAAGACCCACGGCAACACTCTCCAGGAGTTCTTACTGACCTACGATCTGCTCTAGTCAATAATACCATTTTTGCATCATTAGCTGTAAAGTATGACTACCACAAGTACTTCAAAGCTGTCTCTCCTGAACTCTTTCATGTTATTGATGACTTTGTGCAGTTTCAAATGGAAAAGAATGAAATGCAAGGAATGGATTCTGAGGTTAGTGGAAGTAGAAGAAATATGTTCAGTATCTGATTTGAAGCATGTCACTGGATTTCTTAGCATTTTTGTAATGTTCTGTGCACACAGCTAAAGAAGCAGGCTCCCAGTAATAAAAGGATGCAATATGCAAAGTAAAATATACCTTTCAGAAAGTATAAAATCAATTAAAATTTACAGAAAAAAATACTTTGAAAGTCATTTGCCTCTATGTTTTTGTGTGGCACTTGATTTTAGTCGTTGTTTTGCTCTTGTGTAGTTAGAACAATGTGGGGGACACACTTAGCTTGCTGCTTTCACCAACTGATAGGAAGCACTGCTACAATACAAAATTGTGCTGGAGTTGCACTAAGTCACGTAGTGTTGACTCATGCTTGTGTCCATACAACATCATGACCAAAGCTGCCTTGGCACAGTGCTGGGATTATTAAATGTACTACACTGACAAGAGATTTCTGGGTTTTTCCTTACTATTTGTACTGGAGGAGATGTTATTGCACTATACTCAAGTATGTCAGACATGATCCTAAAGGCATTCTGCTAGCCAGGGAAACATTATATGCATCTTCCAAGTAAGCCACTTTAAAAATAGTTTCACTGAAAACCTGTAAACACAGGTCATATTTTGTGCTGTGCAGGAAAGCTGATGATAATGAACCTCTTCTTTCTGGAGAATGTGGTAAAAGTAATTAATCTGTGTAAGCTTGTTAGGAAATCTGTGCAAGCAAGGACTTTGTGAGTCAAGTTCTAATCAGAATATGGAAGAGATGGACTTCACATTATCCTTCTTTGAAAGTGTTACCCAGTAGATGCCCATAATAATTAGTCTTCTGAAAAACTGACCAATCTCTTAAATATACAGTCTAACAACATGCCAGCACTAAATAAGCATGTTATTTTTGTATTTGGTTTTTTGGGTTTTTTTTCTGATAGACAACTTAAAACTTTAGGAATCAAAGTATTTCAGTCACATATATGTTCACAGCCCTTGTACGCTGTTGCAGAGTGAAAACCATGTTTTGAGGGAAAAATTAATTAAAATTTGAGTAAGAAATTTGTCACTGACATTTGGGTAATATAAATTACATTAGAGGATTAAACTCTTATCTCTTTGTTTTCTCCACAATATGAGTAAAAAGTCTAGGAACTTATTTTGAGAGCTTAGAGTGTTGTTTTTTGCTTTGTTCAGTTTTTGCAAGTATGCAAAAAGAAACTTTCACCAAAGTTGCAACCAAATTGTGTGATAGCTGTTTCAAATAAAATCCTTGTTTCACTCTCCCTGCGCCTGCTCCCTATCTTGGTCTGGCACTGAATTACTGAAACTCTTATTTCATCACTTAATGTAAGAGTCTTTGTTTCTGCAGTTCATGCCAGCTAGACTGGTTTCCATGTGTGTCTCCACGTCATCTGCTTTTCTATTTTTTCAAATCTCACTTGTGAAACATCTGTCCCTTGCCTTACAGCTCTTAGTTTCTCTCTTCTTCTGTTATTTCAGAATAATGCAAAAGTGCTTCAGTTTACACTTGGTATGAAGTACCGTATTGAAAGCACTTGGACGTGGTTTTTAATGTCAGAATTCCCATTTGTATTGCTGTATGCTTCAGGTCTTGTTTGACTTACTTCAGGTAGAAATATTGGATGGAACATGTTTATGAAGTATTGTGGTCACTCTTAAGAGGACTGAATTGGATTTTAAACCCCAAATGGAGTGAGAGAGTAGCTGCTGGGAGGGAAGACTGACAAACTTATTACTCTTCAGGCAGAGTAGCATAATGGTCAAAATCTTTGTTTTCAAGTTACTTTGTTTGGAGTTAGGCAAATGTATATTACATGTGTTTAAAGTATTTTAGTAAAGGATTAGATTAGTTCAAGACCTTTAACATGTACACTGAAAGCTTATTTTTGATAATGAGAATATAGATTATTGTCTTAAATTGATAACCTAGAAGAAACCACTGCGTGCTGCACTCAACACCTAAACATGTCTGTTTGCTCAATCTAGTGGTGGTGTTTTTCAGTTATTAATGTCTTGTTTTACTGGTGCTTGTTTCATGCTTGTCTTCAGAGGTAAATAAGGTAAGGAAAGGTACACGCAGCTTTCATTCAGAGACTGGACTTAGAGTTTTAAAAGTCTCTTTTTGGGAGATATATAATGTGTGAACTCTTCCTTTGTTATGGGTATGGGTAGCTTTCTAGTATTTACTGATAGAAGTCTGGTTCTAATTGGGAAAAACAGACCCAATTATAAATTGATATAACCAGCAGCTTGGCTTCACTGACGAATAAAACAACAGTTTTGCTGTGGAAAGCTGTCAATTAAAAACTTAAAGGAAGCATCACAGGGTACAGGATATAAGAGAGCTTACATTTCTGAAGATCTTTGTTTTACTGTAAGTGAAGCAATCATTTCTCTCTTTTCCCCCCCTTCTCTCTCCCTCCCACTCTTGTCTTTTTTTAATTGCCAACAGCTCAGAAGATCTGAAGAAGATGAAGAAAAAGAGGAAGACATTGAAGTACCAAAGGCCATGGGGGATATATTTGAGTCCCTTGCTGGTGCCATTTATATGGATAGTGGAATGTCTTTGGAAATGGTTTGGCAAGTGTACTATCCAATGATGAGGCCACTAATAGGTATTGCCAGATTCCAGAAAATTACTAATAATTAAGTGCCATCTGCTGTGAAAAGAACAAAGTTAATTTTTGGTTTTCAATTTTTTTTCCCAAATAGAAAAATTTTCTGCTAATGTGCCCCGTTCCCCAGTGCGAGAGTTGCTGGAAATGGAGCCAGAGACAGCCAAATTTAGGTAAGAATATACTTTCTTCCATGCACACTGACAGAAAGTGTTTCTAAACTGCTTCGTGAACTACAGAGAATTTTTATATGTCACAAAGTAGTTGTAATTTCTTTTGCACTAAGCAGCTAACCTAATCATCATGTCCACTGTTCTTTATTTCTTTCCCTTGCCTAGATTTCTGAGAAATGTAATGATTTCTGTTTAATTTTACTGCTTTAACTTCTGTAGAAAAAAGAATGTAGGTCTCTTATTTCACATTACCTTGCCTTGGCAGTAAGTAATTCTTGTGTATATTTTTGCAGTCCTGCAGAAAGAACTTACGATGGAAAGGTCAGAGTTACAGTGGAAGTTGTAGGAAAGGGAAAGTTTAAAGGTGTTGGCAGAAGCTACAGGATTGCCAAATCTGCAGCTGCAAGAAGAGCACTACGAAGCCTCAAAGCAAATCAACCTCAGGTCCCAAACAGCTGAGACTCCTCTTAAAAATAAATGAAATGGGGAAAAAATAACATACAAATAAAGCAAATTTTTAAAAAAAAGTTGATGTCGAGAGGAACAAATTGGAAGACAGAATTTAAAGTTTGTTTGATAACAGAATAGATAACAAAACATTTAACATGTATAAAATTTTGGAACTAATTGTAGTTATAGTTTTTTGCGCAAACACAATCTTGTCTTCTTTCCTCACTTCTGCTTTGTTTAATCACGAGAGTGCTTTAATGATGACATTTAGCAAGTGTTCAGAATAATTGTTGTCAGGTCTTTTTGGTTTACTTTTCTTGTCAGTACAGCTTTGCTTAGTATTAGAAGGCCAGGGAGCTTATGCCTAATGCAGTTGCTAGATTTATATATATAGTAATCTTGGAATTCTTCAATCTGTGCACTAGTGCCAGTCATAAAGCAGTTGATAAACTGTACTGGATGATTGGGTATAAGAAAGATTAAGTGTGCCAGTATTTTCCTTTTTATTTTCCTTTTTTTTTCTCTCTCCATGTCATCTTTTTACATTAAGATGACATTCCCAATCATTATTGCACTTATTTGTTAGGGACAGATTTTAATTGAAATGGCTGGCATACTGGTAGAGGAGAACTTTGGTTTCCTTATGCCACACAGTCTTGCATAAAAAAAGGTTCTTGCCTTAAAAATAAATAAACCCTCATTAATAATCTTTAATTTCTGATCTTTTTTGGAACAAACTGTTTTACATTCCCTTCATTTTCTTATGCATTTTACAATGATACAGCTCTATATTTACAGTACAACTCATTACTATAGCTGTGACTTATTACAGGATTATAATAGAAATTATATTCATATATATGTAATTAGGTTATTTTTAACAATTCTGAGGAGGTGGTTAGTCTACAGTTTTTTTTATACCATAAATGAAATGTGGTCTTTGGTTAAAATTCCAATTTTACACAAACCTGCAAGCTCGATAGTTCCAATACTGGAAACAGCAACAAATAATTGCACAGTGCAAACTGTCACTAACAAAATAACCTTAGACATATCACACCTAAGATATGCTGCAGATTTTATAGTCAATTGGTTACGTATTTAACAAACAGAGCACCTTTACACTTAGAGATATTTCCACGTAAATTTCTTACTGTACTTTTCAGAGTTGCATGCATATTTCATCTACCAAAGCTGTGCTGTTAAATAACATGAAAGTTGATGTTTGAGATATAACTGCCGTACTTTTGATACATCTGTGATTTAGGTCCTTAATTTAGAGAAACTAGCTCATTGGTGTTTTGGTCTACTGGGAGCGTGGGGGGAAATCATACTTGTATTTTTTAGGCTTTGCCTATACTTCTTTAATTAGATTTTTGTAGGCACTCTTCACTTAAATACCTCAGTTCTTCTTTTCTCTTCTTTTTCTTTTTATTTTTGCATGCATTGGGTTTTTTTCTGTTTTGGTGCTATGTTTATATATTATGCTTGAAATTTTAATTTTTTGCACTGTAACTATAATACCTCTTAATTTACCTTTTAAAAAAAGCTGTGGGTCTTGTATTCCCACCAGTATCAGTAGAGGTTTGCTGCAATTTTGCCCTGTTAATTATGCTTGAAGTTTGAGAAAGCAGAGCGAGGTGTTTTAACGTTTTCCAGCACAATGGTTTGAACTTGATGCTGTGTCTTATGAACTAAATTACAAACAAATACTGTATTCCCTGCTTTTAAACCCTATTCCTTTCCTCACAAATGCACACTAAAACAAAACAAAAACTGTCAGCTCTTGCTTTCTTAACAAAAAAATAAAGTAAATGCCTTAGTGACAAGGGGCAGACATTAAGCTTTTCTGAAATACAGATTTCAAAAGTTCGTATATTTGCTGTCTCAGTCATTTTTCAGTCTGTGAAAAAAAGACCGTTCTTGTATTTGAAAGCTGCTTGTTTATAGGATTATTATCCTAAAGAAACCAAGAATTAAAATACTAACTTATAAAAAAGTCTAGTATTTGTTTGGTACTTTGGTCATGAAAGGAGGTATAAGAACTGCAAATGTAGATGATATGGTGATATGGAACAATAAAAACATGCAGTCCAAATTCTCAGATGTAAATTGCTTTGCGTTAGCTGTTTTAAAAAACTGAAAAAAAAAAGGTCACTGATTTAAGCTATAGCTTGCTTTGTGGTAGGACTGAAGTTTCTTAGTGAAAATACATGATTACTGATGTCAACAATTCTGTGTTTCTGGCCAGACATCAATCAGCAGATTAAATCAGACCATCTAGAAAGTCTTAAGTAGTTTTAATTGCATTATGAAAAGCTAAAATTTCAGTTACTCTTTGAATGCCTAAAATTCTTACTGATTGTTAAAAGGATATAGCTTCTCAGGGGTTTCAGGTAGTTGTTAGCAGTGAAGTGGTTACGGAGTGTTTGGGTGCAGACAAAATCAGCTGAACCTCCTCTGTGTTTCAGAACAGTTTAATGATCACTTTGTTACTAGATAAAGCGTATGAATTGGACATCCGAAATGTGTAGTGGCTGACTATAAAGTAGTTTCTGCTGCTGATGCATTTTTAAATGCGTTTTAAATGCCGCAAATTTTTCCAGTGTGACCTCATTGAAATACTTCTTATCCTTTGAGGCAGAAAATCCATATTAGTTTCCATGTTGTACATCTGTGTGTTTTACCCTGCAATTGATATGATTTTGATACTGGACAGTGTACGCTATTAAAGACCTAAATCTATCATTTGAAGGTTGGGATAGAAATCACTTGACATGCTATAAGCACAAGTGTAAGCGGACTGTTGCAGCCCATCTTCAAAGCAGCCACACAGGCTCATCATAAATGGTGTGGGGGTTAATTGGCATGAACCTTGGGGTTTTTTATCTAAGTCCTGTTATACTGTACTTTAAACAGTCCTCCTAACTATGCTGCGTTTTTATTTTTATGGCTTTTTTTTGCGCTGTTCTGTTCATGTAGCACAAATAAGCATTGCACTTGGTACCATGCTTTACCTCATTTCAAGGAAAAAATGCTTAACAGAGAGGAAAAATGTGGTTTGGCCTTGCTGCTGTTCTGATTTAATGACTTTGAAAAAGATAGTTTTTAATGCCTGCAATGTGTCATTTACTTGCACAACTTAAATAGGTCATTTGTAACGTCTGTGGCATTTTTACTGTACATGGAAAAATACAACAAAGAGGTGTAACAACTCTTGATTGTATTTTAAAGCTATTATTTTTCTACTACATCATTTTACTGTTATGTGAAGTAATTAAAATTAGAATGACCTCTGACTGACACTCCAGTAATTATCTCTGAACAAACCAACATTTTACACATATAATGGAATTTTTGGGAGAAGACAGCCCCTAATAATTTGGTCAACCTCAACTAGATCTGTCCAGTTTGAATATTGAGGGCCCAGTAGTGACTTCTTAAGTGTTTGTTCAGCTTGATGCTGCTAAAGTCCATACAAAAAAAAAGCCTACTATTTTAAAGTCTCATTACACAGTAGTATGTTGCAACTACCAAGTACAGAACTTGAACAAGAACCAGTTTTGGTGCTGGGGAGGAATACAGTGGTGGCCCAGGGATGAGGCGCCAGATCCTCAGCTGGTGCAAATTGATGTTGTATCATTTTAGTCAATGGAACTGCATTCATTTACTTACCTGAAGATCATGTGCTTGTATGTATGTTGCAGAGTTTTGGTTTTCCTCCTTGGGAGCAGATCAGATACAGAACCATCAACTGGAAAATGTAGGGGGTTTATGTTACTGCATATGACATAACATATGCTACATATTCTATGCATTTATCTGTACAGAAAATGAATTCCTTGTATCCCAGTTGCAGCAGCACATGCAGTCTAAAAATGACAAATAGCATTGTGTTCTGCTGTGATACTGCACTTGACTCTGACAGTATTCTGGGTTTGTTTTGGATGGGGTTCCCCATGAACCCATTCTCATGGAAATCTCTGTATTTTTTATATGAGAAGCATTTTGATTTTCAGTACTTAATTACTGACATTGATCCTTTTTCAGTTGCTCTAATATTCAAGAAGTTAAGTTCTTCACTTTTATATTAGATTTTAAACTTTAAACACTACAGTTCATGACCATCAAATGTAATCTAAATATCCGCTGTAATGCAATATGAATTATGTTAGCAAATATCTAGAGGTCATTGTAGTATACTCCACTAGCAGTTTAAATTAACTTCTTTCAAAGCTAACTACAATTCCTAAAAATAAATTTCACCCAATAAAGTCCTTCGGGTTTTCCCTCTTGTTATTTGAATGGCAACCACAGACTAATTGCTTTGTAGATGCACTCAGAATTTACTGCAGCAGCAAGTTGGGGAGAAAAATGTTTGTGAACAATAATTGGAAATTGCAGGCATTTTTATTGTAAATAGTGTGACTGAAAAGATGGTTAAAATCAAGTAGAAAGAATAACAAATATAATTTGATGGACAATAAAATATTTACCATCACATGCTGCAGCTGTCTTTAAGGGACATAAAATGTAATTCATTCATACTGTAATCATGCTGCAGAAGTTTGCAATCTGCACCTTATGGATCACAATTACCTTTAATAGTTTTTTGTAATAATTGTAGCTGAGTATATCTCCAATAAAGTTATGGTCTGTTCACCTTGTATTGTCGTTTTGGTTTTTTTTTTTTAGTTCCTGTTAATATCGCCATAAATCTTCTAGAGTTAACAAAAAAATTGCTGTTCAGTCTAAACTTAAAAAAATCATGAAAACATTTGTGAAAACAATATTTCTTCACCTTGTTTAAAGGCAAGTCTACTTGTCTCCTTCCTCTGATGAATGAACTGTCTTCAGAGCTATGTGAAGACTCTTAAGGGACACTCAGGTTAAAAATGATGGTGTATATGGTACAATTTGATCTCTGTGTTGACCATTATACCTGCAAAATGTCTGTTGTAGCTGGGAGGCCCCTGAGTACAAGGGTTCTGGAACACAGGTTTTCATGACTGGCACATGTTTTAAGAATAATATGTTAATATGAGCCCATAGTCTCAGCATTAATGTCAATTGTCATAATGTCAATTTCATTATTTTTCTGTTTGTTTTTTGTTAGTATTTTGTTTATCTTGAATATTGGCAGTCTGTTTGCAGAACGTTCTGACTGGCACAGTAGTGTCATGTGTCTTACGGAGAGAAGTCAGACCTGCCAGACAAAGACCAGGAATCTTCCTTTTTGAAAACATTACAACATAGTAGTCACTTGTTTGGCATCTGCAGTGAGCATCTTTTACTACACGTTTTATCTTAAGATTTAGGGGAAAGCCTGCTGGGCTGCTGGTATGCACAGTGATAGCTTTTTCTGGGGTTTGGAAAAGGGGCCTTTAAGCGTAAAGCCCTTCAGGCTCCAGTGCACAGGCTAGAATAGGATGACAACTCAGCCCCTACCTCCCCAGTTCTAGCAAGTGAGTCAAGTCAGAAAACTTACTGCAGGAAAATTGGTTGAGGATGCAATTATATCCTGTTAGTCGTGGCAAAATGAGATGAGGGATGGCCTTCTCAACTGGAGTCTGCAAAAACGTGGTCCATCCCCTCCTGGGTAGCACTGTGAAGCAGAAAGTCAAGGTGTAAAATCAGTAGACTATCTGCTTCAAAAGTATTTTTTGTTTGCAAACTTGTATCCTTTCCAGTCCTGCGTCCAAGACATTTGTGAAGATGTTGAAGAGCCCAGGGCTGAGGATGGAGTCCTGTGAAAGCCCACTAGTCCCCAGTCTGATGTGCCCCCATTCACTACAACCCTTTGTACCTGTGGGCCAGCTGCTCACCCATCCCATGATGTGTTTATTCTGGACATTTTGTTCAGAAGAACTCATGAGGGTATCAAAAGCTTTACTGAAATCCAAGAAGATTATATCTGCTGACTTTCCTACGTCAATTATGTGGGTTAAATTGTCATAAAAGGAAATCAGGTCTGATAATCAAGATTTGCCCTTCATGGAGCTGTGCTAGCTGTGACCAGTGAGTGACTGTGTAGCCTTTCAGGAGTTTCTCCATATCTCCTTAAATAATCTCCATAACTTCCTAAGGCACTGAAGTGACACCCACAGGCTTGTAGTTTCCAGGGTCCTCCTTGCCCTTCTTGAAAATGAGGACAACGTGCACCAGCTTCCAGTCAGCTGGGACCTCTCTGGATTCCCAAGACTGCTCAAAAATTATCGAAGAGAGGTTTTGCAATTACATCAGCCAGTTCTTTGAGAACTCTCAGATTAATCCCATCAGGTTCCATAGATTTATAGGGATCCAGCTGGAGCAGCAGATCCCACTAAAATTCAGGGTTAACTGGGACTTGATCTTGCAGTCATTGTCCTCCAGCTCAGGGCACCAAGACCCCCTTGGTTCATCACTGGTGCTGAAGACAGAGGTAAAGAATTCATTAAACACCTCTGCCTTGTCCCTGACCCTGTTTGTGAGGTGACCATCCTCGTCCTGGAATGGGGTGATTTTTTTATACTGACTATTGCCATTAATATATTTGAAAAAAACTTTATATTGTCCCCCACATTTCTGGCAGCTTCAACTCTAGTTGAGCTTTGGCCGCATGGATTTTCTCCCCACCGTGGCAAGCAGCATCTCTGTATTCCTCTGTGTCACCTGACTGTCACCTTGCTGCCACTTCCTTTTTTTGCCTTATATTTGCTTGCCTTATTCCCCTGCTTGGAACCACAAAGAATAAGTTGTCATTGCCATCATCCTGGCTGGGAGGTCCGTTAGAGACTCCCATGATGATATCCACATTATTTGTTTGTTTCTTGGTTCCTACCCAGAGGCTCTCAACTGTGCCATTGCCAGCTGTGATCTCCATGCATTCTACCCTTCTATTACCTACAGTACCAACCCCTGCCTCTTCTGCCCTGCCTGTCCCTCCTGAAGAGCCTGGAACCCTCCAACAGGGCATTCCAGTCATGGGATTCATCCCACCAATTTTCACTTATGCCAATGATGTCAAAAATCTGGGGCTAGGCCAAAGCATTGCACTCCTCCTTTGCTCTTCATGGTGTGTGCATTAGTATAGAATCATTTCAGGTGTGGTGCAGATTAGCCAATGCCTGGTGAAGCACAGTGAGAGATCCCATTAGTGCTTGTTTCCTCAAGTTCTGGCACATCTTCCCATCACTCATCACTGACAAGCCCAGTTTTGCCCCTTTCCCCCTTCAATGCTAGTTTAAAGCTCTGCTGTATGTCCTGACAATCCCATAGGAATTGAAGAGAACACAGCCATCTATCTGAGGAAGAGTAGAGGTGCTGGTTTCTCATCTTCTTATTGCAAGAAAAAATGTGTTTCATAATTGAATCAGTTGAAATAAAATGTATTTGATTGGCTGTTACTATTCACAAGTAAATTCTTACCAAAAATAAAGGAGTTCGAAAACTAGGGGAGTAAGTTTTGGACAATGCTTGTCCTGAAAAGAGGCAGTAACAAAGCTAATCTTAACTTCAAATTCAGAAACACAGAGGGGTGGGTTTGGTGTATGTATGGGATTCCCTTAATACTGCTGCCAGAGTCCAGGTGCAGGATCTGTTCCTTAGAGGAAATCTCCATGTCAGTGGACACAGGCAGTACTGACATGTAAGCACGTTTTATTTTCCTCATAGCAGTGATTAGGTCTTTCCTAATTGTAGAATGTGAACAATAATTTCATTTTGGTGAGCAAAATAACCAAGAACCTTACCAGTTTTATGGAAACAGTATCATTTACTTTGCTGCTTAACCATCTCCACTTACCTGGCTTATACTGTATTTTTAACATTACTTTTTATGTGTATTTTATTGGAAGTCTCATGCTAGCTTTTAAATTGAAGTAATTTTCTTCTGTTAGCTTGAAAATTTCCTGTAGTTCTGAGTTCCTGTCTGGCTCTCAATGAAGTCACTGGGAAGACATCCACTTGGGGTCTGTAATGTGTGTGCATTTGAATTTAACACAAAAGTCCTTCAGACATGATAAGTGTACATTCCAGATGTCAAGCAAAAGGTGAAAAACACAGGGATGTGCAAAGGCAGCCTCTGCTGTTCTGCTTATATTTTTCAGGCTTTTAAATAAAGTGTGGAACTTTCACTAGCTGCCTGCTTCTGAGATAACCCAGTTTCTTTTCCCAAGTAACAAGTGACAGGACTAGAGGATATGGCCTTGAGTTTCCATATTGTTGAGTGCCAGTTGTTGGATATTAGAAAAATTTTCTTTACTGGAACAGGCTGCTCAGGGAACTGGTAGAATCACCATCTCTGCAAGTGTTCAAAATGTATGTGGATGTGGCGCTTGGGGACATGGTTTTGTGGTGAACAGAACTGGGTGCTGGGTTAATGGTTGGACTTCATGGTCTTAGAGATCCTTTTTACCCTGAACAACTCAATGATTCTATGATGATTCTCCTTGTGGTGTGCCCTCTGAAGACAGCATTGGGACTAACTCCAACACATTTCTCTGCTGTCAGTGGAGCTGCAGGGCACCATTTGTTTTTCCTGCCATGAGATTACCCTTTCAAAATGAGGTGAGTTGAATGAGAAAGGCACCTTCCTCCCTAACCTTGGGATGTCATAACCTCAGCTGATGACATGGATCTCACACAGTAGCCTGAAGCTGGACATGTTCTTCCAGGGAAAGTGATGGAGCAAGGAGAAAAGATTTTATTAGAGTGCAGCATGGCTAGGGAATCACCTGTTATTCCAGCATCACTCTCATCTCTTGCCAATGTGAGGATGATCCTCTCTTCTTTACAGCTACTTGGTCTGAAGCAGGGGAGATGAAATGCTGCAGCTGTTCCAGCATTTGTAATAAATGTGCTAAGTTGCCGATTTAACTAACTGAGGCACTGAGTTCTATGAGGAGACTGCAAGATCACCAGTCCAGTCCTCAACTGTATATTCCTTTAAAACAGCAGTTATCACAGAAGTACTTGAGTGGCACTTTCACATCACTTTTAGTGCAAGACTTTTAACTTTACTTTCTCATCTATACAGCAATATTGAGAGAAGAGCAGCACTATTTGTGTGTATTGCCTGTCTCACTACCATCATTAGGAAAAAAGCAGCAAATACATCTTAAACACAGACTTAAGACGTGCTTCCATGTTCTTGTACTACAGTCACTTAGTTATTTTTACTTCTGTGTATTCCTTCTCCAGTCACCACCTGACTTTAGACAAGGCCTGTCTGTCTATAAAGTGTGTGAATGGAACCTTCCTTGAATTCAGTAGAGCCTCAGGAGCTTGATAGTTAGGATTAGAGAGTCATAGAATGGTTTGGAATGACAGGGATCTTAAAGAGTTGTTCCACCCTGCCCCATGATGGTTAGGGACACCTTCCACTAGACCAGTTTGCTCAAAGCCCCACCCAGGCTGGTCCTCAACACTTCCAGGGACTAGGCATCCACAACTTCTCTGCCTATTCTCAGATCTGCCCTATTCTCACAGAACTATACCAATTTATGCTATTTTGCAGCACCAATTTCAAGTTAAGAAATTATTGCTTTCAGGGTGATTCTAGCTGAAATAGCAGGGCATTATGTTCCTGCCAGCAACACTCATCACCTTTTTCCCAGCTTTACACAGTACATGTGCTCTAGGCAAAAGAGATCTCATTATACAAACAAGCATGGCAAAGGCAGCTGTACTCCCTGTCTGGCCAACTGGCTGCTCTGCAGGGTGCCAGCAAAAACCTCACATAGAACAAGGACAAAATTTCCTGGGACTCTGCCTCAACAATGGTGTCAAAATTGCTTGTGGTGGATATGGGAAGGGATCCGTGGAAGATTTAGTAACCATTTTTTGCTGGACCAAATGCCTTTGTTGGGCTTTTAAAAGTTGCTCTTTCTGTGGAATCTGTCAGCTAGAAGGGTTCCTGTGTGGAGCACTGCATATACTGCCTGCCACAGAGGGCTGAGTTCCCAAAGAATGCTGCTCTTCTTGGCAGGTCCAGCAAGGCAGAGAAAGGCAAGTGAGACCTTCCCCATCCACTTTGCAGGGCTGATTCAAACACACATCCTTGTGCATGCACGTTGAGAGGGAAATCCTTATTTTAATCAATGTTTAATTGCAAGCTATTGAATTTAGTGTAAAGTAACCATACAGCAACCTCTGTGGAAGGTTTCCTGTAAAGTGATGCTGGTTTATTGGCAGGTTAGCTAAGGTGAAAGGTTACTTAATGAAGCAGCTAAATAAATCGTAGCAGAGCCTTGTGGCACATAGGCTGTAGGAACTAAACTAGACGTGAGTACATGGTCTATGCTAGATATACAGCAGCTGCTTTTTCTGTAGGATACAGTGTGTTGGTGTGTGTCAGGAAATCCCAATGACTGAGGCAAGGAGTGATGGGGAACCTGCTTAAATACCTGAAATGTATCAACAAATAGAGAAAGGTGTAGACTGAAAATATGCTGGAAGAAATGCCAAGATTCAGAGACACTTCAAATATACAGAGGAAAGGAGGCAGACCTGGGCAACCTAGCACATAAATAACACCCCCAAAAAGGGGTGAGCATTCTGGGGAAGAGCCAGACAGTGGTGGCAACAGGCAGAACCAGAGTAATCTAGTAGGCAGGAGTAAATCTATTAGTAGTGATTTTCAGGGGCCAGTTTTAAGCTTTTCTCTTGATTTCCTTGTAAAGCTAAGTCTAACAATTCAGAAGTTGATTCCTTGCCTTGATCACAGAGGGTCAGAGAAGGTCCTGAATGAGGGTGAGCTGGAGAGACTTGGGGCTTACATGAAACCACAAGAGACTACTTTGGCAATTATAGCACATATGAAGGAGATGAAGCTGCAGTAGAAGACAACTGAGGAGCACAAACATTTTTCAGTGGTGTAGGTAGCAGCAATCTTTGGCATTTGAGTTCTAACTGAGCAAACAGCCTAGCACAAATCCATGCATTTCCTGATCTGTTCTAAAATTGCATTATTTTTTGTGCAATTTCCTCCAGTTGCCCACCACAGAGATATTTGTCAGTGTGCTCCCATTTTCCTGTGCTTTCCTAGAAACACAGCTGGGTTTATCTCTGGCAAATTTGTGGTGCTACTGGAGACGGAGCCTTCAAGCCTTCAGCTCAACTCCCTCACCAGCCAGAGCTGCACCACGGGGAGGCTCATCCCTGTCCATGAAGGTTGGAGCTGAAGGCTGCAGGCATGGTAGGATTGTTTTCCAGTGATGCTTAGGGCAAGAATGCCCCAAATTGTGCAAGATTCTGCCACAGCTGCCTGTGCACCTCCCTCACCTGCAACTGTGATCATGCTTTTTATATGGTACTCCTGAGACTCTGGTATCATTTTCTTCACTCCCCATCCCCAACCATCTCTCTTGACTGTCAGTGTTTATAATGACTGTGCACAATGTGCACAATTCCTCTGCTCCCCTAACCCCTGCTCCACCCCAGAGGCAGCTGTATTTCCACAGTGAATGAAGCAATTCCTGTATGTATGATTTTAAAGTGCTTTGGGACCCTTTGGGAGAGAAGGTGCAATTGTACAAGAACAAGATATTATTAAAACAGGAATCTGTGTAATAGGTGATAAATTTTGATACTGTATGTTTAATATAATATGACGGTTGTAAATCCAGTGAATTACCATAGGTATTTGCTGTGCTGTGTGTTTATGAATTGTTTGGGCAGGTGTTTTTCAAGTCCCAGTTTTTCACACAAAATGTGAGTTATAGGACAGTTTAATAATATTCCTTACTAGATTCCAATATGCTACAATTAGCTGCAGAAATGTTATCACTTCATGGTTGAGCTTAGTTGCTAAGTTCATGTATAAGAAGGTAAATGAAAAAAAGCAGCAGAGAGAAAAAGAGACTTGCACAAGTAAACTTTTAGATCTACCTTTGATCTCTTACAAGCAAATATCTTTTAAAACTGAAGAAATCAATAGTTGCAGTATTGTTCAACCTGTATTTTACATGTGCTCCCACATAAGCTAGAAGCAGACTATTTTGATTGCAATAATGAAATAGTTCTCTAAAACTTTATATTCAATAGTTAAACTATTTATATTTATTGATGTGAAGGGATATCTGTGCTGCACATGTTATTTGAATCAAACCTTGTAGTATATCTTCTAAATCAGATCCAAAATAATGTAATTCAGGATTACATATAGTCAGAGTTTCTTATTTTTACTTTTTACTGACTTCCACATAAAAAGACATATAAGAACTTGAAAAAATGTTTTCAATCTCTGAAGAAGAGAGAAGTGCTCTATTTCACTCTTCCATCTACTTTTGTACCATGAGCTAAATCTCAGCCTGAGATGATGTTTTTAATACTGTGTTAAGCAACACAGTATTAAACTATTGAGAGGTAGGGTTGAGGAGCACTTTAGAGACTGAAGAGCATCATTTTCATCACCATAAGATTTTGTGAATGTAAACCAGGCTGTCATTAGTTTTATGAAAGCCTTTTGCTGTTGTTCTTTGGAGTGTGGACTCCTTTGCTTGCTAAGTAGGTGTTTTCAGCTCCAGAGGGCTTGATGTGACTTGCACACATCCATAGCCATTGATGGCACCTTCCAGCGAGGCTCATGGCTTTGGTTTGGAGGTTCTGCAGTCCTACTGCTCCAGCTGATGTCCAGGGTGGCTGAAAGTCCTGGTCATCAGTGCCCACCTCTCTAAGTCCCACCCCACCATGGCTCATGCCCTCCTGAGCGCCCAGGAGCCCAGCACCACTGCAATCAGGCCCATGGCTGAGTGTCACTGGATCTCACTAGCATGATGCTACAAGCTGGTAGCTCAGATGGAGTCTTACTTAAACATTTTCTTTCCCCTTGACTGGCGTAAGGAAGGCGCCTGCAGCCCGCCCCCTCCCCACACCGTGCTTTGTGTATGTGTAAAAGCTGCCCTTGGCCCCAGATGATATGTTTGCATTTCATAATTGATGCTCAACTCAACTTGAGGCAGATACGAAAGGACGATTTTTTAAACAGATGTTGCAGGTCACTTGTAAGTTATTTGTCAAATAAGTTTGAGAGCACAAGCCACTGCTTTTGCCATTGTAACCAAAGGCGTCTGTTGTTCAGCAGCAGTAATTACAAAGCCAGGGCAACGCAGGGAAAATTCATCTTATTTAAAAGTGTTTTAGTGTCACCAAACAGCTTGCTATGCCATTAGGTGAGTTTTGCTGGACACATTCAAGTTGAGGATTTTAATTTGTTTGAAGTATTCTCTAAAACAGAATTATGTTGGAGTTTACATAAAATGAGAGAATGACATGAAAAGTTTTAACTTAAGCAGCAAAATATAAAGGCTAATCTTATTTAAAAGTAATATGTGTGTCTTGATTGAGTGCCCAGATACACTCAACTGGGACATTTTAGTGGAATCGGTTCTAAGCTGTTACACTGAGTTATACAGAGTAGGTTTTCCTGAGCTCACATTGCCAGACCTGAAATACTCTTGTGGCTGCATTTAATAAAGAAACGAAAGTCTTGGGTAAGGGGATATGATTTTTTATGACAGAAGGAATGCAAATAACTTTTAGTCTCATTGCCTAGACCGGGTTTGGTCTGATTTGATGGAGTTTAATAATGACTTATAACCTGTGCTGACAATGTGCAGACCCGCACAACGTCATTTAACTCATTTATTCTGCTTGCTGTAAAAACAAAGAGATGGCAAATAAATATATGGAAAGTTCATTGTTTGTCAGAGGGCCCAAGCCAAAAGTTTTCAGTGACCTTTTAAAATATGGTCCCAGGCTAGTACTAAAATGTCTGTCACTCAGCGCACACACTTGCACAATTTGGCCTTTTAACCCGTGCATCTTGTTTTTCTCTCTTTCAACTGGTTGTATGAATTTCAAATCAGCTGCAGCTATTTAAGTTTTTGCATTGGAGGATTACTGTAAATTGCAGTCTGACAATTACAATGTACAGCGCACAGGAGAGTTATTAATGGATAGGCCTACTGATGGCCTTTCAGCGCTGACGAGGGCCTGGTGTTCCTCACCCATAATTAGATCCAGTGCTCAGGGTCTGTGTGGATGAGGCAGGGAAGGGGGTCGGCAGGGGAGCGCCGCTTTATCAGAGGAAGATATCAATTGATCAGAGATAGTTACTATCGGCAATGTCTAAATCTCTAATTCACCTTCTTCTTAATGACTTGTATTGGCTTAAGAAGCTAAGTCATTTGACAGCACGGAGCTCGGCTGACAAAGCTGTGCAGGTGGTTTTAATAGAGGATTTCTGTTGCTTGAGATTTCACTAAAGACGGAGCAACAGTTCAACAGACACAACAGAGGCCAGTAAAAACCCCGGTCTGCTGCTCTGCTCTCTGAGGGTACCAGTGGGGCTCAGGCTGCACTGAACCACCACTCCCATTTACACAGCACTTTTTCCCTTTGCAGACCTGAACAAGAGCTTTCTCTGAGGTTCCAGTATTTATTTTAAGGAATGAATCTTATGTGGGCATAAATAATATGTGACAAATGAAAACCCTTTGGAGGGGGATTTCTTTATTTATTTATTATTGCCCTGTGAAAAATGTTTTCCACGACATAATGTTCCTGGAAAATGAAATATACTTTTAGGACAAAGAGAGAGTCCAATGCCCAGGAAAAATCAGTAAGCTTTGTAAAAGCTGAAGACAACAGTTGTTTACCATTGATAACCTGAATGCAAGCCAAGTGCTTAGATTAGACATGGCTTCATGAATCAAAATGTTGTCTTTTTAATGAAGTAACCCAAGAAGCAATGGTTTTGTGCTTAGATTATCACAGTGTAAATCCAATAAGAGATGGGCACCTAACACCCCAAGGCACTGCTGATCCAGCCCTGTTCCTTTCTAGAAGGATTACAACCACCTGCTGGGAAGTTTTCCATGCAGTAAAGGTGGTAGCCAAACTGATATTCACAGCATGTCCCAGAGACTTTTTATTATTATTATTATTATTCGGACGATGCATACACATGGGAAATATAGGTTTGAGTCTGCTAAGGCTCTTTTTGGGAGTAAACATTTGTTTAAAATCTTGTTCCAATCTCTTAACACATATTGAAGTAAAATCTAATTGAGTAGATCACTGGCGTAGGCAGAACTTTCTGTTGTTGTTCTTGAGGGACAGCTCAACAGAAAAACGCATCTGTGAGACTTTGCATTGTAGCCTTGAGTGGAAACATATTTATCAGCACAAAGCCTGCTATTTTAAGCTCTTCTGGAACTAGCAGAACTGATGGACATTTCTTCTGGTTTCACCACCAGGTTCGTGACCTCACTCCCAATACCTCTTCTAGGTTCATGTCTCGGTTTCTCCATGTGAGCTGTTTGTACTTCCAATGAACTTGCAACCCAACCCTCTAAGCTATAGCTTTGCAACTCCTAGGTTGAGGACTGCTGGCCTGAAGTGTTAAGAATAAATACACCGTGCACCTGTAGACTGCTGTTAGCTCAAGATCTTGAAGTGCTTTCAAAACTTGCTAATTATGGTTTATAAAGCTCTGAGTGTTCTATCAGAGGAGAAAACAAGGGCAGGGGAAAATAACTCTCCCAAAAGTAATAAATTGCTAAATGATTTGTTAAATAATTTGTCCAGCCAAGTTATAAACTGAGCTAGAGTACAGCTTGAAATCCTGATTCTTTGATGCTGATGGTGAAAGTCACAGAATCACAAAATGATTCAGATTGGGAAAGACCTCCAAGATCATCAAGTTCCATCTTGGACTGATCACCTCCTTATCAATTAGACCACAGCACTAAGTGCCATGTCCAGTCATTTCTTGAACACCTCCAGGGAAGGTGATTTCACCACTTCCTGGGCAGCCTAGCACACAACTTCAGAGAACAAATTCTTACTGATACCTAAACCTCCTATGGCACAGCTTGAGACTATTTCCTCTTGTCCTATCACTAGTTGTCTGGGAGAAAACACCAATCCCCACCTGGCTAGAAGCTCTTTTCATGTAGTTATAGAAAGTAGTAAGGTCCTTTATGAGCCTCCTCTCCTCCAAGCTAAACACCCCCAGCTCCCTCAGGTGCTCCTCACAACTTGTGCTCCAGACCCTTCCACAGCTCTGTTGCCCATCTCTGGACACACTCCAGCCCCTCAGTATCTTGCTTGTCATGAGGGGCCCAGAACTGAACACAGCATTTGAGGTGTGGCCTCACCAGTGCCCAGTACAGAGGGACAATCCCTGCCCTGCTCCTGCTGGCCACTATTGCTGACACAGGCCAGGATGCCATTGGCCTTCTTGGACACCTGGGCACACAGAGCTCATGTTCAGCTGTTGCCAACCAGCTCTTCCAGGTTCTTTTTTGCTGGGCAGCTTTGCAGACACTCTGCCCCCAGCCTGTGGTACTGCCTGGGGTTGTTGTGGCCAAGCACAGCAATTGGCCTTGAACTGTTGGCCTCAGCCCATCAATCCATCAGACTCATTGACTTCAGTGTACTCAGGAGCTCACCAGCATTTTCTTTAGTTTTATGTAAGGATAGTACCCAGAAGCCCAAGTCACAGATAATTATCACATAATTATAAACTTTTGTTAATAAAATGAGAGCTGTCATTTTGGAGCTGACTGACCGAGATAGCTCGGGAGCCAGTGTCATCCTGAATTGAACATGGAAGTACTGGAAGAAAGGTAACTGGGGAATGGTGCTGTGGTGGAGGATTGCTTTTCTGTACAGTGAAGCAAAACAAAAGCATCATGATAGCACTCATGTTCAACCCCAAATATTCCTATTCTGCCACAAACAATGAGGGATGCCCAACAAGTACTTTCTGGGACAGTCATGTAGGAGTGCTGTTTGTTATAAAAAATTGGTTTATTTTAGAATTGTGTGTGCTTATGGCCTTAGACTTCTGTCTTTTGTGTTTGAAGTTATGTGGTGAAGGGAAGGTGTCTTCACTCATTTTTAGAGTAATCCCCACAGTGAAAAGCTATTACTGACATCTTTGGATGCTCTTATTTAGTCACAAACTACTGACAATAGTGAAGGCAATAAGCAGCATGGTTCTTCAAGACCCGGGCACATCACAGAAAGGTGTTTTCCTCCTGTGATGTGCCTTGTGTCATCTGCCAGGTACTGGTGCTGGGGCAGGCCTGTGTCTTTACCATGTTGCCTACAGCTACCTGCCAAACAGACAAAAATCAAACTTCTCACTGAAGAAGAGTCTGCTACTTAGAATCAAGCACAAACTGTTCTCTTTCTGTGTCTTTTTTATTATTTAAATTTTGTTCAAGTATGGTTTAGAATATTTCAATTTCTTTTGCTTTACCTATGTTGAGGAACTTGGTGAAAGAATTGTTTGGAAGGTAAAGAGCAAACCTTGATCACTCAGACCTTAAAGGTGACAGTTTTGGCATGTTTTGAGGACTTGGAGCAGGGGGGCCACACTCTTTGCTCATGTTAAAAGGGGAACCTCTGCTGTCTCAGTCAAGATCTGTTCATATATGCAGAGAAGATAGGGCCCGGTGGTTTGCTCTGTAATGGTTTCCATAAAGGACATCTCTCTCCAGTGTTCTGTGTGGTGTGAATAATTGCAATCTGCTAGCAATTTTGAGCAAGCCTGTTACCACCACAAGCTGATCAGCTGAGTTTTGCAGAGATGTTGCCGAGCTGTTCTCTCTCTCACAGTCCCTTTGCTCTGTCAGGTCATCTCTTCCTACAAGGCAGCATAATGTGGGAGCTGCTGGTATCAGGTAACTCTTCCCCTTTTGCTTGGCAGTCATGATTGTGCTCCACCATGAAATACCTCAATTCAAATATTCCTGTTCTGTTCAATGGCTTTGGAGGTCGTTGCTCTCTTGCTTCATGCCCATTAGCTATTGACATTGTGATAAGCTGGTCACAAGAGGGTACATGTTTGGTGACCTAATTCTATCATGGTGCCCATGAACCACAACCAAAATAAGATTTGCTCTGTGCATTGGGACTTGTATCTATGCTTCATGCCTTCTCCCCAAATAAAAAAAGTTTACTAATTCAATCTTTAGTACATATATATATGCATATATACATATAAATATATATGCACACTGTAAGTGGGTGTGTACATGACTTGTTCATCTGTGACTTGCATATGAAACATCTGACAATGAAGCAAAGAAAACCACCAGCTCTCCAGCTTCTGAAGTGAAGCACTGCTGTAAAAAGTATTATAATGAATAACTGACTTCTGTCTTAGTGGTGCCTTCATCTTTTTAGTCCTTTTTAAAATAAAGTCTATTTTGACTGTTTTGCTATACTGTTAACAGACGGATACACTCAAAATGTTGGCAGTTATGTTCAAGACTGGATTAATATAGGTTTGTTATTTTACTAGCATATCCAAAGGCAAATATTCCTACTGGACTCCACCCTTCAGCTGTGAAGCAGATTGTAAATCAGTCCCTTTTTTGTTGTTTTTAAAGTAGTTTAGGGTCTTTAAAATGGTATTTAACATTATTACAGTCTGCTTGAATATTGTACAATTTCTAACTATTTCTTCTTTTTTATATCCACTTTCCTGCCACTCAGAAGCTTCTAAAGAAAACAGTGCAGTCACTGCTAATGCCAAGGTGTAGCAGAAGTGCTTATACTGTACTTGATGACTGTTCTCGATGACTGTTCTCTCCCAAGTATTTAGGTGCTATGATTTTTGGCTTGCTAGGAAAACCCAACATTTACAGAGGGAAAGAATGAAGGCTGGGTTTTCAGATTTTGCCTTTAAGGCTGGAATGAGTAAATTTGTCATTGTGCCATTCCCTAGGAAACTCCAGTAGCTGCAGAGCCAATGGTCCTTGTCCCTTTGCTGCCATCCTTAATGTATCACTAAGATTATGGAAAAAGTATTCTGCACCTGGAAATATGGAAGGAAATGGCTACTGGATCAGGAGCCAGCAGTTCTGATGCTAGCACACGTCAGACACATCCATCAAGCACTCCATGACCTGTGAAAATTATACCCTAAAATATCCTTGTTCATGTGTTTCTGAAACTCTGGTGACATTCAGTACAGTTATAATAACTTTGGTGTTCTGGTCTGAAAAAAAAATGTCTATCCTGTCTAACAGAGCCATTGTGTTGGTCTGGTCTTTCAGACCTGGGTGAGAGTTTCCAGGCTATCAGATGTCACCTCCCACCATGTCCAAGCAGCTCCTGTCCCCAGAGGGAGAGGACAAGCGTACTTATGATGTTTCAGAGCTCTTTTGATAAAGCTTTGGTGCCCTGGAAAGCGAATCTACTTCTTGCTCACCTTGTTCTCTTCTGATTTCATATCCCTGAACTCTCTTGTGCTGCTTGTTTTCCTTTTCTTTGCAAGGCTCCCCTTATCTGGACTCCTGCTGGATCTCATGTTCCCATTCACATCCTGCCCCTGTGCTGTGGAGGGCACTTGGGATCAGTGCAGCATGTTCTGGGAGCACTCAGCCTCACTGACGGGCCAGCATCTGTGCACAGCATGCTGTACAAACCCAAGGCTGAAGTTTGTGCCGGTAGCATGTTTAGAGTTTCTCAAATGAAAGGACTAAAAGGTGAAAAAGATTATCATTTTTCAATCTCTGTAATCTAATCACTGTGTAGATTGACATCCAGCCTTGCTTTCCTGCCCTCCCAGCACAGTGTTCCTACCCCCCAGGAGCAGTGCCACCACAGCAGCAGTGTTTGCAGCCTGCACACTGAGCTGGGCAAGGGAACTGTTCTCATCACAGCCTGTCTTTAGGTATTTTTCTTTTTTAAGGTCATGTTAGCTTTAAGCTGGATCAGGTTCCTCATCTGACCTGCTGCATAATTACAGGAGCTGACACCAATCTCCCCTGCCCTTCATTGTGAGCTTCTGTGGGACCTCTGGCCATGTGCTCCCAGCCTGTGTGTCCCATCACACCAGTCATGTTCTCAGGTTACTCAGTGAGCTGCTGTGTCTGTACAGAGCCCTGTGGGCCCAGCACAAGGAGCTCACTGGAAATGGTTGACAGTGGACAGGTGAGGGAGAGCTGGGCCATTTCTTTCAGTTTGATAGTGGCTCAGAATAGGCGTGGTGTAAAACTGGACCTGCATGAAGACACAAATCAAAGCACCAGCTCAGCATCCTCACATCAGACATAAGCAAGAGAACATTTAACAATTTACCTTGAGGATGGGACAGTAGCAATTTACTTAATACTTCTGCAGGAATCAGTCTGTGAGCTGTGGCTCGCTCCCTGCTCCCCATCCACTGTGCACACGCACAAACACACACACACAATGACTTCTTTGTTGGAGTGGGAAAATGCTCCACAGGGAGCTGCACATCCCAGAATGCAGCTCTGTTTGCGTCTAGAGCCGTGATGGATCACTGTGGGGAACCTTAAATCTCTGCAGTGCTCAGATCTCTATCAAAAATGAGGGCAGCTGGAGTATGCTCCATTTAATGTAAACTGCATGTATAGCTGGATTCCTTACCACCTTGTCAGTGCCACCCCCAGCTGCCAAGGCCGAGAGCCCCTGAGTCTACTGAAACCAAAGGGAGGTGAGCATTTTCTTTGACTTGGATGCAGGTATTTTAAAGGGAACATGGGAAATAATTAACACATAATTAACCTGTGGAACTTTCTGCCAGGAAGTATTACCGAGGCCAACCGCTCTGCAGGGTTAGGAATTTATATGAATAATAAGAGGTCCAAAGTGGAAAAGGTATCAGCCTTCAAAGCAGAGAGGACATCATTAAACAAAGTGAGTTAATGAGATGGTTTTCTTACAAATAAATTATTTTCTAGTGGTCTGTTGTGAGATGTCTCTCACATTCCTGTGAATTCTCTGGGAATAACTACTGATGGAGACAGTAGACCACTGGTCTGATCCACTCTGTCAAGCACATTTCCTATTAAATATACCGTATAGCAGATTTACTCTAGCACTATTAGAGCAGCACTCACTCAGGTTCTTTCTGTGCTCTGGAAAATAACTGCTTGTTCATACAATGCAAAAAACAATATCTTATTGTATCCTAGATCTGTCACACTTGTAGATTGCCATTATATGAATGGTTCATTGTCACTTCATCTCACTGGCAAGTTGTTCATCAGAAATGAAAACATGTATATGGAAGAAGCTAGTGTGTTTGGGTGGTGAACTACATACAACTGTCAGAACAGATCGGACTGGAAAGCTGCCCTACCCATGAGAGACCTCTGCAGTTGAATGAACATAAGCAGTGGAGTTAGTGAAGAGTTATCCTTCCTGGTAAACCTTCTAATTGTGGGACTTCATACCTTGTGGATTCCTAGTAGAGTTTCAGGTTATGTCCCCACCACAGGGATTAATACATACCTTTCAATTTTTTATTCCTTCTTGAATCCTTTTTATATTTGGGCCATCACTACATGCTATAGCAGTGTCACCCCACCTTGTCTCACCTTCTGGGTAAGAAGGTGTCTCCTCTTGGTTGTTCTGAGCTTGCTTGGCCCAGTTCCTTAGGATGGAGTAGAGTGAACTGTCATTCCCACAAGATATTATGGCCCCAGGGGTGTTTCTTGTACCTTCTTCTTTCTGCCTCCTCAGAGCTTTTTACCCAGCAGATCCTGAGACATCACAGAGCCTCTCTTGCTCTCTTACTCTGCTATTCCAAAGAGTTGAAGCACCTCTAGTCAGATTGGCTCAGCAAGAGACACAGAATCACAGAATGGGTCAGGGACCTCATTGGGTCACCTGGTCCAACCTCTCTGCTCAAGCAGGGTCATCCTAGAGCACATGGCACAGGGTCATGTCCTGATGGTTCTTGAATACCTCCAGTGAGGGAACTCCACAGTCTCTGGACGTTCTGTTCCACTGTGTGGTCACTGCACAGTAAAGAAGTTCTTCCTCAAATTCAGATGGAACTTCCTCTGCATCAGTTCTTGTCCAGTGATTGCTGGGCACCACTGGCCAGAGCCTGGATCTCTTGACATGCCCCCTTCTGACACTTATCTACATTGATAAGGTCCCCTCTCAGCTATCTTTTCTCAAGGCTGAAAAGGCCCAAGTCTCTCAGCCTTTCCTCACAAGAGAGTTTCTCCAGTGCCCTCATCATCTTTGTGGTCTCTGCTGGACCTGTTCCAGGAGCTTTGTCTCTCTTGTACTGAGGAGCCCAAAACTGGACAAAGCAATCCAGATGCCTCTCACCAGGGCTGAGTAAAGGGGCAAGGCTTGCAAATATTTATTGTTTTGCACCCTAGGTGCAGTAGGCTTGACTTGCTTTTCTCTTTGACTTTGCAAGAGAGCTAAGTTTTGCTATCTACTTTCTCTGCAGCATTTGTGACTTTAAACACTTCTATCATATCTGCTCATCTTTGCCACCCCAATAAACTTAAGTAATTTCAAAGTATCTTTTCCACTGACTGCTTCTATGTATGAAATTCCAAATATCCTTGTCTTTCCCTGCCTTCCATGCACTTTTCTCCAATATTCTTTTGCCTCTCCGTTTTGAATTCTGAAGCATCCTGCTAAAGACAGGGTAGCCAAAACAGCATCAGGGATTTACAACATAGGAATACTGTGCATTTACATAGTGGAACAAGCTCTATGGTTGTGTTCTCCTGACCCCAAGTTCATGATTGTTCTTTAGACTACTGTGAAGCCCAGAGCTGACACTTTCAGAGGACAAACCACAATGAGTCCCAGTTCTATTTCCTAAGCAGTTTTTAAGCCAGCTTAAAGAGCACAACTCCAGGAACAACTCCTTGAGACAACTCCTCGTGGGTATTTCCTCTCCACTGCACAAATGAAAAATGGTTCTTCTAAATTTTTCATAAGAATGGAACTATGACCACTTTAAGTCAGACCAGAATGGCATCTTGGCCACAGTCCTGTCTCTCTGATAGTAGCTTGTGGAGGCTTAGGGAAAGAACCAGGTGTTATTCTGTGATATTTTCTGCACATATTTTCCATATCTGTAGCTTGGGAACTTCTTGACCAGGAGGCTGCATTTGTATTTGTTCTCACAGTCCTCAGGGGGCCTTTCCTCTGTTCACATTCACATGGATTTTTTAATACGATTTATTCCAGCCATTTTTCAACCTGCAAGAGTAATTCATCCTTATCCTTGAAGACTCTTCATGTAAGGAAAAGCAGGTTTCTGACCTATTTTCAAAACTCCAGACTTGTTCACCTTACCACCACAATAGCCATTGGCCATTACGAAAATTATCTTTACATATACTTTTAAAAGTATTTTTTCCTAATACAGTCTCCTTTTCTTTTTGTCTGTCTATGTGTAGAAACCCAAAGGGATTTACAGCTCATGAAAACTCTCCAGCCCAGCTTGAAACTAGCAGCCCCAGAATGCTTGGAAATGATGGGAAGATGCACAGATCTCCATGGGTTACTCAGCATTCTGCTGCCATCACTGCACTGTTATCAGTACCCAGCAAGCCAGATGAAAGGTATTCCTGCTGTCTGCTCAAGTCACAGTCACACCTCCAGGCTGCAGTATAGACACACCCTCTGTCTGAGTTACTCTGCATGAGTTCTTCCAGTTTTAATAAATTTGCAGTGAAATATTAAACACTGGCATATAATATTTTTTTTTGGCAAAAAGAAGCAAAAGTTGGAATCTGAACTTAAAACTGTAATGCAACAAGTGGACATGAAGATTTATGGACTTAACAAGCACATACAACTTTTGAGACATACCTAGCAGACATCATGCTTTTAAAATGTGACAGTTCATGTAGCTGTCACTTCAAACACTAAGGAAGCTGGCACTCCCCAAGTGCCAGCAAGCTCTGACTGGACAGTTATAAGACTCAGACGTCTAAAATTAAAACTGTCCAAGAAAATGTATAACTTCTTAAAGACCTCATTCAGCATGTTTTATACCACACTCTGCTTTGCAAAGAAATGGCTATCTGATCAGCTAAATAAAAATGAGATGTTTCCACTATACCTTCAGCAGAGGAAACAGAGCTGTTTGTAATGGAGCAGCTTCCACAGGCAGTGCTATGAATCCTACGGATTGAAAAATGTCTTCTCCTATGAGGTTTGCTTGCCTTTCTCTGGCAGATGTCTAATCAATGATTCTGAAATGTGTTTTACACTGTGACCCACCTGAACATCACTGATGAATAGGATGTATTTTACTTCTACAGTTATCAAAAGACTCATTTCAGTTCACGAGTCAGACAGTTTTTCTTCCTGTTACAGCATTTTAGTAATGTCAGCTTGGAAATCTCATTGCAGCATGTTTTGGCAAGCAAGGTACCCTGACCTAATTGAGACTTCTGGTACAAATAGGCAAAGCTTTGGAAACCTGCTGCCTTTCTCCTCCTAATAGCAGCAGACAGTTACCCTTACAGAAGCAAATTTCTCCTGCTGAAATGCACTACTGATAAATGAGCCTTTTCTTCTGGTTCTTCAGAAAGTTAAAATAAATATTAAAACACATAATACAAGAACATTTTTATGAATTCCAAGCAGAGTTCACTCTTCAAAGAAACACGTTTGTGTTTGAGTTTGAGAACTTAAACATACAAATTTTCTGGTGAGCAGAGGCAGGAGAATTCTGGAGTGAATTTATTCCATGCTAACAGGATATTCTGCTGGTGCACAGCATTAAATAATAATGGATCAGAAGTTTTAAATGTTATTTTCCATATACCTGGGTGTAGTTTTACAGCCAGCTGTTGCTTCCTCATCATCCTAGAGACATACTGATTGCATTGGATTTTCCTGTCCTTTTGCTTCGTGTTTCCTTAGGTCAGTCAGATCATGACTCATGGATGAGTTCCCTCATCCAATGGCCTCACCTCCTCAAGTCCTGCTGTGAGCACAGCTAGGAACAGGTACATGTCAAGAGCACAAAGGAAAGAACTGTTCACGCCCTTTCAGGCACAGGCTCCAAATCACATTTTTCAGACTTCTGATGCAGATGTTGGACACTAATTAGTGCACTGACTACCTTGTTCCACTGAATCCCTTGTTCCCCTCGATGCCTCCAGTCACACTTCCAAGACAAAGGTTTCTATTGGGTATGGTGGGATTTTGCACTTTGACTTAATTAAAGCACATAACAGAAGCACAGCTAAGTCTCATCTATAAATGTGGAACCATGCTAGAAACACATTAGGATGAACATTCTGTTGTAGTTTCCTATTTTTTCTATGAAGAGTTCCTTTGGTGAAGCAAATGGAAATAAAATGGAAAGGAAAAGAAATATTCTTCCCTATGGAGATGAAGAAGAAAAATAAGAAAGCCCATTAAAATCCTGGTATTAAGCAAAAAAGACAAGGAACAATTCCTGCACTGCCATCATGGGACACAGCAAAAATGAGTATTGTCTGTCAATATTGGTCAAGTTCCTTTTCTTGTCTCCCCTTCAAGAACTGAGGACACAGCAAGAATGGTGATGCCAGTGCATTTCTCAAGTTTACTCACCTCCATTATTTCCTCTGCCAAAGTGCCCGACTCTTCAAAAAACGACTTTTAGTTCATGAAAAGTTCAAGGATTATTAACTTGTATACGTAGAAGGACTGAAATAAGAGATTTTAATTAAATTCCAGACTTGTTATTGAGTTAGAATATTGTCACAACAGCCAATTTTTTTTTTTTTGGAAAATTGGGGGTATTTTAACATGCAGCACAAACCTAAGCACGGCAAAAAGAAACTGTAAGAAATGAGAAAAGGAGGAATCTCCAGTCTTTGGGTTATTAGATCTTTTTTGCTCAGATTTTGTAGTGGGCATGTAGTGGGATACAATGTGGTACAGTCATTTTTGAACTATACTGTGCAAAGACTGGCCCCAAAGAAGTTTTGTGGATAACTTTCTTCCTGTTTGGGTAGGCAAGACTCCTTGCTTGTGACTGCAGACGGATTGTTACTGCCCAAAGTATGATGCCAATTTTATCAGCCAGGGACACAATGTACACAACCACAGCTGAGCTCACAGATATGCCTTCCCTGGAGGAGTTACCAGGAGAGTCCATCACAGGCCTTTTAACAGCTCTCCAGTACTTAGAGCCACTTTTCTCAGACTGAGTCCCACTGTTGGATCCTTGAGAACACAGGTGCCAAAAACATGAATTCTCCATGTATGACTACATGTGCTGCATGTCCTTCCCCTTCCAGTCCATGTGTATCACAAGCCTCCTGCTTCCAGCCTGGCTGATTAGGTGTGCGGCTAGAGCTGACCAGCTAGGTGGGACGATTTCTATAATTACTCCACTGGGAGGACTAAACTATTTCCCTAGCTGTGTCCAATGAGCTGGCCATGTATTTGACACCTTCTCTTTACAAGGAGATGACAGGCCAGAACATTTGGTATGGGGTGTACTGGATGGATGGGTAACGCAGAAATTTGGAGATGGAATAAGCGAGATATTTAAGAGAGGTACAAACATGTAGGTTTGTACATTTTTGTTTGTTTTAGATTAAAGGCCTGTGAAAGATTTCAGTAATTTTATTCTCATACTGCCCTGGATACCAACACAAGAGTGAAATGAAAGAGTGTTCCATTGAGATTGCCTTGGGTTCCCACAGACCAAAGGGATTTTGAAGCTGAATGAGATGAAATACTTTGCAACGTGTAGAAAATCCTCTTTAACCCCGAGGATTTAATCCCAGGGACAGCAGACACCGATTTTCAGATTGCTGCTATAACATGTTTCTCTTGAGCCCAGCAGAGGTTTGTGATTTCACTGTTTCATCCATTAAGGTGTTCCATGACACCTTTAGTAGCCCACAGGATGTCTAGCTGTTCTTGGTCCTGCTTCTCCACGTGGAGAGGCTGTGGTTCTTGCAGGACATACCTACTGGAATTAATGCAGAAAGTCACCCACACTATTTTGAGTTGTGGAGCTCTACCATTATAAAAAAAAAATATATAGATTTATAGACAGGACATACTTGTGTGGTATATTTGTAATAGCTTTCTCCTTGTAGAAATAGGTATTCAAAAATATAAAAATGTTGAGCTGTCAAAAATGTGATTGAAGCAGCAGGTAGCTATTATTTTTCAGGGTAAAAAAGTGCTCATTTGCCACTGACCATCTTCTCTTGATGTAATTATCCCCAATTAGGCTAGAAGTGCCAGAATTACAATATAGTGTCCGCCAATTCAGTTTTACAATGGCTAGATAATTATAGAGCAAGAAAATAGTATGTCTGGAAGGATGTTAACTGAAGAGCAAGGGGCCATGTAAATAAACTTGACAATGATATTGAAAGGCAAGAAAAAGACACTACTGGGTAATAGCGTTATTGTGTGCAGGAGTTATTTACATGCAGCCAGAGCTTGTCACAAGTAATTAGAATTAGATGAAAGCCCCTGCCCTTGGATGCCAGGCACACCATGGAACCTCTTTGCCTCAAGAATGCTAACATAGAAGTGTAATTTTCTTTCTGTGCTGCACAATACAGAAAATTGGAAACTGCATCTTCTGACTGGGCCTAAAACATGGTCATAGTGTCAGCTTTCAAATAGTTCTCCAGACAAGTTCCTCTTCAGAGGTCAGTCAGCCACAGAGTAAAGTGGGAAGGGGAACATGGGGCACGAGGAAGTGTTGGGGATTTTGTAGCAAGCACGTGTTTTGGGTGGTGATGGAACTCTGAAGAGCTAACCACAAGAGTTAGCTACACCAGGTACTACTCTGGCCTTGCCTTCATCATCAAATAGTGCTTACAGGAAGGTTAGACAAAACTTCCATCAATTTCCATGGTTTTCACCAGACACATTTATGGCTTCAGAAGGTGTTCAGCCTCTTTTATGTGTACAAAATATTAAATTGCAGCAGAAATTTTTGCATCTTCCACCAACTTTAACATCTTCTGCAAGCCACTTATAGCTTGCTTATATCTGAGCCTGCTCTGTCCATTTTCTGAAGTGGTTTAATGTCTCACTGTCCAAACACGAACTTTCTTGCTATGGCCCGTCTTGACCAGAAGTTGTGGTTACTGCATCTCTATTAATTATGTGAAATGTAGATTAGCACAGATACCACATTCTGCTAACACAACCCCATTGCATGCAGTCTGCCCTGAGCATGGGCAGAGCAAGGCAATGTTTGCCTGGAAAACACTGTGTAAATGTTCTTTTCCCTAAACTAAAAGGAAGGATTTTACAACATCCAGCAGAAGGTCCTGCTCTGAGACAAGTTCTTTTATCTGCACTGAAAAATAAACAAGAATCTTATCCATAGCTAATAAATATCTTCAGGATTTGGCCCATAGAATTGATAAATGGGATAAGTCTGTCAGATTATGAAGTCTACATACGATTTCTCAATTTTTTTTTTTTTAACTGTGGCTATACATTAGTGGAGACATGATGTCAAAAACTACCCAATATCATGATATCCAGTATATTGCATAATACCCCACTGTGTTGGTAGGGGAAAAAAAAAAGAATGCCTAAACAACATATATTCCTTAACCTCTGAATGAAGGAATGTAAATTTCTGGATGTCATGGTGACATGGAAAACTTTGGAACTGGAAGCAAGTTCATTATTCAGAGTTGAAGAGCAGGAGAGCAGGCAGCAGTTGCCCTGCATCTTTAAGCAAATTAAACACATTATTTTTTGTCACTGGCCCAATTTTGTGAGGATTCATTGCTGTTCCTGCAAAGGAAGGATACATCCCACTGCCTATTTCCCCCTCTCTGGGATCACATTGTCTCCCTGTAACTTTCTAGCAAACACTTTGACATGAGGAAAGTAATTTTGCTCCACATTTCTCTTCTTTTTTCTTTTTTTTTTTTTTTTTTTTTAATGCAGCGTATTGTCTGGGAATAAGACAGAAGAAGAGGTTGTGTCAGGAGCCAGCAGATGGCCCCTGGTTTGCCAGTGACCAGCACAATGTGTGCTGGCTGGAATCTCACCTACAGATGCTTCAGTAGCATCCCACGTAGCATCTTGCTGTGTTTAACATTCTGTGTGAGAAAAATTCTACCACTCTCCTCAAGAGTCATTTCCCTGCCAAATAAGTCTCATACTGACAGTTTGGAGGAAAATTGCAGTTACCCAATTCACCCCATTAAGAGCTGTTTTTCATCAGAGCAGTCACTGCTCAGCTGTGAGCAAGGCTCCTGTTTGCACTGCTGGTGGAATGCTGCCTGGAAGGGTGTGCAGTGGTGTGGGAGTGAAACAACTGCCTGGATCACCTGGTTCAGCCTAGGGAAAACTTTCAGCGCCCTTCCCGCTGTCCTAGACAGGTCCCTACTTCTCCCCACAGTTCTTCACATTCTCCTCTCAGTTCCTACCCTCAGCTGTGGTGCCAAGGCTGCCCATATGGCTTCTTTGAACTTGAAAAGAATTAATGGTTGCAGAAAACTGAGAGAGAAAGTAGATTTAAAATAGATATTAGGGAGAAATTCTTCACTGTGAGGGTGGTCAGACACTGGAACAGGTTGCATAGAGAAGCTATTGGATGCCTCACTCCCTGGAAGTGTCCAAGGTCAGACTGGACAGCGTTTGGAGCAACTTGGTCTTGTGGAAGCTGACCCTGCCCATAACAGGGAGGTTGGAACTAGATGATCTCAAAGGTGCCTTCCAACCCAAACTAATACATGATTCCATGACAAGAGCAAAGTTCGAACATGATTTTCCACCTGGGGAATGTACAAATACAGCCTACCACAGCTTTGCTGCACTGAATACCTTCCAGCCTTTCCCTCTAATCAGGTGCCAGATCTCCACCTAGGGATATGTAGATACTTCTGAATCTGGCTTTAACTGATGAAAGCTCCTCAAATCCATCTATTTTCTCTGAAACAGGCTGTTTCAACTTCCCAACTCCCTCATGCTGAGGTAACACAGCTGAGTATCCTGGTCCCATGTTATCCCATACTGGCTCTCCCAGTATTTCATGAACCCTTCCAGCCACTTTCTCATCCTCTGCCTCTGTGTTGCTCTGTGCATCAACTCTGCAGCGATGACAAGCAGCAATGCAGGGGACTGTACCCTCCAGCCCCACACATGGCATCTCTCCAGGTGGCCTCCTAAATCTCAAGAAAAGCAGGATCATTCTGCCATTGGAGTCATCTCTTCTACTTTGCTGTTGCCTCTTTGTCCTTGCCTGCCTGTGTCTGGATCTGGAGCCTCTTCACATCTTCCTGAGCAGCCTTGCACTGGTGGGGAACCTCTCTCAGTGTGCTTTTTGGGAGGACACTTTGAACACTGTACAGCAGTGTTGTTCCTGTTAGTTTTATGCAGCTGTGAGCTGTGTAAGATTAGAGGGGTGTCCAGAGCTCAAAAGCCTCATTCAAGGTAACTGCAAGGCTGGGTGGAGCCAGGGTCTCAGAGATTTCAAGGTTTCACATTGATACCTCCTAGTGATGCATCCAGCAACAAAGTCCTCTTCAGGTCCTGTCCTTCAAGAGACTTGTACTGCTTTATACCCTTCAAAAGCTGACTAGATCATGCATTAAAATGGCAGAAACACTTACCTGGATCTCAGCTGCTAAATCGTTGCATTTTACTCAGATGTCTGAGCTCTTCCTCCCCATTTCAATTACCCTTGCATGACCTGGGGGAGTCAGGCATATGGTCACTGCAAAACAATCCTCTTGGACATCTGTCTTCTTTTCCAGGCACTTAAATACTTACGAGGCTCTGGCCTTGTTGCACCTTGTTGCTCTGGTGCTTGTTGGCACCAACAACAACCTTAACAAGTCTGTATTTCTTCATATTTCATCTTTTTCTAGGAGTACCCAGAGTAAGGGAGTACAGAAGTTGGTGTCTCTGCAAATTCTCTGACCAAACAAGCTGGTTACTAAACACACTGAGTAAGTACTAGAAAATTAGCAACCTAATAGTACAGCTCCTTTATGGCCTTTTAATGTGTCCTTTCATTTCCATTCATTTGAAAAGAACCTGACTAAGTGGCAAAAATAAATACCTGTGGAGTCACTGAGCCAAACACATTCCTGGTGAAAAGCCAGTGAAGTTACACGTGGGACAATTTTAGCCCAGTGGATTTAGGTATGCCTCTGTTTTCCATGTCAAAGAACTCTCAGCTGATTGAAAACACATCTCAGTACATTCATGCTGCCCATGAAATGAACCCACATTTCATGTTCTTTAAACCTGAAGACATGCTATATGTTTTGTATTTCTTGTCAAATAGCCCCCAGAATGCTGTATCAACCTTCATGGTTAACTCACCCATGAAAGTTGAGGTAGCTGGCCTTTTGGGATTTCTGCCTCTTCAGGCATGCCTCAGTGACTGGAACAGAGCCAGGGCAGGGGGATAAATGCAGCTTCCTTCCCAGAGGGGTATAGCACAGAGAGTTGTGGAAAAGGATTCAAGACCTTTGATTCAAGACTCTTCCCTGCGGAAGGGATCACAGGGGCCACAAAGAATGGGGAATGCCCTGGAGCAGGACTGATGTTGTTTGTCTTTAGGCCAAGCACATGACACAAAAGCAGAATGCAGTTACATTTCCATCCCCTCCTTATCATACCACCCCTCTCTTGTGAGCCCAGTGTGTTTAATCCCGAGGATCTATCCCAAAATATTTAGCTCATTTTGTGCATATTACCTTCAAGTAATCATACACCACTGAGTCATACATCATGGGATTAACAATCCTACACATGGTATAAACAGAACCTAAATAAAATACCAGAAAAAGGATATTGCCTTTTAAATAAGTCCTGACAGCTGTGGAAAATATTATGCCCCAATACAACCCTCCCATACGACATACATTAATATGAAGAGAACCCCAAACTGTTCCTCTGGATATTTTGTAAGGTTTTATTTTATTGTGGATTGGACATATTGAAGTAAGACTATAATCTTATTGTGCTCTGACCTGTGCTTTTACTGCACTGTATAAACAGCAGTTACTATGTTAGATGGAGAAATGTTTACAGAAAGAAGAAATAAAAACAAACGGATTTATTGTGTTGCAGAAATTTGAAACAGGGCTGAAAGGCTGCCCATGTGTTTTGTGCTTGTAAGACCTTTCCCTGATGGAAACAGACAGCTTAAACATGACAGAAGCACAGCGAGGTCCTGTGCTATCAAGAATAAAATGCAATATCCGCACAGCACCGACTCTTTCCAGCCAGCCTCGCCTGCAATCAAAGCTCTTGATATGGCTCTTGCTGTTGTCTGTTCACATACAGCAGGTCTCATTTTTTTAATAGATTTTGAAATTGTTTTTAAGTGCTAGTGAAAAGTGCCAGATTGACAGCTCTGGAGTCTGGAGCCTATTTTTAACCACAGAAAGGGTACAGCATGGGAAATGGCAAAACAAACTTCCTTCCCCAGCCCGATCCACTGCCCCATCAGTGCCAGAGAGGAGGGAAGCTCAGTGGGCTATCCTTCTCCACAGGCTTGTACAGCATCTTAGAGCACACTAGGGCAAGCAGCCACCTGCCTTCATGGGCTGTAGGTCAAGAAATCACCCATGGCACCCATAAAACAGTCCACATACACAAACCACTGGGGAATGAGAGTCTGCACTTTGGGAAAGCTGTTCTCTCCTCCTCTCTTTCAAAAGCTGACCTTTTATCAAGACAAAGATCATGAGAGAAAAGTGGACTTTTTCACATCACGATTTGGCTTCTTTTTACTGTTGACATTTTTACTGACAAGCGTATCAAGATCAATGCCAGCATGATCATTTAGATTTTTCATTTTTCCAAATTCTGTGTTTCTGGCAGAAAAGAATGCTAATAAACATGTCAATGATATCCTTGATAAGAAGATTGATTAAAAAAAACATATGCAAAATCTTCAGCTATAAAACACAGAAGTGCAACACTGGCCTGTTTTCAGCCCCACAAAATGGAAACAATTTTGAAATTTTTTAGGATTTTTCTGTTTCATATTTCAACCAGTCTTGTGATCTACCAAGTCAAGTCTCCACAGACTGCTCAAAAAGGAAAAAAAAGTTTCCTAAAATGAAATCCTGGCCCCATTGAAGTAATCTGCAAAGCTCTAGTTGAATTCAACCCAGCTAGAATTTCACCCCTTATTTGTACACTGAGCAAATCTGATCTGGACTTGGTAACACATAATAAACATGGGACCCTAGGATGCCATTTTTAGTCACTTTTCAGAGGAGAGCTGTGCTTTAATTTATTTTGTCAAGTGTTTCCACTTAGGTTTTTCCTATTAATGCTTCTGTTACCCACTGCACAGTAAGGTTATACCTCATATAAGTTCTTCTCCCTTAATAGTTGTGGTACTTTTGCAAATGTTGCTCTCTTTAATATATGATCTCAGAATAATGAATGCTTGTCAAACTGAATTCTTGCTGTCTTAAAAGAGTTGGATGTGTTAAGCAATTTGCACTAGCAAACAGGCATGATACAACTTCAAACGGCAGTCACTCCACGGAGCAGGCTGAATTATCCAGGGCTCTTTCCCAATAATCAGATGTTAGCTATTTGGCCATTAAAAGGATGCTTCAGAATCTGTGATATCCAATTGAATTCTGTCTCTTTCAGACCCTCATTGTGAAATTCTTCTGTATACATGAAAAAAAGAATTTCTGAAAATAACTGTACATCAGATTAAAAACCAGGTATATAAAGGGATTATCAAGAAAAAGAAGTTATAAAGTTTCCTTTTTTTTTTTTTTTTTTGCTTTCCTCAGTGAAAAGCACAAAAGTCTTACAAAGACCTTCTTGAGAAGCTAAAGGCTAGATGCTCTGAAAAAAGCTCATTGACAAATACAACTTTTTGGGTGGAAAATTTTACCAAGTAATAAATAAGCAGTTGTATTAAAAATAGTTTTTCTAAAGCTAAAACCATTCAGGTTTTTATGTCTAATCCCTTGTTTAGTCCAGGGCTGGGCAAGTACTGGCTGATCCTGCCATGCTCCAGCTCCATTCACTTTCCCAGCAGTGCAAGGCTACAATCTCTCACTTTTCAGGCTGTGAGTTGTAAGCCCCTCAGTTTATGATAGTTTTACTTATGGAAATGGTTTCTCTATATCACATTAAATGTTGAAAGGAGAAGATGTCAAGAAACTATCATATTGGTATAGAATCCCAGGTTTTGGAGAAAAGACTTTTCTGGTGTATCTATATATGTATTTAAAATGGCTGTTTGAAATTGCCTGGGAAGCCTTAGATGTTTAACTCACTGAATGTAGGTGATGGTAGGAAAATAAACCTTAGTAACAAAGCCCTGTGAATTAAATGTATTTATGACTCATGGGAAACAGGGCTGGGAACAAATTCAAAAAGTTAGTTATTCCAACTCTCTGCTGATGTGGGATCAACTTCATGTGTTCTGTGGACTCTAATCTGCATCTTCCTATGTAGGTGAAGAATTTGAAGTGATCAGAAATGTGTGACCTGTGCATTTGGTCATCTGTGCTTGCTTTCAGACAGCAGAGCTCACACCTTGCTGTGATACAGGCAGGAATGAGGTGATTCACCTTGGTGCTGAAAAAGCTTCCTCAGCCCAGCACTGAGAGTATTTTGCAAAGCTATTTCTTGCAGATATGTTGCTGGACTATGACTGAGAAATGCTCAGAAATGTATGAGCTGATAAGGTCTTCAAAACTTGTTTTATAGCAAAAATTGAAAGCAGCATAACCTATCTATTTTGTCAGACAGAAACTGGGCATGGTTGCAGATGAAAGAGGAACTCCAACAGCTTTCTGCTGCTCAGAACGATAGCCTGGGTGCCTTCTCTGTCCTCTAGGGGCCACCAGCACAGCCAGAATCCATTATGAGGAGAAAATTTTGGCTATCAGATAGGTCTTAATTTTATCAGTGTAAAGGGAATACAAATCAGTGTCTGCAAAGGGAAACTTTAGAAGGCAGTGAGGTTTTCTTCACAAAAGGAGGCCAGCTACCTCTGGCTGCTGGAACAACTTCTCCAAAGCTGTAGTGGATTACCCAAACTGGAGATCTCTGTTAACATTTTCCAGCTCAGCCAAAGGGTTTTTGTTGGTTCAGGAATTGCTTCTTGGTCTTCGTTGTTTTATGGCCTTTGTTATATCAAAAGTCAGACGAGATAATCATAACAGCCCCTTTCAGCCACCAGAATTTTGGATCTATTATACAATTTTAGGAAATCCCAGCTCTGGCTCCCATGAGTTACATGTGGTCCTGGTGAAAGTCGGTGGGGAATATTGCCTGTTGAGGTATGTGCACTCCCTGCGCAAATAGATACTGTGCACAAACAGGAAGATAAGTGAGCAATTGTGTGAGTATGTGAATGAAACAAGATGATGCACTACAGAGAGAACGATAAAATGGATCTCCGTGTAAAACCAGCCATCTAATGGAAAAAGCAAGAACAGATGGTGAAATACCTCCTAAATAAGCTGTTGCTTTAGACTCTGGCCATCCACAAACAAGTTGCGAGAATTTCTGATCCATGGTCCAGTGATTAAAGAGATGAAATTCAAAGGAAAAAGTGGGGGAACAAAAGAGGGGGAAAAAGAATGCATAAAACCCCAGCCCAGTTTAAGTTTCATAGTGAAATATCAAAGCAGTATTGAAACATAGGAATACCAAATGCCAATACTTTATTTTTATGTTTTGCATTTACTGAATCAGTTTCAATTGTATGAAGCTCTCTGCCCTTAAGCCCTATGATATAAATTTTATTGGATTTAAAAGAAACAGATTGGGAATCTGGGACAGAAATATATATATATTTTACCAGTGCAGATTTTATGGTTTTGCCAGAGGAAGCTTCAAAACCATTTGATGTGCTGCTTATTTAGTACTACTAACATATTCAGGAATTGGGGATGGGAAGAAAGAGAGAGGTAGGGGAAAGCAAAGAGATCTGTGCAAAGAACAAGCAATGTTCTTCCCCTGGAACCAATAAAACGATCAGAGGCTGCAAGTGTGCCTGGGGACATGTGAGTGAGAAGCTGAGGGAGGTGGAGGTGGTGGAGAGAGGGAGTTCTAGCTGCCTGCAAGGCCAAGTAATGTTTCCATCTAATTTTTCCTATGTCAGACTGAGTGTTAATGCTGTAACCTCATCATTGGACAGTCAGCTGTGAGGTGAAGATGGCCAGTAACACCCAGTTGCTAAAAACCTGCTGGTAGAAGGGCAGCCAGATGCCCCTTTGTGGGTGCTGCCTCAGAGGTTTTGTCCTTCATGAACAGGAGTCACCATCTAGCATCTTCTCTGCAGTGGCACACAGTGGCAGTTAAGGGTATGTTTGCCAAGGCTTGGGTTGTTTTTTCCTGCCTCACAGCTGGTTATCAAGAGGGAGGAGAAGCAGTACAGCTCTGCATCTCTGGCTCAAGCTTTGCTCTCCACTGTTGTGGTGTTGCAGGGGACCCTTGCACTTTGCTCAGGCAGAGGTCTTGTATGGAAATTGGCCTTCAAGCCATTCTGGAGCAAGTCCAGGAGAAGTCCTAAGGGGCTGGTCCCTCTCTTTGCCTCCTAAATATTCCCTTGTCTCTGAAGTAGAGGAACCTGAGGCACCTCCCCAGTTTTCAGGAAAAATGTGAACATTAAATTGAAGTCTGCTGCCATTTGTAACACTGATAGTGATCTGTTTCTCTGTTTGCAGTCTTTGTCACCATGGTGAGGAGCGCGTGCATGTGATGGGTTCACATTTACCAAAGATTGTCTGTCTGTCACCTCCACTTCTACCTCCAAGGCCTTCCATGGGATGATGGCTGTACCACTGCAGGACTTAGGATGCAGCTTCCACAACTTTAAAAAAGAGTAAAATCCAATTCCCTACAGAAATCTGCTTTACTGAGAGGATGAGAAGGTCATTGGTCATAATTCCTCATTCTGCCTACTCCAGCTATGTGTTCCTTGAGTTGACTGCCAGCAGAACCAGCTGATGGTGCTGACCCAGATGCCTGAGGCACAGCAGCAGTCATCATTTTGGGTGTTAAGAAGAACAGGGATCTTGTCCTTATTTTACTCTTTTAACTCTTGCATGTGAGATGGTAAAGAAGAGTAAACTTCTTCCTGGAGAATGTAAGAAAATGTGGAAGGATGTGTAGAGGGTAGGGGAAGAGCTTATATTTACCAGTGGTTTGGACTATATTGTTGTTTCCTGGCTATAGGAAAGCTGAGGAAGATACAAATTCCTGGATTTCCATAGGTGATGTAAGTATGGGCAAGAAGATGAAGTCTGTAGTCATGATTGTGTCAGCTGTTGATCTTGGACACAGAGGAATTCAGATGTCTCTATCACCACTGTTAAAATAAGAGGTCACAAATGGCCCACCCTACCACAGGATAAGAGAAATGGAGCTGTTCCTGAGGGAGAGGAAGCTCAAGAGGCAGATGAAACTGAATGCAAAATGGGTGTCAAACACCCTTTCTTGAAACACGTAGGGCTAGACATTTAGTTCTCGTGATCAGTGACAGGTCTTCTTCAACCAGAAGGAGCTCTGTGTTTCCTGAGAATCCCTAGAGCTGCTCAAGGCCCAGGGAAGGAATGGGAAGGTAGAATAGCAATGGGAAAGTGAGGATTATGGAGTTGTGCTTGTGGAGTTAGTCAGAAATATTCCAAAAGCTGTGCCCAAAGAGGTAGGACCAGACAGTTAAATTCTCTGACATCAGTGGGCAGTCACACAACTCTGAAATGTAAGCTTAATATCTGAATGTCTTAAATTCACCAAATTTACTATTTCAATACACATATATACTGCAGAGTAATCTGATTTATTTGGGCATTGGTCATGGCAAGTATTTACTAATGTCTGTTTACTAGGTGCTGTTTTATGTCACTCTGCCCTCAGCATTTACACTCACCCTTACATCAATGTGTCATCATTTACTTCTCACTAAATTTTATGTATGTAATATCTTGAATAAGAGATAGTCCCAGCAAAGAATTTCTAGAAAAATATTTTTCTTAAAACAAGTCCTGAGTTCACTTCAGCTGTATTTGTCTTACGTGACTATTGTAGAGAGGAACTTTGCTAGCAGTGATGTTTTTTAGGAAAAGAGAGTGGTGAGCAGACACTAGAAAGTATCAACAGAAAGCAAACTGTAACTATGTAGAAGGGTTCATAAACAGCTATCCTGTGGTAATCCAAACAGAGGCAGTAAAAGTAATGTGTTCGAGAAGTTTCGTGTTGGATATTTTCAATAACTTACTGGAGATATTTTTTAACCTGCTTTTCTTTTTTTTTTGAGGAGAAAAAGAATTAGCTTTTAAAAAATTCTTTGTTCTTCCTCTGAAGAAACCTCTGAAGAAAGGGTTCTCTGGGCTTCTTTCTGGGCTTTCTTTCCTCATTCAAAACCAAAACTGCATGAAGTGTTTAAAAATCCAAAGGAATCATCATGAGATTCTGTTTAGAACCTGAAAATCCAGTGACCAAGAGTTCTAACAATTCACCTGGATAAAGTTAAGTAAAAAAATTAATTTTGCTAGTTATCTAATTTGAGAACTAAAAGTATTTTGTGGAATGATCTGGACCCAAAATAAAAGGGCAACTTCTGCTGTTATTATTCTGCTGTTATTATTCTGCTGTTATGTGGGATTTCTCAAAATCACACTGAACATACCCCACAGGTACCATGATAATGTGAGGCCAGAATAATATATTAATGTTTTCCAGCAGTAAAATATTTTGCTTTCTTTAATGTAATTCACTGGGCTATAATATCTAGGCTCTGAAAAGAAGGTTATTCCTATCCAGCGTGGAAAATGTCATCCTGTGGTAGAGGAGGGCTAACCATAATGCTAGTAATACTGGACAGAAAAAACAATCTTCCATGTGGCTGCTGAAAGAAAACAACTGTAGCATTAAAAAAAAAAAATCTTTACTATTGAATTACAATGTGCACTAAAACTTACACTCTGAAACAGGCTTTTTAGTGCATAATCCCGATTAATAAAATGGTTGAAGGGTTTGAATATTTTCTAACTGATGGCTCTGACAAGTTAAGGCTAAATATACATTGCAGCAACCACTGCTGCATATACGTTTCATGCACAAATGGAGAAAATAACATGTTGAATGTAATTTCGTAAGACCAGAGGGATCAGTCTCAGATTCGTATCTTAAGATAAAATGGTGCAATTACCATTGCAGTCCATCTTTCTGGAATATCTTCAATCAAAGAAAAGTCAGCCATAATTGTGGATTTTAGTGGAATATAGATGTAGCAAAAATGTTTCAGACCACTGTGATTACATCATCTGCATCTTGAAGATCCTGTGCCATTCACCCCCAAGCCCAGCACAGCCACAGCTTGCTCGGTGCACTGTAAAGACCAGTGATACTGCACAGATGAAGAGAAAACAAACAAAACCCAGTCAGGGCTTAGAGGGATTAGTGTGCCACCATATGCAGATTTTCCAGCATTCTCAGGGAATGCCTCTGAGGCTCAGGAGTCTTTACCATGGCCCCACCCAGGAAGCTTTGTCCATGGTGGGTGATGGAGGAGACTGGACTGATGTAATTGCTCATCAGTGGGTCCCTCTAATGAGACCATCAGGCCAGAAGAGCCTGCCTCTTCACATGGTCAGTAGCCTCTCTTTGTGACTCTCATCCTTGGGGAGCAAGGCAAATGAAAACAGACCCAGTAAATGAATCCCCATGTTAGTAGGGCAGGGCTAAAGCACTCTTTCCCTCGTTCCCACTCCTGCAATGTGATGAACCTCACTGGGATATTCCTGTCCTTGCATCTCCTGCCAGAAACCTCTGCCTGCTTCTAGGCAGTTGGACCTGTTCAGTACTACCCAGTTCATGATGGATGGGAGGGAAATGAAAGGCAAGGAGATGAAGGAGATGGTGGGGAGCAAAGGAGAGGACAAGAAGGATCCCCTAACACATTACGACCCCAAGTTTTTGATTTCTTTTCCCTCCCTCAAGGTGCTGTGTATACATTATGTATCCTGCTTCTCAGCCATAATACACCAATGTGACATGCCACATATGGTGCCATGGACACCTTTTATTTAATCCACCTTGGAAAAAAATGCAGTGCCACAGCCATCTCACAGACTTATGCAAGTTGTAATAATCACAATTTTAATTTTTCCCACAACTTTGAGGCTTAATAGCTTTAAAATCTTACAAGTTGTAAAAACAATTAAAGCAATAATTTTAAAAATAAGCAGAATGAGACCTTCAAAAGAATGTGAACCTTTAACACTTCACGGTTAAATAAGGGCCTTGTAACACAGTCACTTGAAGGCCAGCCCTGAGAAAACGCAGAAGCATCCTGTGAATTTGTTGATGCTAGTTCAGACAGACTGTTTATTTTCATGATTTCATGGAGGAATTTTAATTTAATGAGTGTTTTATACACTAATGTAAAGCATAGTTTCAACCCTATAATTATAGTGTCAAAATATTTCTGCTTAAACAGCAGCAGCTGACTACAGAAATGTGATTTACATCTGAATAGTATCAGGGGGACACTGCGAAAAATAATCAGCATGTGCCTTTTAATTGAATAAAAAAATTAACAAAGAATATCAATGTATTTCTCAGCCTAAGTCCTTTTGCCTTTCATAGAAACGCTTTTCTTATTTGCTTATTGCCTTTTCAGGGCTAGAATTTCCAGAAAAAGTGTAGGCACAGAATGTGTGTGAAATTTTGCCCACCCATTCCTCCCTACTGCACACACAGCGATGGGAAATTGCATGAGCAAATTGTCAGTTCCTGTCACTGAGAGCCTACATTTTTTGAAAATCTCACCATTAATCTTTCAGCTCAGTTTTAAAATAACCAACTGCCATCATGAAACAGGTTTCTCATGCTGCTTAAGGCTGTCAGCAGGTTTTGACCAGTTCAAGCCACGTTTTGCTCTTGGAATGGGGTTAGAATCCTTTTTGTAATTGCTGCTGCTGGAGAATTCATCTTTTGAGGTAATGTTTAGGGCAGCTTCAGATGGGAGAAAACTTGATTGTGTGTTCCCAATCTGTTTGCACCACTGCTCCACCAGAGATAGGAACACAGCCCTGAGCAGTGCCCTGGTCTTTGTCCAGCCCTTATCCATTGTAAAGAAGGATTATTCTCTGTTTGTCTTACAGTACCTTCTAGAGGCCCCGGGTGAAATGGCATGCCGTTGTGCTGGGTGTTTCCTTCACTTCACAGGGATGGATAGACCCTTCCCCAGAGAAGCTACAACCTACAGGCCAAAGCACACACAGGAAGGATCTTTATCCTTACTGTGGGAAAAAAAGACTGATGTTGAGTCTACATCTATATCTACTGTGGGTGGAAGGGCATGGGATCCTTCAGAACATATGCCTCTGCCGTGTGCTGGCTCCCTGCTGGGGAATGCAAACAAAATGTTTGGTCTGTTCTGTGCCCACAGACCCCTTTGTGGGAAAGGGAGAAGCAGTAAGTGAGAGCTCCACGGGCTGTGTCTGCAGTCAGGTCATAAAATGCAGACCTGGGAATACATCTTAGTAGACCTGCCCTCCAGTCTAGACAACTAACCAGAAGTATGTGACTTTCAAATTCAACCAGGAAATCTATGATGAAGCAACAGATTTTTTCCCCAAAATGTTTTGTTTCATTCATGCAGGAGAATTTGGAAGAGAAGCTGCTGATGTTAACTCACATATACACGCAGGTTGTCTTGTCTTTGTCAGCTGCAATAGCCTGCTCCTCCTCTCCCGCCTGAGCCTTTGCGGGTTTAGGTTAAGCAAATCTGTCTTGCTTCTTGTGCTCAGAAAGGTTTTGAGACAGTCAGCTAGGCTGCAGGAAGTGTTCACTCTTTTCTCTCAGCCTTCAGCTTTAGGCCATCTCCTTTGCCCATTGCTCACAACCAGCACTTTCTTTTCCAGCCAGGTCAGGCTCAGCAGAGTGCTCCAGCAGCAATCACAGAGCCGGGGTCAGCAGCCCAGGGTTTAACAAGGAGCAGCCCAGTGCAGGCCCTGTGAGCTCCTGACATCTCCATGGCACCGACTGAGTTTCAAACAGTGTCAAAATCAGCTTTGTGCTCTTTGGTTCTTATTTTCTAGCCTAAGAAGGTATGATTATGGCCTTGTACAACCAGAGTGTGATCACGAATGCCTCTGCAAGTTAGAAGGAAATTTCTATTATGTTCCTATTAAATTGTATAAACATTGCATACGTGCATTACATACTGCATATGGGCATTGAGGTATAGGCTTCCACACACGTCTTGATGTATAAATATTGTACTTCCCTTATTTGATGAAGCATGAATTTGGAGTCCTCCAGAATTCAAGGCTTGATCCTGATTCTCATCAATGTGCTAGCTTTACTTAATTTCCTTCCTGAAGCACCAGATGCTGTCCTATGCCAGCAATGTAATGTGGAATGTTTTTCTCAGGGTAAGATCCTAAAGTTCTGCTATGGCCTTTCCTGACACTAGGATCAATGTATAGATGAATCTGCTGTTTGTATAAATTTCAATGTCACTGCGGGAACTGCATATACTCTTTTTATTTTATCCTAAGATTCCACTAAATTGTCCTTTGGATTTATTTCAAAGAAAGAAAAGAGGAGAAAAGGCAGTAAAGATTGCTCTTCTTATGCTTTAGTTGTTTTTTTAACTCAATTATATTTTGACAATTCTGTATGAAACTTTGGAGTATGTCTTTGTTTCAGCAGTATATCTTCCATAGGAATAGTCAGTTAAATGTATATGGCTAGTTTCAGGCATAACAAGTTTTGACAAGGGCATTTAGCGGTTGTAATTCAAATCTAATTCAGAACATCTTAGCGCTGGACCTGTCAAGCACTTGAAATGCACTGTAGCTGCAAAACCAAAGGATATGGTCCCAGTCGTGCTCTGTGTGGCATCAAGCTGATGTGTCAACAAGAGCAGTTACAATTACAGGTTCTTTCAAGCATACTAAACTAATTTACAGTACTCTGAAAATGTGGGAAAAGGCCTTGCTAGCATAAAGGTACATGGGACTTTTAGAATGCACAGGCAAGGCAAGTGGCATGGCCATTTCATTCAGGAGTTTAAATATTATATAGTTTCAGTACCACCTTTAGGGCTTACACTTGTAACTAGATATTCTGTAGATAATAATAGATTTGCCTTGCAGCCATCAAATACCCTTGTCAAATCCCATTAGAATCACATTGCCCATTTATTTGAAACCTCAGTCTAAAATTCATGCATCTGCTAAGTGAGGATGGGGCCCTATTTGCACTGGCACTGACTGGTCCTTTCTGTTTGCCTTCTTTGTTTACCTGATAAATACCATTTCCACTGGCTGCAAAATACTTAAGCTTCTGCTTACAGGGATTAGAAAACTTAGTGCAAAGGGAGAGGTTTTCCCAGAATCAGACCTGATCCAAGGATGTCCCACAAAAAACAAGACAGAATTACAGTAACCAACATGTAATTTTAACATCACAATATAAAAAGACTTGATTTTAAAGTGCACCAGTGATTTAAAGCAGCTGCACACATTTAGAGGGCATTGCTTTAATGTGCACACAAAGGCTAATGGAAGCTTTTACAAATGAAAAAAAAAAATCAGGTTTTATGATTTATCTACTTTTTATGCACAACATTATAGGCCTTCCCCTCAGGGACTCATAAATGTGATTTTTACTTCCCAAATTACAAAGCTAGTCAATTATTTGGGAATGAGTCATTCATTCAAAAGTGTCTGTAACGGGATGTGTTAACCATCAGGAAATTTTACACCAATTGGAATTATAAACACCAGGGTAAAAAAATCTCTTGGCCAACCAGCTATGTCTATTTGTGAAACCTTGAGCAAGAAGCACAGTGTAACTTATGCTGGAGAAGTTCTGAGAAGCTGACTTGGAGGGGAGAGAGGGGTGGTGAATTTTTTTCCCCTTTTTCTTTTGATTGTATAAAATGTGTTTATTTTATTTTGAAATAATGTAGTTAGCAAGTCTGCAGCAACTTGCAGTCAAGGCTCCTAAAGCACCTTATAAACCTCAGTCGATTAAGCCTTGCAGCCATGTACAGGGTAAGGAACTATTAGCTGCATTTTATGGAATGAGAAGCTGAGGGCCAGGGGTGCTGCTGGTGGGAGACACGCAGGCGTTTCCTTTGGTGACCAAAACCACTCCTTCCCTACTGCAACTCCATCAAGGTCAACAGGAACCAAAGGAGCTGGTTTTAATTTGCAGCTGCTTCCCTCTGGATCTGGCTGTTTGCTCCCAAAGACTTGCACTGACCCATCCAGAAGTCATCCCTGGGGTTAACAGCAAGCCCCAAGCATGGATGTGACTGATGACTCCTGCCTAAACTGATTATCACAGAATCACTGAATACGCCGTGTTGGAGGAGACCCATCAGGACCATTAAGTCCAACAACTGGCCCTGTACAGGACACCCCAAGAATCCCACCAAGTGCCTAAGCATTGCCCAAATGCTTCTTGAGCTCAGTGTTGCCAAAGGCTGTATTGTTGAAACATCAAATTCTTTTTGTCACTGTAAACTCCTGCTACATCCTAGGCCAAAATTAGGAAACCACCCAGGATCTTCATTAGCCATGAGTTCTCCAAAGAGAGCAGCAGTCAAGGAGGAAAGAGGAGAAGCACCTATAAATATATTCTGATATTTCCTCTGCTCCTGCTGCATATAGAGGAGATATATGAATTCCTTCCTCGTCAGTGATGCATCTCTTTCCTGGGAAAGACATTCAATCTTTGTTCTTGAAAAAAGGAATTAATACATGCACTTGAAATTACCTGAATTAAAGTTGAAGGGTGTAAAACTAAGGATAGTGCATTTACAGTGGTACTATTTTTAAAGTATTATTCGAACCTAAATAATTATTTCTCTTTTTTTTTTTTTTTTTTTTTTTCTAAAGGAATTTGAATGTTGTAAATAACTTCAGGAATGGAAATATTTGCCCTGGTTTAGCACAGTTGCCCTGCTTTTGTGGCATCCTGGATGCCACAAAAACCTTTTTTTCAAAATAACTTCTAAAATATGTTTTGGTGCAAAGCAGATTCATAATTCTTACATGTAGTCAGATGATACAACATCTGAAATTTAAATCTCAGCTCTTCACACACACTTGAAACCATTGGGGCCTCTGTTTCCACTTGCAGAATATCCAAATGCTAATGTAAGGACAGAAGTAGGGTCATGGAAATCTTGGTAAGGAATCATCCTGTGGCAACATCCTGATGAAATCTTACTGCTTTGAGCATAAGCCATAAAAAGGGTAATCCAGAGTTGAAGAAATGCCCCCCAGGGCCTTGGCTAAAGAGTGTCAAGAATGGGGAGAGCTTCGGGTACAGGAGCCACTGCCACAGGTCTTGTGCAGATGCAGAGCAGCAAGAGGTGTCCCAGTACCTAGTGAAGGAAGGTGTGAAGCAAGGGCTGAGCTGCCTGACACCTTAGCGCTAGGGAGAAGATAGATCTCAGTTCTTATTCCCATTCCCACTCATACCACCTTCATAAAGTTCATTTTCTGAGGCTTTGCACAATGCTTTGTTTCCTTTCTTTGTACTGAAGTCTAGGCATTGGAGTGCAGAACCAAGTTCTTTGCATGAGGTATTTCCTCACAGTGTCATTTCTGCTGGCTGGTTTGCAATACTGTGAACACATGGCTGGCAGAGTGAGCTCTGTTTCCTTTTCTCTGAAAATATAAGAAAAACAAAACAGCACCTCATGAATCCTCAGAAAACTGGGTGTTCAGAATCTGTGTCCAGATTGGAACTATGTGGTGTAAGTCCACCAAAATGACAGGGAAATGTATGCTATTTTAAGATAGCAATAAAACCAAAGCGTGCTTCTAAATAACCAAGTTCCTTCCATATCCTGTTTACAAGTAATGCCATTATTCAAGCAAAGCCTGGATCTTACAAAGACTTAAGAATGACATTGCCATTAAGTGACTGACCAGATACTTTGCCTTCAATGAAAAGCTATACACAACACAAAATTAAATATAAATTTAGGTGTTCACAGCACTAATTTGTAATCAAGCCAGTTATGGGTTGCTAAATCAGGCCCTGAATACTTTGGCAGTGCGTGATGAAAGCTCCCCATCTGTAAATTACTTTCTGTGAAACACTTTAACTGAATTCCAGACAAGTCAGAAGATTGAAAAAGAAGGTGGAAAATTTCAGAGAAAAATGGATTTCCCTAAGTCTTAGTTAATACTTCAAGAACTTATCTGCTACATAAAGCTAATAGGCCAGTTTCTGAATTTTTAAGTATTTTCCTGGCATGTATTTTTCCAGAGAAATCTAAAAAATGTTAAGTAGCCTGGGTTCAGGTATTATTTACAGTGCAAATCAAGATTTTTTTTTTTCACCAAACTCCCATGCCAGGAATCTGACACAGGATCTGAACCACAACGATTTAAAATTAAGGAAAGTAAAGGCTATTCTCTTTGTCATCACACTTCCACTTATAGTGATATGCTCTTTTGTTATTAAGCAGGCCCAATCAAAACAAAAGGGATACTGTTTCTTTTATGAGTAATGCACTAACCCACCAGCAGAAAAAAGTTCACATTAAATGTATGGGTTCAGACAGCATAAGATTTATTACGATGGCTACAAAAATTATTCCTTCTTAACAGCACTTAAATTGTCTAATTATTCACAGCTGTTTTCAATTTGTTTCAGGTTCTTAATTAGGGGGTAGAGTCCTCTGTCCAACGCCTGAACCAGCACTGTCAAAAAAGGCTAAGAATGGATTCATGCTAAACCAGCCCAGCCCTGAGGCTGATTAGTGGTAACCACTGCAAGGTAATTTGGTACTCATACGGATCCATCTGCCTCCTGCTGGGCTGAGATAAAGAGATACACAATTTCCTTCTTGTTTGTATCATTATTTTAGTCCATCAAGGCAATCAAGGTAAGTCTGGATGAGAAAAAAAAATAAATAAAGTAGTTTTGGCTGGTTTAGAGGAGCATTGCCAGGCAAACAGGTATGTTTGGGAACCAGCACCTGATAATCTTAATTAACCTCTGGATTTGAGGTTGGAAGATCTTGATTTAAACTTAACAGCAGGAGGCTGCATGTGAGCAGACAGGTGTGCAACCTGCAGGTAGGAGTCACGCCTGGGGGCCACTCCTTGGACTCGTATCTAAGACAACTTTCCTCAAGGATTTTACAGCAGAGTACAGCTGGTCCCTGCTGATTCTGGATAGGGAGCTACAGTTTCTTGCTGAGAAGAACATGCCAGTTCTATTTATGTGTGATGGTCATTAAAAGTAGACGATTACGTCATGCATAGAAAGATGAAAAAAAACCATTCTTGTCAGGTTGCCTTGGATCTGTCCTAGACATTTTCTTCCCTCTGAATGCTTCAACCATTACAGTTTTGTGAAGTCAAAACCCTGCGAGGCTACACGTTCTCCCGCTACCTGTCAGGATGTGTGTTTTGCATCAGCAGCAAACGTGTAGGTGCAAGTTCCTGCCTTTGCATGCAGGAGTCTGTGCTTGGGTTGGATGGATGGACACATACAGTAAAGGGAGCTCGAGCCAGTTCCAAAGGAAGTCTTACTGGTTTAAATGGGAGTAATAAATCTTTCAGGTCACCAGCTGCACTTAGCTGGCCTCATTAAAATTCAGATCTTTAGTATCTGTGGGCAAGTGTATGAAAAGGGGTTATGGGGTGAATTGGTCAACAGATTTTAGGTTTGTTTGTGTTCCCTGTGGACTCCCCTACTGAAAAAGTCCTGAGGAGTTTAATAGGAAAAAAAGAACTTTTGGTATTTTTTTAAAGTATCCTATAGGATTTAATAGGGAATTATATCCTGGCCATGGACATTTTTTTATGGTTCAGATAACTGTAGGAAAGACTGATTTGTGCATTAATGCATTTTTCTAGTGTGTCTCAATTATAGAAACATCTGCACTAAGTGAACTTGAAACCTCTTTGATTCCCTGTGCAAATTCTCACTATTCAAAAGTCCTCATGTTTTCCTATTTCTTGCCTTTAGCTTAATAGTTTCAGAGTGGGTTGCAATAGTATGTAACTGTGTAGCTTTCAAAGGAATGTGGGATTTTTAAGATGTAATTGCTTTCAACCTTCAAGTCCTGCATTCAAAAAACATAGCTAGCTCAGCACCAATTGATGTCCTCGATGTTATCAGCAGCACCTGTTATCTCTAGTAGAGACAAAGGTTTTCAGCCTAAACACTACTAGCTCCATGCAGCCCTTTATTGGGCTGCAGAGGTTATTTGAATCCATTCTAACAGTCATGGCTGTTTAATGGAAGGATGGAGTTTTGTCTGTTTTCAGCCTGGTACACAGTGATTTATATATATATATATATATATATATATATATATATATTTATTACTCTCTGCTGTTATTTACACCAGTGCAAAATTAGTGTGAGCTTTCAAGGTAGGCTGTTTCACAACGTATGGAACAGCACAGGATTTTTTTTCAGCTTATTGGAAAATGAAATATTACTATCTTAAAACACATTGTTAAGTTTGTTAAGTCCTTTTCCAGGTTTATATAACAAGTTTACAGCAAGCTACTCTTATTCTGAGCATGTTGGGCAGCACAGAAAAATTTCTGCAGGTCCATGCCATGGTGAAAGGCTTTGATTCACCATTCACTGCTTGGTACCCCAAAGCACAGCTGATACGAGCTGCAGGCTACCAGCAGCATGCTCACTGTGTGAGGATGTGACGCCTGTTCTGACTGTCTGTGAACAGACCTCAAGGGCAGTATCTGCTTTCCAGGCACCTTTCCGTGCCCAAAATGTTTCTGCTGGCATTTTCTTTGTGGAGTTGTGGATCCTCTTCCTGCTAGCTGGAAGTGAGCTACAAGTGAGGGGTCTTTGCTGTCGTATCACTTGGTAAAAAAGCAGTCCACTTCCTGGAAAGCTTTATGTCCAAACAAGAAAAAAAAATGCTGACAAATTATCACAGAAACAAAGAGACTAAAATTAATTACTGTTACTACAACAATCAAGAAAGTCACTGCGAGAAAAGACTGGATCCTATGGCTCTCCTCTTAGGAAAACATGAGGAAGACTTCCATTTTGATGGAGAATCCGGGGATAGACTAAGCAGGTTGCCCAGAATCATCAAGGAGTCTGTGGTATTCATAATTTGAAGTTTATATCTCATGTAAAACTTTTCTGTATTTCTTATTTCTCTGAAATAGCTCTGCTTAAGCCTTTCCACCACCTACATGATACATGCTGGCACGGCTTTCTTACAGAGGCACTCACGTCTGCTGAGTCAATGCATGTTAGCCAGCACAATTTAGAGGATATCTGCTGATATTAACACTTCTTGTCTGTGTATGTAAGGACTAATTCCCACTGGAATCAGTTGAAAGTTCATTATTAATATCACTGACCTGGAGTAAAGATTTGCTCAGATTTGCAAACTGAAGTTGTATCATGACCATTGCTGTTGTTTGTCCTCTGTCCAAGCTTGGCATTTCTCTTGATTGGAGAAATGACACTGGAAGCTTTGATAGCTGAGAATGTTCAGTCTGGTGTTGCACTTTTGTGGTGGCAACCTGAAATCTGTCCAGTAAACTCAAAGCATTCTGGAGAGAGTTCAGAAAAATTTGGACCAATATAATTTTATGCTTTTATGAATTGTCCTGGTGTTTTGTTAAGTCTTAACTTAGTTTATATTTTAGTCATTCACTGGGACACCAATAAAAAAGAAATAACCTTACAGAAAAAACAGCTGGTGACTCAAAATCAAATCCTGCTAATATTTCTCTCCCAATAAAATTGGTATCACTGATATGAAGGCAGTTCCTCACATTATATATTATATGATATACTATAATACATAATAGACTATATACACACACATAAACCCCTAATGCTTTAAGAGCTAGGATTTAGAAAATACACAGGGAAGCAAAATTACATTCCGTGCTGGGTACCTTACTACCAAAAATATCTAGAAAAACGAAGAACTTCAAAGAAGACACATTAAAGTGACTGGGAATCTGAGGGAATTGGATTTTGAGGAAAGTTTTAAAGAACCTAAAACCTGTATTGAGAAATTAATGAGACAGTGACTCAGAACTCTGACTTGTATCAGAACTGGCACCATTTTTGTCTGGCATATGAAGGTAAATTGAAGACAGAGCTGGTTTATGTTGGGCTGTAAAATGACATGGTTTTGATATAGCTTCACAGGCAGCTGAGTCATCTCTTCAGCAGGGCTGGGAATCTTGAAATGTGGGGCTGGAAGTGGCAGCAGGGAGCCAAAGTGCCAGGGCTCTGCCCAAGGAGCCTTCTGCGTCTTGAGAAGGCCCTCAGCAACTCCCAAGCAAAGCTCTGGCATTTGCTTTAGGAAGCTGCACCCACCACCTCATCAGCAAGAACTTGGCTTTTTGAGGGTACCAGTGTCTGCAAGGCTGGAAGATAAAGGGCTACAGTGCCTTGAAGTGCAGACAAGGTCCAAGTCCCACTTTATAGGCGCGTTTTCCTCAGATGTGGCAGTGGTATTACACCAGGTACTGTAGCAGGAAAATCCACATATCCTTAGTCAGCAAATGACTAAGACATGGGAGGAGTGGATTCACCTGCTCATGGACACAGAGATGATTTCCAACAGAGGTGGACACCTAGCCCAGATCCTGAAATTCAGCTACATAACCAAAGCACAAAAGCTCCTCTTACTTGTAGTACAGCCATCTTAGAGAAAATACTAGACTTATCTGATGTCTTCTGGAGGCTGACCTGGAACAGAGACTAGACAGAGCAAAAGGAAAAAGCAGGTATTTATTAAAAGGCCTAAATGGGTACACCTGGGCTGTGCAAGAGTCCAGCCAGACCACACCCAAGGTGCACCCCAAAATGGTCACAAAATGGACAACAGATCACAAGGTGTCACTTTTAAGTATACTCTTATAAGTTCTGGTCCATTTGCATTTTGGAGTCAATTGTCCAACCATAGTTTCAGGTCAGGAAGCTCCATCCTCCTTGTCTTTTCTTCTCACTTCACTGTTGTTTTCATTCTTCGGCCTGAAAGTTGTTCTTGGTATCAAACTAGAGAAGGAATTGTTCTGTCTATCTGCTCTGTGAGGAGAGCTTAGTAGCATTTAATATGAAACCGAAAACTACCCACCAAAACAGCACAGAGTCTAAAAAATATAATAGCTAAAACTTAAGGCATCATTTATACACATGAAATCAGAAAAACAGGAATTTCATAAAAAAAATTTCTTCATGGTAAGATTACATTTTGTGGGGACTACTTGTTCTTTTCCCCTTTATTGAATTTTAATTTTTAAACAGACATTTTTTTTGCAAGGGCACAGTTATAAACTTTTACTGTGGCCCCTTGGAAGGTTCTTGTGGGACACAAAAAGTATGGTTCCTGTTACATGAGATTTTTATATTTAGATGTAGCAAAATCACGTTACAGGAAATCACACTGCTCACTGTGTTTATCTTTGTCCTCTCAGACAGGCTGGTTGATTTAACACACCTTTTCCACTCCAGAAAAAAATTGTTTCCTTTCAGGTATTATCTAAAAAATTAGGGTATAGTTTCATAAAGAAATATTACCCTTTATTTTAATCAGTCACAAAATGAAGTCTAGTCTTGCAAGGACATTAAAATTTTACCTAGCAGTCAAGGTATTGGTATTTCCATTTTAGGTGTGAGAAGATCCATTTCATGACTGGAACTTTATTAAAAGGAACTCTGACTTGCATATTCAGGCACATGAGAGATACTGCATCAGATATTGGTACCATTTCAGTATGAAGGACTGACTGATTAAACTTTTCAAAAACTAAGGAGTCTGTGTGTAAATTCTTACCTAATCAGATCACTTCTGTTTCCTCCATATTTGGAACTTCCTTTTTTATTTTGTTTAGAAAAAAGTGTACTTATCCCACTTAAAACTATTTCCTTTTTCCTCTTTGCAAAGTGAAAAAGCAGAGATGTGAGTTAATAAACATAAAAGAGTTATGCCTCTGCTGCAACAGCTTATTGTTGAAAATCTTGAATCCTAATTAAGGGAAAGAAGAGAATTTGACCTTTGGAAAGTGATAGTCTTGTAATATTTTATGTATATTATTATTTAGAGAATGGCAACCACTTTTATGTCTGAATTTGCAAGTGAAAGGTAAAATATTATTAATGTAAGTGAAACATGCTTGAAGCAAAGAATGAAGCAATGAATCACATTAAGGGAATTTTTGAAAAACGTGGTTAGGATGTTCTCCTGCTCCTGGGTGGTTGGTTTCTTGCAAACAGTCTGTTAGGTTGGAACCATATCTGTGGTTTGTTGTTTCATGAAAGAGCAAGATAAACTAGGGAGACTACAACAATAATGAGAAAACAGAAATCCATGAGACAGGTTCTGTGAGCTCTTCCTCAGGGAGAGGAAAGGCAGGAGGGATGGATTGCTAATGACTAGAAGGAGAATGTTTGATGGCATTACCAGGCAATGTAAATACAGGCTAATGGCCTCATCCTGCAGCACCTCTTGTGAGGTGCTGGGTGAAAGGCCACAAAACAGACCACAGCCAGCAGCAGCCTAGACAGGATAAGACCTGAAGTTACACAGAACACAGAGCGGGATTTCAGTCCCTGACAGCACTTGTAGTGGGAAAGTGAGATCTGGTCTCCAGAACTCTCAAAATCCAGGAAGTCATTGTCCCATTCATGTTTCTGTCTATAGTTGCTGGAATTTCATAGGCTCTGTACTAACTTCTGCTTTAAAAATTCCCACTCTTAGAGCTATTTAGGGAGTCATTCAGATCTCTAAATACAGATACCACTCCATAAGGACACGAGTCTCTTGCAGGAGGCCTCTGTCATTGGTGCTGATCTTGTGCTAATGTCCTAGGCACCCTCAGGGGTCCAGGATGGCACTCAGTACCTACAGCTAGGCTCCAGTACTGCTCCCATACTTCCAATAGGAATTTCTGTCTGTAAGAGGCTGGTTACATTTTATTTCAATATTTTCTCTCCAATGTCCCCACTGCATTTGTGCAGGTGAAATATTCCTGGCTTAGTCTTCTGGAGACTGGAATTCTCCCTGGATAAAAATTGGCTGGACATAGTAATTTTTCACACAAGTGAAGTGACATTAGAAATTGCAATTCTGTGAAGAGAAGAGTACCCATGGTCACTGTTGTGTAAAAAAGCAAAAGTGCCAATGTGCATCAGAACAGAAAAGTAGTAGTTCTGGTAGCAGAACAATATTATATAAAAGTCCTCTTTTTGGGTCTTGAGGCAACTTCAGCTAGTGTTTGTATGTGTGTGCCTCTTTTGAGTGCCTTGTGCTCTTCCCTGTGAACACTAGAGCACATTCCGTCTTGCCATTCTCCCCTCAGCTGCACAGCTCCTTCTTCATGTATGGCAGCTTTAAAACAACAAAAAAAGTACTCTTTAACCCTACTGACCTTTAAGCACATGACCTGTGAAAACATCATCTTCTTTCTATCTACCATACTCTGTATATTCAAGCACACATTTGACATTTATGTTTTCCTGAGGCAGTAAATTTTCCTTCTGCTGACATAGAAGTAAATGCTTTAATCAGAATAAATCTGACTCTTTAAATCAGCTTGCTACATCTATAGCAAATTAATTACTAAAAATGGCTGTGCTTAAGGAGTCTGGATGTTTCTAGTATTTATTAAGAGCACGACTTTATTTTTTCTACAGCTTCTCAAGAGATTTGATCTCTGCACAAGCAAACCATTTCAGCTCACTTCAATGGAACTAGTATGTGAGTTAAATACTATTAGTCTGAGTCCCAAAATTAATGTGAAAGCTACTGCTTTTCCTTCCCAAGGGAAAACCAGAACTGGACAAGGATGAAGGGAGCCATCTTTAACTCACGTTGTCTACAAAATGGATATTTCTTGCAGCAGGAGCTGTTTGAGCTCTTGCAGCAGGGGCCCTGGGGTTTGTGGTCAGCTTGGGGTGGGATATCACTGTGCCAGGCATGGAGCTTGAGGCATGGGTTGTGTCAGAACAACTCTTTGCTACCAGCCCCACGCCAGCCTTGGCTCCAGGCAGTCACTGGGCTTAGCCAGCTCTGACCTGCTCCTAAGATACTCTGCAGATACACTCCCTGAGTCCAAACTGAAAACTACGAAATACTTTCCTGCAGTTTTTAACAGGAAACACATCCGGCCTCCATAACAACAATAACTGTCATAATTAAAGACACTCTTTAAAACTTCATTTGGTTGTGAAAGGAAGCTATTTGAAGGAAATGTCAATCCAAACCCTTTTTGTGAAAGGAGCTTTTAATGACTTTCAAAACCTGCTGTAACTGTCTAGGATAACTTAGAAATATAAATGTCAGAAGATTTCTTGATCAAAGCAAACTCCCATTCTTACTGTTTTTCATGTCTTTTACAAATTTCTGTCAATTTTATTGAGACTCAAGCAAACCATTAGTTCAGACTTTTTTATGCAAAAATACATTTTTCATAATAAAAATTACAGTTTTCACAATATCTTTTCCCTAACTATTACTGCTGCTTCTCAGAAAGTAATGAGTTTAGCCAAACCTCTTTCACAGACGAAAGCTATAATGGGAAATAGAAATAGCTTCCTCCACCCTGATGGATTCCTATTTAGCCCTTTGTTTCTGTCCTCAAACAGTATAAGAGGGATACAGGCTGTATTCAGCCCCCTCTTACCCTGGCCCTGCCTGTAACTTGATGTCAGGCTCTTTCCCAAGTTGATCTTCTAACTCTTGATCATCCAATCTACAGTGGAAGCATCTTCCCCTCAAATCTCCTGCTTCCTTGGTTAAAATGTTGAGCCTTTATGGCAGGGGCTCTAGCCATGATGCCCTGCAACCCTACAAAGGTGTGAGTAACAAATGTGGTGTAGCAGAGCTGGCTGTGGGGCATACAGGAGGACAGTTGGATCTCACTTCCATACCATCACACAAAATCTGCAAGAGGGTTTTCTTATTTTCCCAAGTGGCATGACTGTGAGAAGAAATACCCCTCAAAATTTCAGGGTATTCACTGGAAAGCTGGCATTTGTCATATGGAAAAATACCAGTTTTTCTAGGCTGCTGCTTATATGGTGCAAAGGTGGAAAGATAACATCATGAGGATTTTCTCTTTGCCAGATTTTATATGGGAAAAGTGAGGTGTGTCTGAACTCACACCAGAGTGTCCTACACGTGCTTCTTGTTAAGTCTGAAAGCTTTGGACCAGCAAGAAAAGCCCAACATCACTGGGGGCTTTATGTGTGCAGTACCTCTGGAGGCCCACTTCCCTGGTGCATATCTATCACTGTTAAAGCCAGTGACAGGACTGTTGCTTCAAATGGACATCATTCAATGAAAAATGTTGGGGACTTCAGCTGTAGTGAAATCTGGCAAAGACAGGGTAAAAGTGCCATTCTCTTTGAATTTGTGGGTGCCTTAAAAAATTCCTCACTCAACTCACAGCAAAAAGGAAAAAAAAGAACAGAAAAGACCCCCAGACAAAAAAAAAAAACCAAAAAAACCCCACAAAACCAAAAAAACCCCAACAAACAAAACTCAAAAAAAAAAAAAAAAAAAAAAACACCAAAAAAACCCCTCACAAAAAACCCAAACAAAAAAAACCCAAAAAACCCCAACCCCCCAAAAAAAAACACAAAGAAAAAAAAAATCAGAAACAGAATAGGTAAAAAACAGACCTTAACTGGATAAAAAGCCCAGAAGTTTTGGGTTCCTTATAAGTCTGACAAATGAGTGATTAGACAGTTTCTTGCAAAATCCTGCAAAATTATTGAGAGTTCCCCCTCACTCTTACAAAAAAAGAAACTCAAAGATTAGGCCACTGATCCGCTAAAGAGTTCAAAGTCTGCTGAAGGGTGTGAGCTGCCAAATTCATGAGGTCATGTTCAGAGTAAGATAGCTGTTCAGATCTCATTCTGAAAATTAGTTTCCTTTCTGGTATTCATGCGAAGCCTTTCAGTTTCTCAACTGACTTTAATTTTCAGCCTTTCTAAGATTGCTAGACTACTACTTCAGACAAAGATGATAAATAAGTTTGCTGAATAGGTAGTTTTTTGACTTTCTCTGATCAGAGAAAATCTCCTTAAAATAAACAATACGGAGGCAGCCAGTGCTGCAATGTGATTAACAAGAATGTAATCAAATAATGTTCTGAACTTAACATCCGTAGGTGCAGAAGAGTCCATGAGCTGCTGCATCATTAGCTTGCTTCCTTTTTAAAAAGTTTCATCCACAGTCTCAAATAAAAGCACTTTTTGGGTCATTTTAATCCTAACTCTTCAAAATGGCATCTAGCCTGTAGACTAATACACAAAGTAAAACAAGAAAGTGGGAAAATTGAGTGAGTGAATGAATGAATGAATGAATGAATGAATGAATGAATGAATGAATGAATGCTGTGAATGCTGTGAATCCTTAAGGATGTCAGAAATGGAGTAAACAGCAATCATAGCTACTGATGGATTCTGGAGTGGTCTGTGGCAGAGCTCCTGGATGGGCCATTGCCCCAGCATGGTCTTCGGGGTTGGTATTGAAGGTTCCCTGAGCAAAGGGGAAGAGAAATGGCTGAAGTGTGGTAACAGAGCCACAGGACTCAGTGAAGGGCATCTGAGGAGGACCTGAGACAATATTTAACTTTTAATTAACTGTCTATTGGGTTAATTGAATTTCTGAGGCCAGAGACAGGCTGCTCTCAGTTTATAAGTGGAGGAATTTGTGTTCTCCAGCAGCCTTCAATTGGACAGATTTGGCAGCTGACTTTGCAAGTGACTTCTGCTAATCAGCTAGTTAAAACAGGGTTGAAAGTTATAGCTCTAGTTAGGCTGTGCTGGTCTGAAGCATTTCCAGCTTAAACACTCACACTGAGAACATCTCTTGGCATATTTAATCCCAAAATATACTGTAACACACTAATGTAGTTTTCATGTACCAGTAAGATCCAGACCTGGGTATTCAAGTACTGAATATCTACTGAAAACACGTAAACCAAATTCAAGTATCTTAGAAAACCTTAACCTGAAACTAGAAGTCTTAATTGAATTGAAAGACCTTTACTAACAGCAACAGGAGTTTTTTCAGAGTAAGGACCAAAGGAATTAGTCTTAACTTCAAAGGCAAGTAGTTTTAAAACCATTGATAACTGGACGGAACTGCTTGTTTGGAAAACTCAGAGCCTCTTTTATATAGCAGTAGCAGAAATGTTAATCCCATTTTTTCTTGCAGGTCAGTGACAGAAACACAAGTATTGAGAAAACAGTTTTTGAATGTTATCTACAACTTCAATATCTCTTTGCAGATTTGTGAGTCTGGTGAATTTGCCTGTCTGTAATCATTATTAGATAAAAAAAAAAGGACTTAAAGGTAACTCTTTAGGTTAAAATTTATAACTTTCAAGCGATCATCTGTACCCTGTCATTTTGACTTCTTAAGCCTGAAGTTTGCAGTGCCTCAGGCAAAAACATTACTGTTACCGTACGTCAGATAAGATGCGGCCTGGCTTTTTTTATATATAATATTTATTGGATATTGGGCATTGCTAAAGGGGATCTTATTTTAACTGAAGCCAGATTTTCTGTAGTTAATAGAGTTAGGAATGGTGTATTATTTTCCAACTTGGACGGGTTATTAATACTTATAAGTTGTGAACATGGAAAGAATTCCCATAAATCTGTGTAGTGCACTGAATCTTACAACAGAAGAGATAAAGATGTATGAAAAGCTGCTGAATGCCTGCACGTCACTTTCAGCCCCTGTTCAAGGACCTGATTCTGCTCTGGGGAGCCCTGGAGAAGAGGATGCCTGAGCAGGGCTGTCAGCAGCTCCAAGGGCTGCTGGTCCCAGGGTCAGTTCTCCTCATCTCCAAATGCTGCTCTCCAGCTCTGTGTGTTTTCTGCATGTGTCATGATAGTCCTCTACTCCTCAAAAGGTTATGGTTTAGCCAAAAGTGGGAGGATTTAGCAGAACTACACAGAAAAATCCTAGAATTGATTATTTTTTTATTTTCTTCCCTCTGTTTTACTGGACAGAATGGGTACAGTATTCTTTCTGTGTTGCTGAAAGAGACAAAGATCACTCTCAAGTTGAAAGGGTTCACACCAGTTGATCAGAGAGACCATATTCAGACCTCAGTGTCCTATACCAGATTTTGAATCAAAAGAAAGTCATATACACCTGTCTGTGTAGAGCTGCTCTTTTCCCCCTGCTGAGCCATATGAAATTAGGGATAATTTTAATTCTGGCTTCTCTTTCCAGTTGTGCACATGCCTCCCTAGCATACACAAGCCTGGCATTCATGCAAACCAGGTGCATGCAGAAAAGAATTTTGCTCTGAATATGGATTTAGCCAACAGTAACTAAGCTCTCGAAATTCTTCCCTGGAATTCAGAGAGCTTTGTGTAAAACCCGGGACAGACTCTCATTCTTAGCTTTAATTTCTCAGTTGTCCTATTCAGGAAGGCAGAGAAGATATTCCCAGAATATAACCACTTTGCTGCTGCTTCACTGCAAGACTTCAGGCAACACAGGGAGTGCAGAGCCCTGCTAGGTGCTATTGGCTCTTGGCTCCCTTCTGACAAAATACTAAAGTGTGTTATTGAAATCAAAAGAAGGACTCACTGGCTTCAGTGTGACCAGTGCTTTTGCTTTCTGTGAACAGGGTTGGAGCATTCAGCTCCTTATTGCATGCAGTCCTTCATGATTTTGTTTCAGCTCTCTTTCCTTCACTGTCTGTAAATATGCATGTAATGGTGGTACTCAGCCTGTAAAGATTTTATAATGCTACATATTATGCAAGAGAAAAGCTCAGGAAAGTAAATTATAAATGTCAATATATTATTTTGAGAAGTGATAGTAGAAGAATAAAAGTGATATATCCATCTACTTGCACAACAGCTGTTATCATCATTCTTTTATATCTTCTAGGCAATTATTGTCACTGTGCTGTGCAAGGTCATACTGGTAATCCCAGCTTTATGGATGTAGAGCTAACCAAAGTTAAGTGACTTCCAGAGGTCACAAAAAAATCAATGGCCATGCAAAGACAGACGTGTCCTACTCAGGTTTTAATTTCTAAATTGCCTTAACTTGTGCTATAAATAGCCTGGGTAGCAATTCTGCTTCCATCCACATTCCTATATCTCTGTTCCCTCCATATACATGTCTCTGCTCCATTCTCTTGTAGGACAACTTACAGTTCAGCTTTAGGTTCTCTGCTGATGTGTCTTATATTTGGTGAGGAGATAATAGATTAGTTCCCCTAAGCTGAGGTTAGATAACTAAAGCAAAGCTTACAGCATCCCTAAGTCCAAAAATGAACAGCCTTCTCTTAGAGAGTTATGGTTTTATTCTATACAAATCTGGAAGTGGTGTCATGTGTGTCTGCACATGTGCTAAACACTGATCATATCTGACAAAAAAGCAAAAATGGAAACCTCCCCTAAGGCAAGACCTCCAAATGTATAATTAACACACAGAATGTGTGGATGGTCACATGGTTTACACTGGGCACCCTGGCACCCATAGCAACAGCGTTCTTCTTCTTAGCACTGGTAGCTTCCAATACATTATGGTGGTATAGAGGACAGGTTGTACCTTGTACTTTCTTCAAAATTCTGGTTTCAATTAAAAAGTGTCTTCGCAAACATTTTGGTTATGAAAAATGTAGCCAGTTGGTACTAAAGATAGGGCATGGGTCTTCCTGGACCTTTGGACCTGGTACAAGTACTGATATGATCTGATGACTTTGTCACATCCAATATTCTGTGGTGAGGAGCTATAAGACCCATCTGACAGTGGAAGTTCTCCTCGAAAAGCTGTTTTTATCGTGGTGCCACAATAGTTTGAAACATAATGGGTGTTTCCAGTTGTACCACACCAAAGATTTAATCACTGACCTTTCATTTTGTCTTCTGATAAGCTGAAAATAGCTGTCTGGGAGATGTTATTGAACTGTTTGCTGTTAACCAAGGTGGGGCAACCACACAGCTGTATAACTCAGATCACCAGAGGTTCTCCATGTGACATCACTTATGCCAAGTCTTTCCTTCCAGGGAAGTCTTAAAAGACACAATGCCCTCCGAGTGCTCACAAGAGCTGTCAGGCTAGGCTGTGGTGACTGAGGAAGTCAGTTGATTGGTGCCTTTGTCATCCAGACCAGCTACACCTGATGGGAGTTTTGAGACAGTTCCCAGATCAGCCCAGTAATATAAACTGAAATAGATGTTGATATTTTTGTTTGTATGCTAGGCTGTGAACATTGAAGGCTTCTGAACAGGAAAGTTGCTTGATATTCCCATCTTTTCATGGGTAGATAGCTTGGCCAGGTACGGAGCAGAAGCTTTTATTTGCCGCCACTTGGACTGGCAGAACTTGTGTACCACAGGTTACTCCCCTTCTTGCTGAACCACATCTTATCCACATCCATGTACTGGAAAGAGAAACAGTCTCTGCAACCACAGAAGAAAGCAGCATTGTGAACTGAGTGTGTTTTGATTGAAGCAAGTCCTTATGAGATTATGAGAGGTTTTTGAAGCACCTGGATGATGATTTCATTGCTCTGGTGACACACTGGACTACTCCAAAGGACTGGCTATACAGAGGGCTTTGGAAGTTTACTTTTGACCAGTGTTTTCAATGGGGTGGATTGGCCTTCGATATTGGATGTGTTTTTCTCCTGGTAGATACTAAACTCTGTGCTCTGGGTTTGGGGCTAGCAATTTTGACCAGACACGTGTTCAAAGAGGGAGGACAGCTGGGAATCTTGTCAGTGTGCAGCAGGCTTGATAAACTGCAGAGGCACACCTTGAACTCTGCTCAGTGAAAGGCATAATCCCAGATTGCCAAGAAGGCTTTAACAACTTCCCAGCATTTACAAAAGGAAACTCTGACAGTGTCTTTATTGGGATGGGTCACTCATTGCACGCACTGAGATGACAGCTAACCACCTGGATAGCTACAGAGCTTAAAATGTGTCAGGCTTCTGCAATTGCATTTGTTAACAGTAATTAACTCTTTTGCAGCAGCTGCAGTTAATTTTTAAAAGTGCTGATCATCTAACTATACAAGAAAACCTTAGGACTCCAATTTACATGTGGTAGAAGCTTAAAATCAGACCTCTGCAAGGGATTTGCTGCCACCAGTGTGTACTGCCCAGCACTGGAGGAAGTTGCTGTTTATATGAAGGGAAGACAGAAAGCTTGTGAAGACACTTGCCAAGAATCAACCTTTTTTTCTGGCATACTATGATGTACCTTGGAAGAGGCTAGGTTTAGATTAGATACTAGGAAAGAATTCCTCACTATGTGGGTGGTGAGGCACTGGAAGAGGGTGACCAGAGAAGCTGTGGACATCCCATCTCTGCCAGTGTTTAAGGCCAGGCTGGACGGGACTTTGAGAAACTTTTTCTAATGAAAGACCCCATAGCATAATCTTTAAGGTGCCTTCTAACAGAAACTAAGCTCTGATTTTATGTGCTACCACCCTTTCAAATGAAAAATGGAAGAACACCCATTCTGCACCTGAAGCAGTATCATCTATGCAATGCAATGGAGTATTATGTATGAGGCAGAGGGAATGGGAGGTAGGAAGGCAGAGAAGGGAAAGCCAGGAGGAAGCAAGAGACGAGGTTGTTGTTGTTGAGCCCCTGAGGGGGAAGTGACACTGAACTGACTCCAAGGCAAGTTTGTAAATTATGAGCAAAGATAGCGCATGCTGTTTGCCTCTCTGTTTGCATTGTTCAGAGAGATGGAAATTTATGTACAGTCACGTAAATGAACTAGAGTGCAGCAAGAAATATCCCTGAATTTATCTTCCATTTTTTTCTCTAATAATTGCTTCAGGATCTCAATTCCCAGAGGATAAATATATGGTTACTCTTCTGTTCCTAGTGGTTAGATAGTTTTTAAAGAAGGATAGTAAATATTAAAAGACAGTTGTATACATACGTGCATACTGTCTTGGAAATCGTGTATGCATATGTGTTTTCCAAGCCCATTCCCAGATAGAATGCCATTACTCCACAAGCTGTACAATGATTTTGTTATTGAGAAAAGCAATCCCTTTGTGATTTGAATTGCGCCTGGAGTTATTAAAAAAAAAAAATCAAACATGGTTCTAATTGCTGTGAAGGTTTTAGTTGCTTATAGCCAGGAATTTAGCTCAAAATGTCTGCACTCCTGAGTTTAATTTGTGCAAAGTTTAATATCTTCATGCAATAAACCACTGAGGTATTTCTGTTTTTAGAACAATATACTAAACCATTTTGACTTCTCCAGGCAGGATCAGTTTAAAGCTTTGATTACCTAAGCTTTAAATCCTTAATCTGTGCTTGGAAAAGGCAAGGGGGGGAGGGAAGGGCAGTTAGTGGAGAGGGGCAGCATTTTCTGAATGTCCAGCCAAGTATTCACTGAAAAAACTAAATAGATTTTCTATGTTACAGATACATATGAATTTTCCCATGATAAAAGCACACCAGTGTGCTAATTTGAGGGGGGAGACATGCACGTGTGGCCCACGCATGTGCTCTGAAGCTGGGGACAAGTGCCTGAGCTCTGCAGTCCTTGCCCCTTTTACCCCTCGCAGCCATGTGTGAGTAAATCACAGCTGTCAGTATGGTAGCAGCTTGATTAAAGTTCAGGGGTTTAATAGATCATTTTAAAAACCCCAAATTACTCCCACTCCCTAGTCGATCCACCTGGACCCTTGCCCTAGGTGCATGGCTGTTTTCAACCAGCACTGGAAAAGCCAAGTCTGGGCCTGAGGTTCCTGCTTATTCCCCGAGGATCCTCGCTGCAGACCTAGACCAACATTCTCAGCTGTATTTAATCTGCTCTGAGACAAGCTGGCTATGAGAAAATGCAAAGGAAAAGGCACATAAGCAAAGACATGGAAAAACTTGGACAGTTGGCCTGCTTTGTTCACTTGGTAAACTGGAGGCTGGCCAGTAACAGCGGAGCTCCCTTGGCAATACAAGTCTGTTCCAATTAATCGTGTTTAACCATTCTAATCACACTTTAGCACATTAATCCTATTTTCAATCCAAAACACATCTGAAAGAGCGGCATGTGGGCCTTTTTATAGCAACCGCAAATCAGATGTAACTGAGAGACATAGGGCCCTAGTTTACTCTGCACTTTCACTGAACTTAAACTTAATAAAATATGTGACTGAGTTGTGGTTGGATTTACTGCATGATGTTGATGCTTCCACATATAAATAGATCCCTTAAGTAACTTAAAAACCTGTCAGAAAGGGCAGTGAAAATTTGATTATAAGGTAACCAGTGCGTGTGTTTTCTAACAATGACATTGTTCCTCTGGTCAGTGGTATTGAGAGAACTTTTAAAATTTAATCTGCTTATGGATATAAATGATGCTACACTTGGAATCATGGGGCTGCATTTTTTTTTTACCTCAACCATGCTCAGTTACAAAGAATTTTATGGCTTGCTTTAACCATGAAAACAAAATAAAGCTGTTATCTTCTCCCAGTCACATATCTGGGATTTAAAATAAATTTTGGAAGAGCAAAATTTTGAACTTGATTGTATTCACCATGCACCAAGTGAAATATTATTTTTGGTTTGTACTCCTAATAAAATGTAGCTGCTTTGCATTGCTTCTGTGTTAAAATCCTTGCTTTCAGTCAGAGGTGGCCTTGTTAAGGTATAGATCTGTGATGATGCATTTTATTTTCCACTCTTGGGTTTACTTTAAACTGAGCAACAGCAACCAAAGAAGAAAAAAATTTGCATCGAGATATGTCCATCCCCAAACCTCTTTAATGTCCAAATCCATGTTTATAGGCAGACTCAATGGAGGTGCATTGAAATGTAAATGATGCAGAAGGATTTGTGTTTGAGCCTTAAATTTAGCTGTGGAAATGAAGTTATCAATTCATGTTAAATTAATTTGGCAATTCAAAATATATCAAGAAAAGGTATAAAAGAAAAGTCCATCTTAAAATAAAAAATCTTGGACAATTACCAGGATTGCACTCGATATTTAGTTTTCTAAGTAAACACTTCTAGCTTTTTGTGTTACAAATACTAATCTGCACTGGGGGAACCTAAATGCGAACTAGAAATGAGTTTATCCAGGTAAGTAAGGTTTTATTAAACAATTTAATTCATTCCAGTTCTTTTGGAAGAAATTGCAGGTTATGGTTAATGTAGTGTATCAGACAGGAATAGCATTCACAGAGCCACCTGCATTTAATATAGAACTGTCAGAGATCTCTACTCACTACCACTTACCCAGAAAGAAATATGCAACAATTTGATCAACCCAGAACTTTTTAATATTGGAAAAAATATTTCTTTCTCTGAATACAATGAAAATAAAGACTCAGTTAATGGATTTTTGCTCTTCAGTAGAATCTATACAGGGTTTTTGAGCTTATTGAATTAAAAGTCATTTTGGCCCCTTCTGTATGCTTTAGTAGGCACTGGAAAATACTATCCACTGGGACTGTACCCAAATAGAGAATTGAGACAATACATTCAAGGCAGGTCTTATAAAAAGGCTTTTCCAAATATCATGAAAGAAAGTCTGAAAAAAGTTAGTGCTTGTGGTGCCAAAGTGAAAATCCTTGGGTTAAAGATACCAACTGATGCATGGAATATTACAGAATTCCATGACCTGCTAACAAAACAGCTTATCTAGTAGGTATTTCTAATATTCTTCAAAAAAGGAGTCTATTACTGGTGAAAAGAGCAATTGAGTGAGTTGGTATCTGTGGTCGTAGAGCACGAAATGGTGAGCAGACACTGTTGGCTTCTTCCCCATGGCTGATGAAAAGCATGACTGGAAAAAGTATGAACCTCTTCTCCTCTCTGCCTGCCCTGTAAAGTGGGGACAAGACAAGAGAGGCTGCCAAGGCTGGTTTTACCAGTACAGGAACTTTGAGATGCCTACAAGGCCAGGCTGCCCTCTCAGGGATACAGAGGAGGAAAACTTCTCTAATGGGAAGTTAGGACCAGTGTGAATTATTTGTTTTTCACTTTCTGCACTAAGGCCCTCGAAAGCTTGGCACAGTGGAGTTCATGGTCAGTTTTAAGGACAAGGTGGAAGGCACTGGGCAGCAAGTCCTTCTCCCTACTCTAGAAAATAAACTGCAGTCAGCAATAATTGCTTGTCTGTGAGTCAGGCAAGTGTTGATACTTTGTCTTCTGCAAAGCAGGATTGCTAAGGGACAAGGGGTTTAAAGTATTAATCTTTCCCCTCCTCAAACTCAATGAGTTTTTTGCCATCTACTTCAGCAGAGCCAATATTAAATCAAAACCTACCTACAGTCCCATTTCAGCCACAAACTTTAACAAGTGCCATGAGACTCTTCTAAACCAGACAGAATAGAGGTTGATGGATTTATTTCCTTTTTATTAGGAAACCTTTCCATGGTTTATAATAATTCATCTTCTAAAGGGAAGCCCTGCAGCAGATGAGTTGTCCAGAGAGTTCTAGCCAGGCAGCAGTGGGGGAGCTCTGTGTCTCTGCACCCCACAGCCCAGGTTTGGCATCTCTCTTTACTACCCACCTGCCTACACACAACATCCATCCACAGCAGCCTTGAAAGCCCCTGAAGGCAAGCAAACCACATATGCATCAGCAGTGGGTACCTGCTGATGTGCAGAAATGCCACGTTGCCATACTGGCTCTGTGACAATGCTTTCTTTTCACTGCCTTCCAAACAAAAATCCTCAATGGATTGATCATTGTTGCCTTTAATAGACCTTAAACAACACATTGAATTTCAGTCCAAAAATATATCCTTCCTTTAGGCTAAATTTTGCCATTGTACTATAGTACCACAACTGCTCATGTGTTCCCCAAGGTTTCATGTGTCCAACAGGAAAAGCTGATAGCTTTTTTAATAAAAAGTGAAGTTATTTGGAACTGATATGTATTTAAGTATTTTGACATTACAGCAAAAATATTTCCCAGAGGTTAAGAAATTACAATTTTGCCAGATTTTTAGATAGAATATTCCTGTTGCTCTAAAAAGGTGTTAATATTTATCTATAATTTCAAGACAGAACAGTTCAGAATACAAACAGACTGTGAGAATAGAAATGATAAATTAAGAAACAAAGGTGTAAGTGTAGTTACTTGACTGCCTCCTGGATTATTCAATCCAGTGGATTTCTCAGGCCTGGCATTACACTCCCTTCTCCCTGGGAGATTAGGATAGGAAGGCCTAGATTATTTGCTTAGTTTTTCTGGTGTGAAACTGGAGTCATTTCAGTAACTCAGATTTGGGTCCCAATTACTGCAGTTTAAATCCTGTAACATTGTTATCCTCTAGGCACCCTCTGGAGATTATCCTTGTTAAAAACCATGTAAATAAGATCACAGCCTAACTCCCCGAATCAGTTTGTGAACTTTTTATAATGTTAATTTTAATTCAGATTTAGTTGGTTTCTAATCTCCTCCAACCTCCTGTTTTAGCAGTAGGTGCAGATGCAGAGAGTGGTGTTAAAGCTGCTGTGGAAGCTCTCTAATTCCTCTTCAGGAATGGCACAATCCTTTTGTTTCAGGATCTTCAAGATGAAACTCCCTTTAAAAGAGATGTTTTTATTTTATCTTAGGAATAAGATTTTTGTACCCAAGCCAGTTCTCTGGGAAAAAAACCCCAAAGCTTCACTGCATATATATTTCTAAGCCTCTTGGAATGACTTAGAAACTCCTGTTTTAGATGCACACATACATTCCATAGATGAATGAAGGGGTACCATGTCATGGGCCTGTTGACCACATGGTAATTTCTAATGTATAGATTTAGTGCTGAATGCTCTCACATGGCTCAACTTCCCACTATTCTTGATTATCTGAACTGCAGAAGCTGCCAGCACCCAACTCTGTGGTGTTGAGCACAAGGTGGCTCCAGTCCCTGAGAGGCTATGGCTCAAGCTTAAGGTAGGGCTGCTCTTTACAGGAGGTGGACTTTAGCCCAGACTCCTTCCAAAACTTCTGGATCATCGTCAGTAAAACTTCTGGACCACTATCAATTCTCAGCACTTCTCACACCCTATATTTAGAGTAAAACTTTTAACTGAGATGTGATTAATCCACTGCTTCATGCAGCCAAGTCCTGGACCACTTCCCATGGCCTCATAAATGTCCTCTAACAAACAAGGAAATGTGACATTTATGACTCGTTCCTCGATAGGTGTGACAGAGATGAAGATCCCATTAAAGCTTCTGACTGTGTTCCTATTATTTCCTTACAAAAATCTAATCAATTTTTTTTTTTTTTTAACTAAGACTTTTAAGTTCTAGATGACCTACAGTTTAGAGCATATGACAGGTAATGCCTTTTGACTTAGGCTAAGGTGAGTGTTTAGTATGTGTCACATACAAGCAGAGGTGCCCAGAACATCTAGAAAAAATGCTGTAGCCTTTGTCTTTTAAGGAAGTAGCACACAGTCTGTATGCATGGAAGTACAGTCACCACCTGGTGTCAAGAAATCACCCCTAAAGACACAAGACTGAATTTCCCAAGTGTGGAAGAGCTCGAGACCTCAGTCCAGGACATTTCTCAGTTTGTCTAAAATATTATAAACTGGGAAAAAACTTGTTTCCTGACACAACACACACTATCTGTGTGACAGCTGAAGCCCAGAAACTAAAGAGGACAAAGCATGTTAAGTTCTAGGCCTGAGAACTTGAAGCCAGTGGCTGAAGGAAGAGGTCAATGTTGTACTGAAGGAAATTGAAGCCAGTTTCAGAATTTTGCTCACATCAGTGTTTTTACATGTGAGCAAATTAATGTATTTTAGTTGTAGTAGAGTCACAGTTTTTCAGACCAGATGGTACTGATAGATGTTTTTCAGACTACTTAGTCTGTGTTTGTATTACTCAATAAAAATACTATCAATATTATGCAATAGCAATACTGCAGTTTAGGAGTGAAAAGGAACTGCAAAGTGCTGAAAAAATTCAGAGCAAAGAGGTGACCCCTGCCCTAAAGACATGGTGTTAGAAGATAAGAGATGTGAGAAAAGTTAGGAGATCAATAAGACCATATTGAGCCATACTGGACAGTACATCAGTAAATTCACTTTATATTTACTGTATATATGTACTGCATTTACTGAGCTGTGTAATAATGGATCATATTTCTTATTCAGGATCATTATTTCTTATTAATTTTGAATATAAAAATATTTTACAAATATTTTTGTTTGTTTTATACATTTCTGGGAATTATCCTAGCAAAGTCTCTCTAATACTTTGCACAGGACATATGAAGAATATAAAGTTCTTTGTAGTTTCCTGTGCATGTTGTATGTGTTTAGTGCACATATTTGCATTAAAAAAAGAAAATATTTTGAGTTATTTTCTACCTCATTTCTAATTAGAATGAACTCAAAAGACAGGTTTTACAGTCAGACAATCATTACAGGTGCAGTCTTGCAGCCCTAAGGAATTTGGGTAGGGGGAATTATCATAATACCATCCCCAAAAGGGATGTTCCCTTTCTTGTTTAATAATGTGGCATGTTGACCACTCAAATTCTGTGATTCCCTTAAGGAGTTGCTGCTGCCCTGGGTGCTCTTCTGGGATCAGACTTTGGCAGAATGACAGGCTAAAGAGAATTACAACAGAATATTGGACTGCAGGTCCTGTGGCAAAGTCACTTTGACACTAAAACATTACTCCCCTCACATCAGTGAAGAGCTTCAGCAGCTGTTCTTGGCCTTTTCACCTTTGTCTGCAGAGACATAAATACCTTGGTGTGCTTTCACATTAACTCAGACATGTCAAAGGCTGTCTGTGGAGCTGAGAGTCTCACTATTTTAAAAAAGGCAAAGCAAACCCTAAATGTTATAATGGATGTAGTTAAAATTAGAAATAGATCCAAGTGGAAATGTGGGGAATGAGTCCAAGTTAAAATAGAGGCTGAATCCATATTCTCACCCTGCTTGCATCTGCAGCTCTGAAAAGAGAGCCTGGGGTGTGTTTGAAATACACACAGCAGTTTTGGGGCAGGTCCATCCCTAACTGCAGTTAGTAATGGTCCCCACAGGGCAAAATGAAGACTCATGACTGAGATATGTATTTTCCACTTTCTGGAGTGCAACTACTTTGGTTTAAGAAAAAGAAGGGTGCAGTGCATTCGATGTCAGGGCCATCAGTTTGAGATTAAATAAAGAGGACTCCATGTCCTCCTGCATGGATATAAAGATGTCGCCTCCAACTCTGTACCTCAGCCCTGGTTCTCACCTGGCTGTGACCCAGAAGGGTGTTTGCAGCAGATTTAGAGCTATGCAGACTTCATCCAACATCACTGCACTTCCCAAAAGCACAGCATCCCTAGGGGGCTGTAAGGGCAGCCACATGCCCTTTTCTAAACTGCTTCCAAAGTACATTTTTAACAAAGCTGCAGCAAGGGGGGTTTTTTTGGGTTTATTTTTTGTTTCCCTTCCCTTCAGTCGAGCTATGCCTGACAAATAAGACTGAGAAATCTAGGTCAAATTCACTGTTAATTTATAAAGTTCAGGAGAATGAGAATACTTCTTGTCTGTGCTACAACCACGTGGGTTGGGATGATGTGGGCTTCAGGGAGAAGTTCAGCAGCTGAGCTCCCCATGAGGCTGTCTGAGCAGAGGATGCTCACTGCCAGTGCCTGAGCAATCCAAGGGGCTTCCCTGCTGCTCTGCAGTGAATCCTCCACCTGCCACTTCTGCCTGGGCAGTGCTGGTCTCTGGAAAGCAAAATGATGTCCATATTCAATTCTTTCTATCCTGTCTTGTCTCCATGCAAGCAAGCTCTTGGATAACAGAACCAGTCTGTGTCTTTAGTGGGATGTGAGGAATGCAAGGGCTCGAAAGGCAGACAATGGGCTCAGAGCTCACTGCTGAGGTGTGTTTGTTTGGGTTTGACAAATTTAGGTTTTCCTTTGCAAGCCTGAGCCTTCCTTTTGAAAGTCTTTGAATTCCAGCTTTGAATTTCAGCTGCCTCAATTTCAGGCAGGCAGATTTTGAATCAGATCCCTGTGGTTTTGGTTTAGGGTTATATCCACAACTGAAAAGGGCCTTAATTTAGCCAGTTCCTCTTGGGAAGACAGCCAAAAGATTGAGGTTTCTGCCATCTTGAGCACAATCTTCTCAAGAAATGCTCCTGAAGTTTCTTTGCTGTCAAATTCAAGCCCTTCATGCTGCTTCAGCATGCCACCCCAGCTTAAAATCTAAGCAGAACAGGTCACAGCTTGAATCCTTGAACTTTTGTGGGTGCTGGGGAGGCATGGATATAGCATTCACCCTACACTTTGCTTCCTCATCACTAGCTGAGATTTGAAACTGCCACAGTTCTCACTCCTTCCTGTTGTTCCAGCCTTGGAGATTTTGATTAGGAAAAGAAATAGAAATGCCAGAAAAATAAGTGGAGAGGAGAGGAAACTGCCAAAACCAAGCTGCCTTGGGACATATTCTAACTGAAGTGGTACAAGAGAAGAAAAGCTGTGGCCCTGTTGTGTTCCTATTTCAGTTTCACACGTGCCCAGTAGAAATGAGGATGTGCCATAGGCAGAGGAACACATGCTTTCATCTCACCCATTATTTGTCCTGATGAAGGAGCAAACTGCTCCATGCAAGATTGTGAAGTCCTGCTCTGTGACTATGTGACAGCACCTGCCCTACTGACCACAGTGGGAACTGATCCAGAGCTAAAATCTGACTCCTTCCAGGGCTGCCATATGGCTCTGGGGTGCTCAGTGGAAATGAAGATCTTGCCAGAGAGTACCACAGAAAAGTGCTGAGTGAAGGTTACGAACACAGGCACAGGACAGGCTGGGAAAGTGCCACTGGTGAAGTATGACATTATAATCTCTGTAGCTCTCTGTACCCAAAATTTAGGAACTGTTTCTTCAGACTTTGTTGCTTATAGAAAAAAATTTGACAAGATAAATCCTCTGAGGTTCATTGCTGGATATATTATTCCACAGCAGAAGCCCTTTAGTCTAAAATAGATTCCCAAGGCCTGTTTTCCCTGACGAGCAGCAACATCCTCTCGAGCAGGAGCACCTTGGTGAGAGGAATATTTTTCCAAAAGGCTGTTATGGCCATTGGCTCTTTAAATATAGCAAAGAGTAGCTGCAGCAGCCCAGAAGCAACTGCAAACCATTTTAGGTCCTGTCATCACTCATTCTGTCTCCTCTTCCAGCTGGTAGCTCTTGTCACATCTTTCTTTCCTTGTTCCAGGGGAGTCTCTTGGTGTTGATAACTATTCCTTATTGCTTCTAATTATTCAATCCGTCCAAACATTTTCTATCCTTTCTCCTGTGTGTGACAGGGATGGGTTGCTGTTTTTTCTCTAAACTCAAGAAGGGTGCACCTCGGGAGGGCAATTGGAAGAAATACCTATTTTTAGCAGTGTTGATGCTGACCACAAAATCCCTGCTGTGCTTCTTTTGGGAAACATGCACTGAGATGTATTTTGGTGTGACCCTGAGGTGGCTTTTCTCCAATGTTTCATAACTTTACCTGCCTGCAGGGCACAAGCCTCTTTGTGGACTTTGAAATGGCTGCAGGCTGGGAGAAATGGAAGAGGGGAGGAAAGGGTATTGCCTAGTCTTTGGACTGCACATTTGTTATTGTTTCATTTTAATTGTTCCTAGTAATTCTAAACTGCAAGCTTCTCTGTGCATCTGGGGAAGTATGATTGTACAAAAGCTCTTTTTTTTTTCCTATTTGAAGTATTTTTTCTTTCATTCATTATTCGACTCCTTTTCTTTTTCCTGAGTCTTCTCTGTGTTTTAATCTTTGCAAAGAATCCCTAACTTTCTTTTTCTCGTCAGAATTTATTTGTTATTTTATTGGGGACCACAGGAAAAGGTAATTATTACTACATTTCATGTTATATAGGGATCCTGCTCTGTCACAGCTGCTGGCCACATGACCAGCCTATCTTTGGGGAAACACAAAGTGCTTGGTTTCACGGTGCAGTTCTGTATTCGTCCAAAATTGGCTCTTGTGCCATTAATGGAGTCTTGTGAAAGGTCATTTAATTATGAATTAGGTCTAGATGTTTCACAGAATTTTAAAAATAATGAAGGTCCTGATTTTGAGGTATAGAAATAAGCAGGGCTTTTTTTAATGAGACAATTTCAGAGGTAATGATTTTAATGGATAGCATATTTCAATGTTTATAGAGTTTGAGCAAAGCAGAAAAACAGTATTAAATTTTGAACCCCTCTTTAAATAAAAATGTGATTGTTTTAGTTGAAGGAGGTACATAGCCTTTTTGTGGTGACACTGGCTCTGTGCTTACAAAGCTGTGAGTCCGATTCTAAAAATCTGCTAAAGGACTGTTGCACAGAGAAAGTTATGGAATATGAGGGTTATGGAGACATGAAGAATATGGGCATATGTGGATTTTTACATCTTTACATAACCCTCTGACCTCTTCTGACACTCCTGGAGAAGAGGGTGGCGTTGCACATTCACTTGATCATCAAGTTGTGTTGCCAAATGCACCAAAGGAACGCAAGTTTTCGTTTTGCACAGTTTCTCCTCCAGCCTTGTTCTTGCCCCTCTGCTCTGCCATGACACTTAGAAACCCCAAAAGATTCCCTCTGAGGCTGAGGGCTGTTCAACTCAGTCCTCCCAGGACATGATGGGCAGCATGGCCATGCATGCAGACGTGACTCATCAGCTGTGCAGGAGCAGGAACACTGTGCAAGGCAGCGGCAGGCGGGAACTCCTTCAACTGCCCGAGACAAAGTATTTGCCTGCTTTAGTCCTTGGATGAATCAGCCTTGATGGCTGTCAAACTGCACTGTCTATTTGCCAGTGGGAAGTTCTTTCTCCTTGGCTGATGGACAGACAAATGCCTGTGGGTAGGCAGATATGTGACATCCTGTATACCAGAGCCATTTTTTTTCCCTTTTCCAAGAAATGAGGGAATCAATTCTCTTCAACTGGGAGCTATAAACCACTTGTTGAATGCAGGTCTCCAGTCCTGAATTACAAATAGTTCTGCCATTATCAAACTTCTTTGTTCTTTTCTTCAGGGCAAAGCTCTAAGAACATTCAAGAAGATGTAAAATGAGATTTAAATCTTAGGGGTTTTTGTTTGTTTGTTTGTTTGGTGGGGGTTTTTTCTCATTGGATGCACAGCTCTTGCTAATTTACATTATAGACCCAAATAAATTGTAGAGTCAGACTGGGGTGTTGAGGGGTGGTATAGAAGTTATACCAAGGTAGAGGAGGGGGAGATATGGATGGGTATACCTTAAACATAAAATTTGCAGTGAGAATTATAAATTAAATTAGTTACAATAATATTAGAATTATATTAGTTATAATAATAAAATAATATGTTACATCTGGCTTGATTTTTTAGAGGGCTGCTCTAACAGTTAAGCCTTGGTCATGGCTGACTTGGACGTACTTTAAACTCTGTGATAGGGTTCTCATACCTCTTTCTCTTTTCTAAAATAATAACAAGAGGAAGGCATTTATTACCAGGAAGGCTGCACCCCTAGGCAAGAAGTAGTCATCTTTGATTTAACTCTACAATGAAGTTGCTGTAGTTTTGTTTTTATCTGTTTGCATGGAAGGCTTCCAGATAAAACAACTGTTTTAGTGACCTGTGCACTTGTATCATGTTAATTAGGTTTGAAAACTCATCTATTGTTTTCATAAGGCCATTACATTTTCTGTAATTAAATTAAGCAAAAAATAAGGATGCATGGAATAATATTTATTATTAATACCAGACTCGAACAGCTTACAACATGTGAATTGAAGGTAAGGGCCTTGAAGACAGCTTGAACTTCAAAACAATGTCAAATAGTCTAGTTTTTCAGGAAGTCATTACTACATGTATTTAAAGAAAGCACTGATAGAGTGAGAATTAGCTCTCTGAACACCCAGGCTTCTGATCCCATTTGAGATTGGTAGCTTCTGGGATCTTTATGGTCTAAATTACTGCCTAAATGGGAATGAAGCTTTAACCCCAGTTCCATGGATAGGGGTGTGATCCTGTGCTGTGCTGTTTGATCATAGGACAAGGTTTGGGAGGCTGCATGGTCACAGTTCCTGGGAGATGGAGAGAAAGTGGATGGCGTGGGAAGACATGAAAGGGCTCTTCAGTGGCAGGGGCAATTCAGGTGTCTGTGTGAGTCCTGTGTGTTGGTTCAGTTTAGGCACCATCACACTTTGTCAGGCCAGTCATAGGTATCCATCCTGTTTAGTATCCCATCTGTGTGGCAGCCAACCTCAGATGTCTAGGAAGGAGAACATGTACTCAAGCAAGGCAAAAATATTTCACAGAAACAATCTCATCTATCAGTGATATTTGGATCAGGGATTTCATGAGACAGAAGTTTTCTCATACGGTCTCTGAATTTTTCTCTTTTATCCGCATGTTGCCTGAACTTGGGTTAACTTTTGGTACTTACCTGCACATTAACAAAGTGCAATTTCATTTATTTACTCTGAATCTGGAACCTGCTTCTTTCCTCTCTTGGACTTCATCTCTGGGCAATACATGCTGCTCGTAGTGAAAATCATCTTAGTGTGTGTCCTGTCCTGCAGACACAGTCTGGCAAGAGATGAGCCTGTGTCAGTCCATTTCCTAGCCTCTGCCAAGTGGTGAAGGCAAAATTTTGCCTTCAAAATATGTTTAAAGTAAGTAGACATTAAAATGGTCCCATGCTGTGGCTCTGACCACAGAGACCAGAGCCAGCCTAGTTAACATTCTGTGGGGGAGCAGATGTCCTGTATTGGTCTTGGTGTGCTGGGAAGCCACCAGACTCCAGCTGCAGCATGGCCAGGCTCTCCAGCTGGACTATCCCACATGCCACGCTCTGACACCAGCAGCAGGGTGGCCAGTGGCTGGTATTTCATAAGGTTCCTGGCTTTTCAGTCAAGGGCAAAGACAAGGCACTGCCCCTGGGAAGGCAGACCCCTGGCAGAGATCCAGGCTGGCACTACCTGGAGGAGCAGCTCTATGGGAAAGGACTCGCAGGGGTGATGGGCAGCGAGCTAGGCACAGACCCAGTGAAGACAGGCTGTGGGACCAGGGCTTGTTCATCCAGAAGACAACTTCAGGGGACCACACAGCAATCCCTGGTACCTGCAGGGAGGTCACAGAGAAGATGAAGCCAGGCTGTGCTCAGCTGGGACAAGAGGCAACAGTGTACACTGAAACCAGAGGGCCTCAGACTGGGTGCAGGGAAGCATTTTCTCCCTGTGAGGACAAAGGGTGGGACAGGTTGCCAAGAGAGGCTGTGCAGCCTTCATCCTTGGAGGTTCTCCAGACCTGTCTGGGTAAAGCCCTGAACAATCTGTTCTGGCTTCATGACTTTGCCTAAGGTGTTGTAGAAGACCTCTTCTGGGGCACTGCCTGCCTGAAATACCCTAAATTCCTATGAAACACTTCTAAGGATGTTTATATTATCTTTCATATATAAATTTTCTGGTGTCTAATAAGGCAACTTTTCTTACAGTGACAAAAATACTAGAGTTTGTGTTCTCCAGACTGCCTGTTTGCATGAAACACAGAAAAGTAGTGTTTTGGAGACCTTTAACCTCTGTCAAGTGCTAAGGGGATCAAAATCTCCAAGGCAGGGTCATGCAAACAGACACAAATAAACACAGAAAGAGTATGACTGCACAGGTCTCATTTTCTTAGGCTAATTTTGAAATTTGTTAAAATCTAAATATGGACAAAAATTTTGAGTGAAATGTAATAATTGCTAAACCAGTTCACCTGGCACTACAAAGCTAATTAAAGTAGGTAGCCCTTCCATGAAAAGAAATTCATGACAGCTAATTGTGGCTGAGGTATGCTACAGTACAAGCAGATTTTGCATGCCTTGAAAGCAGAATATTCTGAACTGGCTTGAATGCATGCACATCAATCAACCAGAATTAATCTTATGGTAAACATATACTGTGCAACAGCAAAATCTATCATTTGATTCTCCTAAAGTTTAATTAAAAACCTTTGAGAGATCTTTAAACATAAAACGGGATTGATTATCAAATGTTGTCATAGCTACAGCAATGATACTTGTAATCTTAGTCTATGTCCTTTAATGCTAAGTGTCTTGTAACAGTGGAAGTCTGGAGGCTCCTACATTTTTTATTTTATGAATACTTTTAACTGGTTCTTGCATCATTGTCTTTACTGCTAGAGCCCAGGCTCTGTGGGAATATATTGGTTGAAGTACATTACTTTGTGTGCTTACAACAGAATTTGTTTAGGTATCTTGAGCAGCTGCATTTTAAAGCCTCTTGAAACAATAGCTGTCTCAAAATGTTACTGTCCCAGGCAGATTTGTGTACCAGGGATAGAGGCTCCTCATAAAGAGAGGGACCCTTTGCTATCTCCACCGAGTTCTTCTCTGCAATTGTTCCTGCAAAATCCCTTCCTTCTGCCCAAGCTGCCAGTCCCTGGTCCCGCAGGTGCCAAATCTAAATCCCACTGCATGCTGCTGGCTTTCTGTGCCCCATGGCCCTGAGTGCCATGCAGCAGGACCACCTGCACTGCTCCCAGAACCTTTGGCCACAGCATATAATTTAGCTGTGACCAAAGCCCTTTCAGTGGTGACCCCCATGCCCTGCTCAGATTCGAGGTTTTAGGAAATTGTCATCCCCTCCCCTGTTGCCTTCACCTAAGGATGAGACACTGTGAGGAGAAGGAACCAGGATTCATGACCACTTCACTCCCATCTCACATAATGAATAAGCTCTAGTTACAAGATGGCAGCAGAAACAAGATGGGTGCCTGTGTGTTTGTATCCATGTCCACAGAGAGAACAAATCTATTTCAAAAAATCCTTTAAATTCATTTTCTCACACTGTTGAAGTTGTGCTTTGAAAGGTTGGTGAATAAAACAATTGGTGGCCTGACTTGGGACACATAATGGCTCTTTGGAAATTGTTTTGGTGTAAGGATGGCACATAAACAAAGCTTTCTTTTTTTTCTTCTGGGCATCAACTCCTGGCAGCAGTAGATGAAAACAGCTTCTCACACCACACCGCCCATTTACATTTTCCATATGCTGGATTTTAAGATTACAGGGTTTTAGATTCTGAGTTTGCATGTTGTATTTTACATAATAATGAGTTTCTGTCTGAGGCTGAGTTGATACATGAGAAAGCAGAACCACCACCACCCAGAAAGAGAGGAAGAACAACACACATTTTGGAAAGGAGCTCTCACTGAGCTCTTCACATTTTTTCCAAGAAGCATATTCAATTTCTCTTTTCTGCCATGCAGATGGTATCTGCTTTTGAGCTCCTTGGAAGGAGTTTGTCTTCCTACTTGGTGGCTCTGTTTCTGGTTGCTTCCTACTAAAGATCTTCTGAAATTATATCAGTCAGATTTTTCTTTGTAAATTAATTGCTATGTTACAGACCATTCTCCCAAAAATCATTTTATTTCAGTCCTTGATTTGACACTTTTGTACCTCCTTGTCATCACAGAGTGGCCTTTTACTACCTGTTTTAATTTCAGAAACATCACTCCAGGTAAAGGTAATTTCTTAGTAATGCTATTCTTCCAATTATTTGTTTCCCTATTACAAGGAGTTTCTCTCTGTAAAACACATGTCTGTGTAGTAGAGATGTTACTAGGAGGCTGGATTAGGTGACTTCCTGAGGCCTCTTCCAAACCAAATTATCTTGTGATCCTACATGCATTTTTGAAAAATCTCCCTGATCTTCTGAAAATGAACTCAAGGTTAGAATTTGTTCTGGTTCTTCCTGCTTTGCAAGCACTTGGAGATGATATATCTACCAAGGTTTAACACAGCAGAGGGCCCTGCTGGACATTGCAGTACCCAGGGAAGTGATCCTTCAGATTCTGTGCAGCACGACCACATAACTTTTTTTTTCCTCCATTTCTACCTACTTTCTCTTATAGTAAAATTGAAGTAAACTGATCTTTGCCACAATTAAGAGAGTCCTTTGCAAATGGACTGAGAAGCTGGAGTCCTTTCCTCAAAAGTCACTTCATGACTTCAGAGACACTTCCAGGTCTCTGCAGACACCTCCTTGTCTGCAGTCACAATGCAGCCAGTGTTAAACACTTCCTTGAACATAGTTTTGTTTAGATCCATCACACTCTGGTTGTTTCTAACCTCCTCTCATCACAGCACTTGTCCTTTGCCTGGTGTAGTAGGGACCTGCTAAGTTCACTGATCAGAGAAGGTGAGTCTCATAAGGAGGGGATTTTACCCATTTTACACCTCAGGATCAGTTGTGCTCAAGCAGCATTTTTGCTGCTTTTATACAGACTTTGTCAGTTGACCTGCAAGTAAGATTTATTGCAACGTATGTTCTCAAAGCAAAGAGAATTGCAAGCATTTGCCATGATTTTCATGCTAGAAATCACCTAAGATTTATATCTGTGGTGAATTAATGAAGACAGAATATCTCTAAATAGCAATCTCTGACCTAAACTTAGAATAGGTATTCGTAGATGCAGCTTGCAGAGTTTCCTGGTCACTTGGAGTGACTGGAAAAGTCCAAAGACCCTCAATAAAACTGATTTCACCAATCTCTGTCATTAGTAAAAGAGGATTATAAGGCTACAGAATACCATGGAACATCTTATTGCTACACTGACTGAGAATGAACACAGATCAACTGCTACAAAGAGCTACAGTAAAACTTTGGAGACAGGAAATATGTCTGAATTCTTCAGCTTGAGGACAGCTGTAATTATAATGAGCTTGCATAAGTCAGGCTGCAGGAGTAGCCTATTCTCTCCCCCTGCCTGGGATCAGCCATAAATGACTCATAGTGAGGCGTAACACTAGTCTTGATTGAGAGGAATGCCAGTTCTCCAGCTATATGATAAATCATTACATCTTTATTAGGCAGAATGAAAGAACTGGTCTTCCATTATATGTTTACTCAATTTGTGTCCAGCTGCTTTAAGAACACCCTACTCTTATTTAGTATCTTAGCAAGCTTTCCAAAATCCATCTGTTCTAAAGCAGTATTGTGTTAAGCACAAAATAAAGAATACGAAGCAGGCACCAGCTGCAGTTACCAAAAAGCAAGCTATTGAAATCCACTTACTCTAGCTTACTAGACACTTATGAGAAAGAAAGACCATTCTAATATATTTAAGGCTAGAACAAGCTTGTGTCTCCTTGCCTAAGACAAGCAGTTCTGATGATCATAGCTGGTGGTCTGGACAGCAAGAAAAGGCAGGATGGGCTAGTAAAAGCTCCTTTGACTTCAATAGCAATATGGATTTGGTCGAATGCAAACAATGACAGTATGTGAAACTAATTATCTGCCCATTGAGATTTTCTCTCCACCTTCCCCCTTTCTAATTTCTAATGAATGTAGATAATTGCTGTGTTCCCACTAACACGCAGATTAGGCCTCTGGGATTAGGCTGTCATTGAGCAGCTAATACTAAGGGTAAACGCCTCTGGTGTTCCTGTTAAATGCGTTCTTGCTAGTAAGTTAAACAATCATTCTGCTAAAGCATTACTAAAAGATTTAAATACTTGTTTTGCAGACTTCTAGTAGATTTCTATAGTTTCTGACGTACTGTGACATGCTTCAGAATGTTCGTTTATATACAGTTTGATTTCTTTTGATGATTGTCAACTTAAGTTACTAAAGAAGGAGAGCATTTTGTACACAGAAGAGAAAGGGGTGGAGGGAAAGCAGTATGTTAGAAACATGAGTAGGTGCCCTGGCTTGTCCATCAGTCTTGGCATCATTTTATTTATATATTTTCCAAAGGATTAGAAGTAATCAGTTCCAGAGGATGTGCTCTGGAGTATTGGCAGCGTCTGCTTTCTTGGCAATCATTGCAAATATTTTATACAGTTTCATATTGTCTTGTGCAGTACCAAGCACTAGCGGTTTGACGTAAATAGTGTTAATGTTTTAACTTCTATGGCAGCGGCACTTCTCCCCCTGCAGAGCCCTGTGCTTTCCAAAGGCTTGGAGCTGGCAGGGCTCATTTAGTATGGTGGGAACACTCACCTGGGGGTAGTAGAGGACCCCGTTTTCAGAGGCGAGGTTCTGCATGGCTCTACTCTTCACAGCAGCACACCAGAGCCCTCAGAGTCTCGTCTGAGACCCCAGCATCATGAGGGCCTGGTGTGCAGGCAGCAGGATAGAGGCAGTCCCCATGCAGCATGTGCTCATTACACTCATTCTTACAGCTCTGCCTTACTCACCAGTGAGAAATAGCAGAGCCCGCTTCCCAACTCCTTTGTTTTAATATTTGCAGGTAAATAGCCTCTAAGGTATAGACCTTGTCACGTTGTTATGGATGCTCCAGACAGATGTCACCTCCTCTGATCCTTCAAGGTTATGACCAGAAGCAAGTTTAGGGACCACACTTTACTGATTCTCCAAAAATAACCCCTGAGTGCCTGTCCCCATCTGCTGAGGTGAAGGGTGCTGGCTATTCCTGGTGTCACTCTCTCAGTTCAGTGAGATGTTTAGGAGAAGAGTGGTAAGGTGGGGTGTTAATACAATGACTAGAGCCCAGAAGCAGTAGAGAATGTGGGAGAGGAAAATGATTTAGAGTACCTCAGATAAAAATTATAACATTAATAAAAGAAAGCACTGTACTCCTGAAGAGTTAACACTGTCCTATTGGCCAAAAGAACAAGGACATGTTGGAATATCAGCAAGTGGTTTTCAGAAAGGACTAGCAAAGTTCTGGCATTTCATAAAATCTAGGTAACATTGTGAAAAGAAACACAAGAAATAATTGTTTCTTAATATGGCATTTGCCTAAAGTAACATTGATGTTGATTGAAGTAATGTAATTTTCATATCTAAAATGTTGCAGGGGAGAGTATGTCTATTTCATTTATGTTTGCAGAAACTTAATCTACAGGAAAAGATTTTATAACAGAATTGGAGGTTAAATTTCATTTGCTGATTTAATAAAAGCTAACAGGATGGATTTGGGGATATTTCATTAATCTTTCTTTCCTTTCAGTGAAAAGGAAATTAAGTTCAATCTAGTTCAAACTTTGCTTCACTATTATACCATAGACTGCCAATGTCCATGTTCTCTCTGGCAAGTTAAAACCTAATTAGTCACAGAAAATTCTTCCCTGATCCTGTCACTGCGAGGCAGGAAAAGCCTGGGCTGCAGACAAAGAATGCTGATGCACTCGACGCTTGGCTGTGGCTCTGTTAATGTCTGTGCTTTCCTACATTACATGCAGTGACATAACTGAAAGTGGCATGCATATTTTGTCCTTCATGTGATGAGATCAGATATAAGCTGCCTTTTCAAAATGTAAAGAAAATCCTTTAATATGAAGTGGTGCAAAGAACATCCTGCCGTTCGCCACTTCCCCATTTCTGTCCACTCTTTAAAGCAGCAGAGATGGCTGCTTGGGTGCTGTGAGATGATCAGCTGGGCCCAGCTGGGTGAGTAGGGGCAGAAGGCTGTGTCTGGCTGCAGCTTGTTCAATGCCAGGAGCCATCCCCCAGCTGAGCTGCCAGGATGCTCAGGCTGCTGTGGGGCAGGGAGCCAGCCCCTCCTGCACCACCACTGGCAAGGAGGGTCCAGCTGTACCTTGCACCCAAGAACTGCTGGATCCATAAAATGCAACTTTGTATTTCAACTTATAATTTTGAGGAAGAGAGTCAATTGATAAAATTAATTTTGAGGTAACATTTTGTGTATCATTTCCCTTAACACTTGCATAAAATAGCACTTGTTCTTTCAACATTCTTGATTTCACTTAATAAAAAGCAATAACTACTAAAAATACTTGCTGTTTCTGATTCTAGTTCTATTTTTAACAATCCTTGTAGAATTATCCTGAGTCTGAATTTGGTTCCCTCTAACATATATGTCTCATTGTACATTGAATTCCCACTATCTGATGAAATTTTTATGGCATACATTTGAGTATAGTCTGGAAAAGGAAAGATAACTTTACCTCTGGAGGTGAGATTATAGAGTATAATTGGCACAAGCATATCTTGTAAAGGACATTTTTTTTCCACATCAAATTAGTTGATTGCCATTTGTGTTTAGACTGAGATTTTCTAAGGCATTTTGAGGCACTGTCTCATGCAACCACTCTGAAAATCCCAGGAGTCACTGCAGTGGTTTCACAGTAAGACTTGCAGGGGCAAAAGGCTGTCTGTGGTGTAGTCCAAGTGCAAGAAACAGTAAATTCTGCTTCTTTCTGAAATTCAATGACAAAGCATGAGCCTTAGTGAGAATTTTAGCTTCCACTTCTAACTGAGACAGGGTATCTGGAAGCAACCCTTTTTTTTTTCAGAATACATGGGGGAAATAACTGAGTAAGTCTGCCCTTCTGTTCTTCCAGCAGTTACACCCCTCTAAACAGCAGGTGATTAAAGCAACGCAGGTACCTCACTCTGGATAGAGGATTACTGTGAGGAAATCCTGTAGGATTTGTTTTATGAAGGCTTTTTTTTTTTTTTCCCTCTCCTGTTGCTTCAGTAGTGTGGCTTTGCAGAGGTGGGAAGTGACCCAGCCCTGTGATTTCCCTTGTAGGGTGAGTGTGGAATGAGCTTGAACATCCCCAGCAGCTGCTGCCCTCACTCAGCATATCCTGGCCTTTGCTCTCTGCCTTTAGAGATCCTGGGGGGAAGTGTCCCTGTGAAGAGGGGAGGTGGATGTCCTGGGGCTAGGGGAAGACTATGCTGTGCTGTTCCTGCCAGGGAAGGAACAGCCCTTGGTATCCAGCTGTGTTTATGGTCTCAGCCCATGTTCTCTCGGTTTCTATGAAAGCCACAAGTGGAACAAACCTCAGGTTTAGCCCAAGGTCCGTGTGCAATTTTTGCCTGAAGCCTGACTACGTGGTGACTGAGCAGCCACCCCAGGGGTCTGTTCACACTCCGATTCTTCCCTTCAAGCTGTGCAGCTTTGCCTTGCTCTGCACTGCTCTGCCTTTCATTGCTGGTGTGTTGGAGTGGCTCCTCATGGAAAGAATTAACCCAGCTTCAGGCTGTGAGAAGAGATTCACCCTGTCCTTGGGCAGGACTTGGATGGACCGGGCTGAGCTTGGTGCTGGAGAGCTGCACTCTCTTTTTTGGCATGCATATCCTGGCTAGAGCTGGGAGAGATTTCTCCAGAACTGCTGTGTTAGGCATCTGCACTCCATGGGCTTGTAAATAATTCAGTATATTGAGCTGTGGCTTACTTACAACATTAAACTGTTCAAAAAGACAAATGGAAATAAAATAATAACTTGAGCTTAAACACATAGGCTGCAGCAACCCAAGAATTCATTATGCTGTTTATCTGCTACTGTGGAGCATAATTTTAAAGAGATATGTCATGTCAGAGCTTTCTTTTCTGACTGTTTCAGAACATACTACTGTGGAACATATCAGCATTCCAAGCTTTTCCTATATTTAATTATAGCTGATAGCAATCAAAGTAATTTTACTGCCAATAATAATGTTGGCAGCAGCTTAATTTAATAGCATGGACGTTAGGTCTTATTTATATATTTCCTCAAATTTGATAACTTTGAATGTAACTACAAAATATTTTGTAATGAAAACTTTAAATATGGGATATTTAATTTAGTGTTCTGGCTTCATTGCTTAAAAATGTTCATTCTACACAAACACATTCTTACACCAGTTGTTTTGAATATGACTTTTCCATGGACCTTAGGCCTTTTTCATAATAATCTGAGAAATGCTGACTACTTTATCACTGCGAGCCATGTCAATAGTTGAAAAATCAGTCTTCTTTGAAAAACTCTGCAATTTGCCAAAAGTAAGTAAATAATCTTTGGAAAAATAAATCCACTAACCATATTTTTTTCACATCCTGTCTGTTTTCCTTTACCTTGGTAGGCTTAGAGTTGTATTATTGCCTCATCAGAATACTGTCACCAGCTTTGATAGTTACATCAGTGTTGCATCACTAGAAAGGAGCACAATTTAATCTCTTTGTAATTATGAGATTTTTGCTACTGCCTCAAATAGGAGGCTGACTTATAAAAAACCCCAGGTTTTCACCCACGGACTGTGCCATCCATGAGATGAATGCTGTAGCTCCTAGTGAGCTACATGTGCTGCTGCCTTTTTTTGGCCTCTTTATTTAGAAATATTTCTCTACATACAGTCTCACCACCCAGTATCCTTTGCCATGGTGTGTCTGTTGCTGTGTTCAGCATTTGCAGGGTTGGAACAGATGAGGTGAGGTATGGATGAGAGCTGATATAATTTGCTGCTCTTTCCCCTTGGTCTGCTGGACTCTCCTGAGGACTGATCAAAATAGCACTGAAGGAGCCTCCTGTCTCTCAAAGTTTCTCAACCTCCAAAAGCTAATTTTCTGGATAGTTTTGCTCACAGAATGGCATCAAGTTTAAATGTTGAAGAGGAAAACGTGATGTTTTCATGCTTTCAGACACAGCTGGTTAATTCAGTGATAGGGAAGTAATATTATCCCCTGTAATAGAAGAAACAGCAAAGTCAAAGACATTGCAAGAGAACTGTTCAGGGAGAATCAGAGCCCAAGCTGATTCTGGGACTCCAGCCTGTCCTTGGATTTGATGCTCAGTTCAGGCAGCCAAGCCAGGCTTCCATTCCTGGGGGAGGAAAATCCCAGGGAAAAGAGCAGCCATGCTTCTCACAGTGGAATCAGGGGGTTTCACAGGATGAGTAACACAGTGAGATGGTTGCAAGCTTGTCTGTATGAGGGTGCTGAAAGCAATAACAGGCCAGAGAATCACCATCCCTCTGTCCTGTCTGTTTCTGCTCACCTTGTTGAGCTGTTGTAAAACAGATAAATAAAAACACTCTCCACCATCCTCTTCCCTCAATATATGTTTTGAGATGAAGTTTTTAAGGTCACCTGCCTAGAGCGTTAATTGAAAAACATGCAGATAGTGAATGGTAGAACTGGGGGAAGCAAGGGAGAGCAACTGGTCTGGGACTGGGATGGAACGAGTAGCCCCTTACTCCTGTATTGCTAAGAGCATGGGCAGAAACTGCCTGAGAAGTGATTTGGCAGCCTCTAGCCAGAATCTGAATGTTAGAAATTTGTTCTAAAACCACCTTGGCTGATAAAACACTCAAAGGATCTCAAAAAGTTGTTAGGGGTAAGTCAAGGAGAACAGGGAATTATGAGCCAGGGACAGAAAAGATGAAACTTCAGTGCACCCAAGGCGTCTTTTCATGGGGAGTCTCCCACCTGCTTCAGAAGACAGAGGCAATGCCAGCCCAGATAAAATCTGCACTCCCTGCTCAGGATAGAATTCCCACCCATGCCCATCTTCCCACCAGGATGATACACCTTAGGCTGGTGGTGGCCAGCGTGTCCCAACTCTCTTGCTCTCAGGAAGCCCTGTTACACTCACCTAAATACCATATTCAAAAGCTTCCCCCAGATTAAGTAAAAAACAAATAATGAAAGAATTGGTCTTCTTACTGTGAAGTGAATTGGCTCTCTGCTTTACATAGATCTTGTGCTAAAAGACAGAAAGACTTGTGTATTTATTTCCAAGATTATTAAATTACATATAGAATATGCTTCCTGAGTATTAGCAGAGTTTATAACTGAATTCATCCGATCCATGCTCTGGTTACGTCTAATGAGGATAATTATTACATGGCTTAACTATAATTCAGTATTGACTCTTTCGCGCATGAAAAGCTTTTGTTGGCAAGCATCAGTGGAGCACTTCAACAAAAGACATCTTTAGCTTGTGTAAACATTGTTATTTCAGGGTCTCACCCTAACGTGCTTTAGGCTAAGTACTTTCTCCTCAATTGAGTTAATATAGCCAAAATGATATAAGGATGGGATTAGATACTGGCTTACACCACAAGGAAAAAAATGAAAGTTGGACAGGGAAAAATGTGGTTAATTCCATCCTGTCAGCAGTGGATATTAAAGATTATTAGTTGGCACACTCAATTATGTGTGAATCACAATAGAGGTACTGTTACTTTTTCATTCAATTTTACAGGGGCAGGTAAAAAGTGTAGGTTTAGTATCATCTTCAGGGATTATTTGTTCCTTGCAGTGATTTGAGGTTATATTAAAATGTTCAACAGGTTCAGAGGAAACGTCTCTGTCTAATGAAATGCCCCACTTTTACATGATCTTATTCACTCAGGAGAAATGAACAAATCTGCCTGATGGGACTTCAGCTGTAGCTACCTTTTATGAATATATTTCTTTAGGCAGTAACTAGTTATTCTGTTATGTGATTGTGAAAATGATAAACCAACCAACATAGCTCTCTTTTTGCTGCTTCCCTCTGCTGGATAGAGCCAGTAGTGCTTAGTTGTATGTCAAGCTCATTAACACCAACAACCTGAAAAGACTTCTCTGCCTCCTTAGGATGCCAGCTTTTCACAGACAATAAATCTGAAACTTGTTCTGACTCTTATGGTGAATTTCTCAGTCTGCAGGTTAAACAACAGTGACAGAATTCAGAATAATATAAAATTGTTGGCTCAATTAAATGGTCCCAGCCTGAGACTTTGATGCTGGAAGCTCTTCCATCAAGATGGGAAGGTGTGCTGGGCTGGAATGGGATGCTGGTTATGCCAGTGTCTCTGCCCCTAGCCCTAGGATAGACTGACAGCAGGACAAGGAGGTGTACTACGCAAGAAGACAAATTAATTATGGGATATGTATATTGAAATTGTTGGGTTTTAAACAAAATAAGCCTCTGGCACGTTGTTTGTGTTTTGCTTGTCTTCAGGGATTTCCATAGCCAAAGGAGACCGCTGTGATAATGCGCTGTGACTGCTTGACTGCCGTTCCAAGACCAGTAACAACGCTAGCTGAGCTACAGCATATATTTTAGGAAAAAAAATCCAAACCCAACCTTCTAATCTTGGTTTTCAGTTTCCAGTGTTAGAAAGGCCTCCCACAGCATGGTGACATTCCCGTATCCGTTTTCCCTTGCAGAGTTTGCATCCCCTCACAAGGTGAATGGGTCTCATTTTGAGATTTAAATGCTAGGATTCATCTTGTATAGTTTTCCACTCCAAAACTGACAGAGCCTGTCATCATATGTGTGTGGCCTGTACACACATATGGGTACTTGACAGAAGTAGCTTGAACAACTTTGGGCTGTCCAGGCATAGGATTTTACAACCTCTCATTCAGCTGCCCCACCTCTATCCATTCCAGAGGAGAACTAGCCCTTAGAATCAGTGGGGGAGATGGTGTTTGTCTGAATGTCCACAAAGTTCCTCTAATCCCTCCAGAGTTACCATTTCCCAGGCTCACAAATGAGACCTATGCACTTCAAGTTTGACTTTTCAAGCTGTCTGTACTGAAACGTGTCATTTAGCTAAATTTACCCAGAAATTTAGACTGTTGTTAGAGGTTTTTTTAGGAAATGTTTCTGCTAGAGTTCACAGTCTGTGCAAAAGTTCTAAACCAGTCTTACTGTACATTTCTGTCACATGTTTTCCTTCAACCAATAGATTATTAGTGCTGGAGTCATCTTCAGCAGCTGCTTCTGCTACTAGTGTTCATGCCCAAGTGGGAATCTAGATCCTCAGAAAAATAGATTTTTTCTCTAATAATGCATTTCTATTAAATGCATTAAATTCACTCAATTTCCTCTCAATAACCTCTTAGTAACTGGACATCCATAGAGTCCTGCTCTAAGTTTACTTCTCCGTTTTCAAGAATTGTCTATCTCTGTCCCTTGGTGGGGTTATTATGCTTCTTAAAACTTTTAATGCAACTTTTCCTCAATGTCTGGAAAACTTATATCAAGACTGAAGTCTGCAGATGGTAAGAAAGGAAGGAACTTTTTCTTTTAGATTTGACACCCTCAAGGTTTTTTTGCCTTGCTATGCTCCCCAGACACTGGAATGTCTCCATCTCGTAGCCAGCCATGTCCCATTGTCAATCTTGTGTTCTGGGTCCCGTTTTGAGATGCAGGGACATCACCATTGACATCCTGCAGAGGGGACACAGACCACAGCAGGGCATCTTGGTCTCTAGGACATGAATGGAGTAAGTGAAGGGTTTTGAGCAAAGTGAGCCCATACTTCATTTCGTGTTCACACTATGATTCAGGGTAAACACAGACAGGTTTATGATGTTGTTGCATAGACTAGATGAATAGAAGCATGCACTTGAAATTTTAATTTAAAATTTTAAAAAATTGGCCAAAACCCTCCAAACCTGTGGTAACTCTAAACATGAATTTAATTAAACATGAATTTAACTGTCTGTTAGCCACTGTCTGCAACATGAGTGTTACTCTCCCAGCACTGTGCAGAATGCTTCAATTTTCAGAACGGCTGTGTGCTTGCTTATCAGGCAGGACAATCAGGAGTTCCATGTCCCAACAAGGGCTTTTGCAAAAATAGGGCACTGAGAAGAAGCATTTTCTCAGCAGGTGTGGGGTATTGCTTCCTGTTGGCACAGAACTTTTGATTTGACTATAATGTGTATTTGCTTTATGTAATTCCGAGTGTAGAAGAATGCTAGCAAAAACCACTTGGAAAAGGAAAAAAGGAAACATTAAACCTTAACTCCGCATTCTCAATTAAATGATTACTCCTTCAGGATGAAATTGTTCTTGATTCTTACTGTAAACTTTTGAATTTCTTACATAAATAGCCTGATTATATTTACATAAATAGTTGCACCCTGGAGTACAACAATCCTATTGTACACAAAAATCCCATTAAAATTTCCTAAGAGAAGAATACAGCTTGAGCAATGGTGTGTTGTGCATAAAACATAGTTGTCCTCACTGTTTTTCTTTATTCAGAACCAAGCCATGTCTTTTAGATGCATGTACCCAAGTGCAGAATTTCACCCCTTAGAATTCACTGCTCAGTTCCAATTTATGAAAGCATGATCATGACTGAACTGATATATCAAAGCAATATAATGTATAGATAACTTTTCTGCAGCTGATTACATGTATTTAGATGTGAAATAGCAAATATATCCAGAGGAGTCTGATTTATTCTTGAAAGAGAAAGCTGCAACCTTGTCTTCTACCTAAAGCAACTATTATGCCAATATCTAAGCATGGAGGAGCCTGTGTCTTAGTCCACATTTCTTCAGGTTTTTTGCCCCTCTGAATTAGATAAACTCTTGATAATCATTTCCCCTTCCACAGGGTAATAACAGAATATCAATCCTTACTTTTCCAACTGAGATGAGATGTAAAGCAAAATATGGCTCAGTGAGCTCTCGCAGCCAAGAAGGCAAGAACCCATAAGACTTAAAGAGGGCTTATAAAAAAGGATGAGAGGACTTTTTACATAGGAAACAGTGGTAGGACAAAGGAGAATAGTTTTGAACTAAAAGTTAGAGTTTTAAATTAGATATTAGTAAGCAATTTTTTTATTGTGAGGATGGAAGGGCATGGCAAGAAGTTTCACAGAAAAAGCTGTGGATGTCCCATCACTGGAAGTGTTAAAGGCCAGGCTGGATGCATCCTGATCTAGTCAAAGGTATTTCTGCCTGTGGCATAGGGGCTGGAAGTAGGTGATCTTCAGGGTCCCTGAGTCTATGATACTACAATAAATAGATTCAAATAAGCAAATGTCTTTGGATCAGAGTGTCCACAGTGTAGAACAGCTTATGGACACCTACTGAAGCTATGACTGCTGAAGAGGTGTCCACTGATCCTTGTACTGCTGTAGTTTGTGAATTTCTGACAAACACAGACAATCAAACAAGAATGGATTTGGACAATCAAAGATTAGCTGAAGGATATAAATAAGTGCCATGAATAGAATTTCAGAAGTAATTTATTGCTGGCTTGATTGCTAAAGTAATATAATGAAAATGAAATAAAACAAAACAAAATAAAACAGGAAAGTCATACAATCACAGAATTTGCTGAGTTAGAAAGAACCCATCAGGATCATCGAGTCCAACTCCTGGCCCTGTACAGGGTCCAGAAGTCAAGACTTGCATGATGTGTCTACATTGTCCAAATGCTTCTTGAACTCATACAGGGTTGGGCTGTAATGAGGGTTTGACTCAAAAAACTCAACTTTCTAATTCCCTTTGTAAGAACATGTGCCTGCCTGCACACATCCCACCAGTTTTGTTTCAAAGCAAGAGAAAAAAGAGTTTTAATAGGAAGCAAATGTATTCTTTTCTTTCGATTTTTTTCTTTTAAAAAACTCTACTTAGCCTTATACCCTGAAAATATTGTTTTAAAAAAATAAAGCAAAATGTTTAGTAAGTACAAAAATGAGCTCTTTCTACTACATAATCCATTTTCACATTAAAAAACCTCAAACCAAAATAAAAGCCAAGCAAACAAAAAAAGGAAGACCACCCTGAAATCTTGTTCCAATTTACCTGAAACTCTGATAATTTTTGTTTTGCTAAAAGTACAAATTTGACAATCAGTATCCAACTGAGCAATGTAATCTTAACCTCTAGGAAATGACCTTCCTGGTACTACCAGGTAGGTTCTCAGGAAAGATGCCTCTGGGTGGATTCAGTGGTGATGGAGAGTGCTCATAAGACACCTGAAGAATTCTGCAATATTTTGAAACCAAGAAATTGTGCGTTCAAGAAGGAAAAATAAATGAAGCGAGGATGGTAAGAAATATTTGTAACCTGAAATACAGGGAACAAGATGTGCTGTATCAATAACAAAAGCAGGCCAGTGCAGTTAATATCCCATGCTACTTCAGGCTGGACATGCCATTCAAATCATTTTGTTGGGAGATGACAAATCTTTGATTTTGAAAGCAATGGTGAGTGACATTATATTTTGTATTTCCTGACACAGCATGAATCTAAGAATGTTTCTAACTTCATATGGGAATGATTTCAGGATGCTAGCGACATAATATTCAGGGAATGAACAGTCTAAAATTTCTATAAACACTAGAATCAAGGCATTTATGAGTTTTAGTAAAAATTTTATTGAAGTCTGGTCATGTTGGCATATTGTGCATTTTAAATGTAAATTAGATTACTGGCAGTAGATTCAATTTAGTGGTAAAATGTAAAGAAAACAGTTGGGCTACAGATGAAACAATAATGTAGCTGTTCTTTAGTTAAGAGAACAGTGAAATCCAGAAACAAATGGTGTTTGGGAATATTTATGGTAGAGGAAATATGCTGCATACAATTAACTTTGTCAATTATATGCAGCACAGTAGTTTTTGTTCAGCTTTGAAGAGCAGTTTCTGATAGTGAACATATGATAGGGTGAATGGATGGCTCTGAGGGTTTCAGTGGGAGCAGAAAACCTTTCATCCTTGGCTCACTTGCTAAAATGCAGTCCAGGCTGTAAGAGAGCAATTTTGTGAGTGATGGTTTTGTGTGTACAACCTGTTAGACATCACACCAGGTTTCTTCTCCTCCTCCTTCCCCTGTTACACCAATTCAGGTGCAAAGCCTGTGTCACTTAAAGGGGCCATAGGAATTGGCACTAGGATGGCAGCTCTAGGGGAAAACCCACTGCTGGAGTGTTGGCATTTGGCTCCTTCTTACCAAGGTTTTCCCTGGCGGGGGAAACACTTGACCTCTCTGCCTTGCTCTATAGACACAACATGCTGGCTCTTGTCAGGCTTATCATCAGGCATCTTTCAAAAGCTTTCAAATTTCCTGAAAAAACACATGGCATTTAAATCAAAAATTCAGAAAAAGATTTAGTTACTTGTATGAGTACATAAGGAAAAAAAGGAAATTTATGTTCTGGAGACACAGTGAGCAGTTTTATTAAGCTACCACTAAGCTCCAGAAGATGCTAGAAAGAAAATTTCACCTCAAAGGAGAAATGGTACTGAGGAGTAATGGTTTTTCATGTACAGCAATCACTGCAGCTCACAACTGGCTAGACTGGTGCGGAGCTGTGAAAGTTACAACACTGTTATTTAATTAAGCCAAATCTGTTCTGGATATATAGCCATTATAATAGATTAGTTCTTTACACACACTTGGAACATGCCCCATGGCCCCAGAATTACTTCAGTTATTAATTATGAAAAGGTAGGTTAACAAGGGAGTGAAATAGGAGAGAATTCACCCTCCCACATCATCCAGTTTGCTTAGGTTAAAGGCACCAGGGCATTGCCTTGCTGGTGACAGATAGTGGGACTCGAACCCTGTTCTGTGATGAGCTACTGCCACGGTGGCATAAGTTAAGGGTTTCTGAGAAATAAATGTGGACAAAAGTTGCTGAAACAGCACTTGGGGCTGGCCTAGGATGCTGCTGACGGTTGGTTGGTGTCTGGGAAGTAGAAGCAGGGAAAATAACCTAGGAAAAGAGGTAAAAAAGTATTCAGAGATTTGTCAGCCAAAACCTGTGTCAGGGTCAGGTCTGTGAGAAGCACAGAAAATGGATAAGGTTTTCAGCAAAGTGGGCAACAGTTGGAGAACTGGCTGCTGAACTGCTGGCCTCCCAAAGCATGATGCTTTACAGGTTCCTCAGGTCGGTCAAGGAAACACCTAGCAACTGCCAGCTCCATCTTTCTGGATGGAAAATCCAGAAGACAATAACATTTGTTTAGCTATTTGGGTCCAAAATGCTATTTTGGCTACTTGATAGCTTTTTATCTAATATTTCCTAAACCCTCTGGGGTACTGCCTCTTTTTATGTGTTGACAATAGGTAGCACAAACTTTGCTGAAGCTTTTGTGTAGAAAACTGTCCAGCAGAAAGTTAAAAGATGAGCAAATTTTCCAGCTGTTTGCAAGGTTGGACTGGAGACAACGGGGCATCGATCGAGTACTGCCATGACCAACAGCATTCTGAACATCAAACCTGTATAGAGGCACAAGGAAACTGAAACACAAATAACTTCAAATTGCTGGTTGCTGGTCTTGTGATTGGAATAAGAATAATTGCACATCACACTGAGCCTCTGAGATCCAGTGTGACCATAACAAACATCCAGAAGACCATAATAAATTTATTGGCAAAGTCATCTAGTGGCTGCCAGACCCCAGTCTTGGAGGACGGGTCTGCAGTCTGTGCCTGTGCTCTGCCTGGGATCTCACAAGCCATGCTTGGAGCAAAGGCCTGGCCTGACTGACACCAACTAGGACTTTGCCAGTCACTTTATCATTAAGGCAAAAGTTTGTATCTGTTGTAGATGCTTAACTACTTTTTATTCTCAAATATGATTTAAAAGGCATGAGGGGAGAGGAGCCTGAGGAGTTTTGTTGAGATCTACAGCACAAGAGAGCAAGAAACAGTGCATAATCAGGAGACCCTTTGAAAGGCTTCCCTTGCCTTTCATAGCCACTAGAAGTAGTTTGTATCTTTCTACTATAGCTTTTGAAGCAATTTTTGAATCATCTGGTTTTATAATGAGAATTGTGCTATTGATTATTATTTATTATTTAAAAACTGGAAGGCAGTGTAAGAAATCTTTCAAGAAAGAACATCTCCTCTTAAGTTTATTTAAACCTCTTTTTGTCATAGGGTTCAGATTCATTAGTGAGAGAACAGTTTCTTCATCAGAATGAGCAGCAAATTGTTGAAATGAAAAAAGATGAAAACTTCAAATGAAACAGAAAATTTTAATACAAATACTGTTTGTCTGCACGTTTTTTTAAGAGCTATTCCTTCATGCTCCTCACTGTGATTTAGCATTGTGTGCTCTGTTGCAAAACTTCAGACTGTCTTCAGCTTTCACTAGGATTTTGAAGTTTTGCCAGTTATTCTTCCTTACTATTAAGAGTTATATTTTTAAGAGAAAAATGTGTGCTTTTTGACCTTGATTAGGGTACTGAGATAGATAATGTCATGAGAAAACTAGCACAGCTGTTTGGGTGAAACTAGTTTTGCTTTTGGATTCCTGTTCTCAGGTCCCATGCCCAGGCAGTCCTGCTCCTCTGTACTTCCCTGGGTGGCTGCAGCCTCTGCATACCTGTGGTGCCACAGCTCTTGTGGACTGGTTAATCTGTGGGGAAAGCCTTTAAGCTTGGGTATGACCCTTTTGTTCCCTCCAGCTCCCAACTCTGCATTTATTGGTCAGCACCGCTTTCGTTGCTTTCTGTGTACCGATTGGATTTGTTTTGGCAAGAGTCTCCAATATATCCTCTCAAGAGGGAAGCTCAGTTCAGTGATTAAACCCTATCTAGAGGTTTGGGAGGCTGAATTCAGTGTTTTGCTCTCCCATTGTTTTCTGTGTGCCTTTGGCTAAGTCGCTGGAGGATGAGGAATTCATCTCTTCTGGCATCAGCTGTTACAATTTAGATGTCTAATCTGAGTTTGTGCTCCCTCTGTGGTCAAGGGAGAGAGACAAGCACCTCCAGGGGTGGACTCATCCCTTTTCAATGTGTCTGCTCTCTCAATAGGTAGATGAGCAACTAACTGAGACTCTCACCCTTAATTTTACATACCTAAAATAAATCAAACTGAGTCCCACACATAGTCTCTGTTTTCTGGCTGTTACACAGAAGTGGAATCCATTCAGTCCATTTAAAACAATGCAATGCTATAGAAATGGAAATTGCTGAAAAGCAAGGCAAATTTGGAAAGCACTGGCTGATTTTTAGGCCAGACTCTTTATAATACTTGAAAACTAATGGTGTGGAGAGGCGCCTCTTGATCTTTTAACATCTCCTAATTCCTATAAAAGTCATAGGAATTTTTGAAAATCTCACTAAATGCCCATCTGTGCTTTTAGGTGTAGAAACACTTATAAACCCCTGTCCCACTCTTATTACGAAGAGCATGATCCTAAAATACATCCAGGCCTAAAGCAGCATTTTCCCTGGCTTCTGCCCCTCCATCCCTTCTGCTTCCATGCTCTGTGGTCTCATCGCTGGCAGCAGAGGTAGTCTCGGATGAAGACTGTATGTGACACACAGCACTCCATATCTTCCCTGCTGGTGGATAATTCATGAGGATGAGAGCTGTGGCTGGGCTGGGGACAGAATCAGTGAATCATAACCGCTTTTCCACTTCAGCTGAACTCTGTGGAAACTTGGCTTGGTGGGGAATCTCAGACATAAAACATATTTTATTAGTTGGAGTTGACAATTCAGCTGTAACCATGGAACTGGCAAGTTATAGACAGAATGCACAAGATGTAAATTTAATTTGTCCTTTCTTTCAAGCTGCCTAGCATCTTTCATTCTTTTTTGAGCATTTCCATCAGGACAAGAATGATAAGAGTTAATGCATGGTCTGGAAATTAATGTATGTATGTGTGTGTGGTGGGACCCTTCCTCCTCTTTGGTTGTCCCTTTCCTTTCCTTTATGTGAACAGACTTGTTTGCCATCCCCAAGAGTGCAAGAGGCAAAGGTGAGGGGAGAACTGTCAAACAGAGAAAATAACCCCTTTGCCCACCCCTAGTGGAAATTCTGTTAGCTACAACATGGCGGCTGAGACAGAATGACTTAAACCAACCAAATCCCTTTTATTATGTTCTTGTGTTTATTTTTCCTCTGCATTTATGACTTAGCATGTTGGTTTTGGTGTGGAAAGGACTCTAAAGCTGTAGATATGTGTTGTAATTATACAAATTCCTCTGCATGGAGTCTGTTAAAAAGGTTGATCTATTTTTATGAGGACACACACAAATACTCATTTTGATGGACCTCATTGGCATTTATTGCAGGCCTGCCACTACTAAAATTTAAAGCCAACCTCGTAAATTTTATGGAAACTACATACTACAATTATTAGCCCGAAGACCTCCTGTCTCGCAGGAATGAGTCAGAATTTGCTTTCCACGTACACTGTGGTTTACACCTGAAAGAGATTAGTTGGGACCACCAGTAGCTTGAAAACCTAATCTCCAGTATTTTGTTTCCAGTTTAGCTCTGAAAGATACTCCAGGTGTTCTCATTAATTAGTCATTGTAAGTCACTGTGTCACTATTGTGCATGGAATAGCTATTTTCCTTGGGCACTTTTTCTGCAGGAGTGTTTTAAATTAAAAGTTAGTTTATACACTTTTTAATGTTTAGAAACAATTCTTGTGACTGGTGAAAATGAAGAAAAACAAACTAACAAATCAGTTTAGAAGGACAAACTCTTGAACTTGAATGTTTCCTGTAATGGTGCAACTTTACAGAGTTTAACTGAGCACATTGCTAGCATAGTGGAGGATCCAGCTAAATATCAAAAGCAGATCCTGACATTTTTTTTTTTCAGAAAATTTCCCACTTTCAGGAATTTTCCATAAGTCATAAATGCCATGTTGTAGATAATACTATTGTCCTTATTTTATAGTTACAGAAACTGAAAGACAGTGATTAAGGGGATTAAACCTATTAGTACAATGAATCAGTAGAGAAAAGTGAGAATAAATATAGATAGATGATGAGGTTTAAAATAAGCAAAGCATAAATATTAGTTTGTGTGTTGTGTGGCTTTATATAGCCCTGCAGATAAACTTTGCTAAAACTTTATTCACTGCTTGGGACTGATGTGTGAGATGTTTTATTGCAAAGGGCAGCTCAGCTGACAGCAGGCAAAACATTGTTAGAGAGAACTCATGTGGGATCTAAAAACCATGAGTTATGTTAATTAGGTCACCCATTATGATGAGGTTTTAGAAAAAAAAAGATATTAATGTGAATTGTTCTCATCCTTCACTTTCCAAAACGTCTTTGTTCTTGGTCAGATTATTTGAATCCAAGCCAAAAGAAAGACCTCAAAGAAAAGGATTTGAGTTGCCCAGAGAAGTGAAGGGGAAGTTACTCTGTTGGGAGACTCTTGGGTGACAAGGAGAAATGGCAACCATTGAGTATTGTTTGAATTACTGCAGAAAAGGAAAATAGCAATATCTTACCACTGCGAAGGGGAAGAACAACTCAGCAAAACATTGGCTCACACAACATTCTAGAAAATAGATTTGCTAAGGAGCTCACCTTTGGAGCACAGGAATGCCAGGATGACTGGCTGCAGTCGTCATGTTGCAGTTTTGCAGGAGGAGATGCAGTCATTCAGAGCTGGTCTTTAGACTAAGGGAGATAATAAAAAAAAAACCACCTTGAAAAGACATCTTCAGAGTCTCAGGCAAAGGGTAGGTCTATGAATCATAGTGAAAACACCTAGGTTAACTGAAATAATCTCTAAGGGAAAAGGGCTTAAAGTAAAAAGCTGAACTGAAGATGAGCCTTTGAGAAAACATTATTTACTGGTGTCAACAGATAGAGAATTATAGAATCATTAAGATTGGAAAAAACCTCTAAGTCCATCTAGTATGTTAACCCAGCACTGCCAGGTCCACCACTAAACCATGTTCCTAAGCACCACATCCACACACTTTTTAAAAACATTTTTAGGGCTGGTGAATCCAACACTTCCCTGGGCAGTCCATTTGATGCTTGACCACCTTCTCCATAACAAAATTTTTCCTAAGATCCTACCCAAACCTTCCCTGGGATAACTTGAGGCAATTTCTTCTTGTCCTATTGCTTGCTCTTTGGGAGAAGAGAACAACCCCCACATTGCTATGACCTCCATTTGGGTTGTTGAAATCACTTGGTTTTGCCATTGCAAAATATGAAGTGAAAGAAAAATTTTCATCAAGAAAATGAGACCTAAAATGATGGACTTTCTTGGCCATGCTGATGTGCTTTAGGGTGAGGATATGCAACATGGCCTCCCAAAAGAAGCAGGTAGGCCTGATTCTACATAAGAATTTCAATCTTTGATGGGGGATGAAAAAAGTGGGGCATTGTAGAAATGATGTTATTTTCAGAAAATGAGTGTTGCATGTCCACAGGAAGCTCAGCACCAAACAGGTGTTCCTTTGCAGCCTAAGGGGAGGTCAAAGACCTTGACAGGAATGGGGCTTCAGAGATAGCCTGCTTTTCACCTAATCATATAATCCTGGAATAGAGTCGGTTGGAAGGCACCTTTAAAAACAACTAGTCCAACCCTTCTGCAATGCCCTTCTTTTGCAAGATGAGGTTGTTCAGAGCCCTATCCAGGCTAACTTGGATTGTTCCCAGTGACAGGGCATTTATCACCTTTCTGGGTAACCTGTTCCAGTGTTTCATCACTCTTATCGTAAAAAAACCTTTTCCTTACATCTAATCTAAATTACTGTCTGAGTCTAAAATATTACCCCTTGTCCAATCCCTACAGGTCCTGATAAAATGTTTGTCCTCATCTTTCTAGGATAGGTAGGGAGAGCACTCCTCAGCACTGCAGGGAGCTCAGTGGAGGGTGCTTTTGGATCCCAAGTGTCCTATGCCCCACATTCACCCAGAGCCCTTTTCTGAGTCCTCAGAAGCCTTCTCTCTATCTATAGGCATGCATACTTGGTGGTGAGTGTGGACTTCAAGCAGAGCTATGTGCTGCTGTGTCCATATAGAGAACTCCATTGCATAAAATGATATAATTGTTCTTTTCTTCTTATGCAGGAATGAGAGTTGCTTGTTTTGGCCCTGTGGTCTCCTGCAGATGGGGTGGAACTAAAGGAATCTAGTGTCCCCTAATCTCAATGAATATTAACTCATCCATGCTGGTAGACCCTGTGGCCCAGCCCCTCACTTCACGATGCTAGTCTGTTCTGTTAGGTCAGTAGGTGCAGGCAGTAACTCACTGGCACAAGTTTTTCCCTATTTAAGCTGTATCTAGTCTTATGTGTCACTGCACCAAATACTTGAGACAGGCACTTGAGATTTTCCTCACTGCTACAAGAATTATGAACATTTTGTTTCATACTGCTGAGTTTTTCACCTAGTAAATGACAATTCAGATATGGCACCAGACTCATTAAACTTCCTGTACAGTGAAACAGATAAGCAGAGCTGTTGTTCTTTTCAATTGAAATGCAAGAAGACATTATGAGAAAAACCTTTCTCATATTTAAATATGAAAACATATTGTTAATCCCATGTGCTGTTGCTTGAAAGAGGGGGATGTTTTCTACTGATCTATGGAGAGAAATTGTGATGATCTATAATGTCTAATGAGTGATATTTGCTTCTTTTCCTTCCATTAGGCTGAATATTTAAAAGCCTCTTTGACATATGGGCAAGGCCTTTCTTTGTATGAATTCTTCTAAGTGGTTTCAGAGTTTCTGTTTCACCTTGAAGAGTTTCAGTTTGAGATCTCGTAAACCTTTCTTTAACAAATAAAGGGACACAAAATCTGTAACCATCTTTCTTCCAATGTAACAGATTTAACAGGTATCCTGACTGTAGCTGAATATGCTAAACAAGTGCATTGTGCCTATTCTCAGATTTCAGAAGTAGCTGTACCTAAGTGGAATGTTGTCTCTTTAGCTTGTAAATAGTCAAGGTATTAAAATGTGCAAAATGCAAATGGAATTTGCACTATAATATGCTTTAATTTGATTTGACATTAGATTTCAGCTACTCATCTTTTCATGATAGCTATTGAAAAGATGTAATTTTATTTTGAAGTCTTAAATTTTACCTTTGCTGTGTTCCAATACAGGGAAAATTGTGGTGGGAAAAGTTATAGTGCAGAGTGGACACATGCAAATTAAGTTTTGACTTTGATTGTATTTTTTGCACTTGCTATTTGAGATGTGCACTCATTCTATTTTTCTTTTCAGTGAATATTTATCCTGATGGCTATCACTAAATAATTACTTGGTGTCTAAAGCTCTTTTCACATGACAGGCAATTCAGAACCTTGATCAAGGTCAATTGTTAAGGTGTCGAAATCTGAAAATTTAATCATCACCAAGAATAAAATGATATTCAGAATTATGCCTCTAAGAAAACCACTATTTACCAAGCAAAGAGTTTTTTACATCCAGTGATCATAGTAATTTCTAAAGTGGAGCATCTTAGAATCTGCTTTGACTTATTCACTTGAAAAAAATGGCTGGCTATTCATTCACTCAGAAAATTCTGGACAGCTAGTCAGAAAAAAAGAGAAAATCTAGTCTGATCAACAGTAACTCAGGTTTTGTCAACAACTCTCAGAAACTTAATACCTTGACCATAGCTCAGTGTGGCTAATACAATTGCAATGCACTGCACTTGCCCTAAAATCAGCCCCAACTAAATCAAAATCCAGAGCCACTTTTGATAAGATTGGTGTGAAATGATGTGAGCCAGTTTGTGGTCTCCCACAGAACCAGATTTTCCTCCTAGATCCAGCATGTACTCGCATGGGGCTTTAACAACTTCTCATGATGCCAATAATTCCTGTCCACCAGATAATTTCAGATGGTTCATCTGACAGGTTTTGAACCCTCCTCTGTCATGGCTCAAGATTTCTAATGACTTCTTGCTCAGGCTAAATCGATATGGGAGAGTCCTGTGTGCAGTTACAAACAGCAATGAATTCAGGTCTGTGGGTGACTGACCCACCAGCAGGCCACAGTGACTTGTCAGCTGTTTGGCAAGAGCTTTGGTTCCAGATGGGGAGTTGCAGATCATCTGCTATCACTGTGCTGCACTGGGAGCAGTGCCAGCCTCTGTTTGGATGTGGGGACCCCTCAAGAGCAGTCACTGCAAAAAGCACAGGTCAATGTCCTACTACAAAAGTGATGCATTTGGTTGTTTACCTAGGAGCTCAAAAGCACCTCAGACCTCACCCACTGAAGTTGTAAAGATGCAAATCCAGTGCTCCATCCAGTGGAAACCAAAGGACTGGCATATCTAGAGCTTGTATATAACTTCAGCAATAAAAATAACAGTTTGGTAGGTTGGGTAGTCCACAGCAAAACCCATCATGTTCCTGAAATAATCTCTGCTTCTTAGTGCATGCATCACAAGTTCTTCAGATGCTTTCATTTCTTTTTCTTTGTTAATTTTTCTCAAATTTTTAAGGACATTATTCCTGAAGGACATATCAAGAACTTACTTGGGGAATGTCAGATCCCTTGTTGCTCAGTGGACACTGAGCTTTCCCTCACAGCTTTCCAAGTCTCATGAGAGGATATCTCTGTTACTTTTTGATACCTCAGAGAAGGCAGAACAGCAGAGTGTCATGATGGCAATTGGACTGTTGAGTAAGTACCTAGCATCCATTGCCTCTGGAATTAGCAAGCAAAACTAAAGACTCCACACAAAGATGCAGCACTGCCAGTGCTTTATAATAAGACCACTTATCTATTTGTTCCTGGAAGCTAAGGGCCTGCTTCTGCACAAGTAGACAGGAATCCATTTTCTAGGCACTCTTCATGGGAGATCTTTATTGAAGGAAGTGCCAGAAAATTTTGTTAATACCTGTCAGTCAAAGGCGTGATTGCAAACCAGATATCTTAGACAATAAGCATAGTCTTGGTAACATGCAAAACAATCCATTTACAAAATCTAGCATCATGAATTACTCCAAATATTTGAAGAATAAGGTTAGTAGCTCTATGTTGATGGAACTAATAATCTAGTAGATCTTGAGCACAGTAGTTTAAAGCTTGCTTATGTATATCTGTAAAAATCTTAATCACACCCTGGACTGCAGTGAAGGTTGCACAATAAATTCCGTAGTAGTACTTAAAGCAAATACCATTATGATGTTTCCAAAGGAGGAAAAAATGTGGAAATGAATTTGTTCTAACAGTACAGAATTAAAAACAAAAGCCTCAACAAACAACAAACATCTGTCTTGGGGATGAAAAGGAGATTTCATTAATCATAATCACATCTGATCTCTATCCCCACTCAAACTAGGACTAATTTTGCTGCTCAGGTTTTTATCAAGTTCTCCAGGTACACAGATGCCTCAGTCTCTCTGTGCAACAGTTTTGTGAAGAATTTTTTTTTCTTGTATCTAACTGACATTTGAAATTTCTCATGTTGTAACTTCTTTGCTGCCTTTTGGCCTCTTCTGTGCACCTCAGAGAAGGGTCTCTCTCTCCATCTCCTTTATAACTAGGAAGCTAAAAGAAAGAGTTGGATTTCCTATAAGCTTTCTTTTCTCTAGGTTAAATAAATCCATTTCTTTAGCCTCTCCTTGTACATCATATGCTTCGTCTCCCTAATAAGCTTGTTGGCCCTCCAGGTTCCAATTCTTTCTCATACTGAGGGGCATCAAACTGGACACAGCACCCCCAGTTTGATCACACTTGTGCCTAAGGAATAAGAATAATTACACCCATTGAGTTTCACTCTGAGCTCACTAGCACAGCCCAGCATGTGGTTATCATTCCTTGACCAAAGAGTGCCCCTTATCACAGATACACCACTTAGGATCCTTTCCTTCCTGCACAATCCCATTAAATGCGTATCAGTGGGAGAGGGGAGAAACGGGAAGAACAGGGAAATAAAATTTTTCAAAGGACTTTTTCCAAAGCTTCCTTTAAGGACACAAAGGCAATGCCCTTCTGAAGGCATAAGATTTCTTCTTTATGAAGATGCTCTCTCTGTTTGCAAATTTGGGCTAAAAAATATAATACATACTAAATCACTTGACTTGCCCAAAATCACAAAAGAGATTTAGCAAACTGAAAGCCCCAATTACCTTGTTCAGTTATCAGTTCAGACTTCAATGTCACTCTTAATCTAAAAGTAATTCAGATCAAATTTTTCAAAATATTTCTGTGACTGTTTTTTCTTATTGTCCCACTACTGAAATGTTGGTATGAATGCTTTTAACTTGGAACACAGAAACACACCAACAGCCATGAAAGACTTCCTTCTGTAAAAAAGTGTTTCATTTTCTTTTAGGTTATTTGTTTTTTCCCTTTGGTAGGGATTCAGCCATTTTTAGTAGGTCTCTTCTTGTCACCTTAAATTAAATTCATAAACATGTCAGAACAAGTGACCAAAATTATTTTCCAATCCGCACTGTGATTCTATTGGGAACTTTTCCCTAGATGATCCTATTTGAACCTGAATATTGACAATAAATTTATTGCCTGTAGAGCTCCAAATGTATGATGCCTTTTCCTTCCTTCCTGGCTTGACACTTGCAATATTTTCCCTTTCTGCAAAAATATTGCCACCCACAAAGCACTTTTCTTCTTTTAGAAGAAATGCTGTGCTTCTACCATAGAAGAGTCACCTAAGGTAAGATCCTGGGATGAAAAATCAGATCAAAGCCATAGCAAGATGGAACAAAAATCTTATTTCAGAAAAATAGTAAATTTCCCTTCCTCAGTCTTTGATATATATGATTAGTTTTTAGCAAGTTTTCTGTTTTTGAAGTTTGCTGTCATGGCTATGTAAATTTCTCTGTTATGAGAAAAACAGCCAGATAACTCTCACCCTACCAGTGTAAGTACCAAATGTAAAAGTATTAATATGAAAATATTGGTTTAGCATGAACTATTTTGTGTTTTACAAGAATTGTATTCTGAAAGCAAGAATACAACAGTGCTTCCAACATTCATCACTTTATTACAAGCCTCGTGATGTTTGGTGTTTTTCCATAAAGCACCAACTCCTGGAGAAATCTCATTACCTGTGATTCTCAGCTTTCATTAAAAAGCAGTGCCTGTAGATTTTGTAATTGCAAAGAAAATTTTGCAAGTCAGAGCCCTAAGGACTTATAGAAAAGGTAAAGGCCAAATACTTTTAAATTCAGTTTTTAAGTTAAACTTGTCTTAGGTTCTGACCAAGAACTTCTGAATTTTGAGGCTGACAGTAGACTTGCTGTAAAGTTTCTGGATTAAAAAATGTTTTAAAATTTTAAATATATTAAATAGTTATGCATAATTATATATATGTGCACAGTTATAACTACAAAACACAAATTTTTAGATCTTTATGTTTGCTGCTCCAGATTTAAGTCATATACTACTGACTTCACAGGTAGAAGTCCACAAAACCAGAGGGGAACAGGGTGTTTTATGGTCAATATAGATTTAAGCCTTGGTATATTTCTATATCTAACAATGTAAAATATGGGAACACTAGCTGAATTTTGTATAAAATAATTTTGATAATTGATTCTTAATCTGGGATCTGGGCTTGCAGTTCTGTTTTGTTGGGTTTTTTTTTAAATAGAAAAATAAATTAGTCATACATCATGATCGGAAAATATTTTAATTTTGTCTGTGTGCACAGAGTGCATAGGAATGGCTAAGGAATGGGTGGGGAGGGGTGATGGATAGAATAGATTCACCTGAAGGATGCTTTGAAATGTTTTAATTCGTATTCATTAAAATGTGATCACAATTGTTTGAGTTAATGAAAGGGTTTCAAAAAAACCCCATTAAAACTCTTACTACTGGTTCCTGCAGGACTTGTTTTCTGTTCTCCATTAAGATACCAAAAGCAATACCATGTATCCAAGGTGGTTTGTCATCCAGAAGAAATAACAGCCAGCAAGAAGCACAAAAAAGCATATGCTTATAAATGATAAACATGCAGGAATGTATTTGTCTTCAAATACTAAAATGGTTCAGAAATAACTTTTGATTGAAAAATCTATAAATTACTACATTGTGCTATTTCAACATTTATTCAACTGTGTATGTTTATATTATACCAATCAATATTTAACTCAGCTCATGATCCTGCCATATTCTATCTGTACTCATGTATCCATAGCAGATAAAGGTTTTACAACTATGTGATGAATTCCAGTCATGCAGTTCTGATTTTTTTTATTTGTTTGACAAACTAAGCAAGTGAAGGAGATGTACTGAAATAATAATAATAATAATAATAATAATAATAATAATAATAATAATAA
>CM031861.1:48338593-48349954 GCA_018697195.1 Certhia americana | reverse complement strand
TAATAATAATAATAATAATAATAATAATAATAATAATAATAATAATATGCTTAAGAATCATTTCTTGCTATAAATAGAGAAATTCAAATATCTGAGTTGAATTGGTTTCAAACAAAATGTATCTCTTCTTGTCTACTGTTTTGGGGTTTTTTTCATACCGATATAATTATAGCTTGTTTTTAAAATTGGAACTGTAGTATAGGCAATGCCAAACCAAACAGAGATGGCTACAGGGCTTTGATAATTTTCTCTGGTACACACAAAGATCTGCCTACTGTATTTATTACAATAGCTCCTCAGAGGAAGTCAGAAATGCCATGTTCTTTGTACTCATCAAGTTTCAAAAACTTGTTAAGTTGAGAAGTTGGCTTTCGATTCCCATCACCCTTCTTCCTTCTTCCCCCGTGAGTTTTGTATCTTAAATAAAATGGTGAAAGGGAATATTGTAGGAGAAAACTTCCTCATATGTATATATATATATACAGACATATACACAAATTCATAGGCTTATACATAAAAACACTCACAGATGCACATGCACACACATATATGCACACTCAGAGGGTGGCTGGGCACTGGAACAAGCTCCTCAGGGAAGTGGTCACAGCACCAGCCTGACAGAGTTCAGGAAGCTTTTGGACAATGCTCTTGGGCACATAGTGACTTTTGGGGATGGTGCTGTACTTGGAGTTGGACTTTGATGATTCTTGTGGGTCCATTCCAACTCAGGGTACTCTGTGATTCTATACACAAATGTACCTGTATGTATATGTATTTCAGAAAAGGAATATTGCACTTCTGAGCCCCCACTCCCTCCGGCAAAGGTGGTGAAAGGTGTGATGGGGGTCCCAGCAACCCTGGCTCCTGGTGGCAGTGATGATGCTCTGTGTGTCAGGCTGCCACTTGAGTCCTGTTTGTGCTGATCAGACTTACACCTGCAGCAACAAGAGCTTTGAAGGTTATCTGTTTGGTGTGACCAGGAGGAAGTTCTTTGCCATGCTGGGATTGAACCACAGAGTCTCCGGTTGTCCCAGCTCTCCCTGGGGCAGGAGGCTCAGGGGCTCCAGCACCGCAGGGTCCCTTTGAAGTCCTGCCTGCAGGCTCTGTGTGGAGCATGGCTTGCACACTTTGGGATCAAAGCCTTACACAGTCACTTGCATCCAGGTGCAACCATTGGTTCTCTATTTCTCTACTCTTTTGATTTTGTCTCTATGTCTACTGCTTATGTATTTCTGTTTTCCATTTCCCCTTATTTTGTTTTGCGCTCTTAATATATTAACACACTGGGTTTTGCTCCATTGAACTAAACTTTCCAGCTAAATTTCCAAGAAGTTAATCGCATTAAGTTTTTTTATTGTATTTGAAATGGATTTGCCAAGGAAATAGTATTGCTGTAATTTATAAATGCACTGCAGCACCTCTAGGAGACAACTGTCTCTGTGTTTGGACAGGATATGTTATATGGAAATTGAGAGAGAATTTGTAAGATTTATTTTCCACTATTGAAAGCTTTCAAGAACTTAATCTGAAAAAGAGATTATTTCTTTTCTCCCTGTGTCCAGTAGACTGTGTTATAATTTTTTAATAAAGATCATATAGTCTTGGAAAAGCATTTAACAAGCTTCATTGGGATATTATATTGCAAGCAAAGTTCTTCTATGAAAAATTCTTAAATGTGGAAAATAATTTGAAGTTTTAGACAAGCCATGGCTCATTTATTTGATTTTTTTATGAAGTTACAAAATAGATGTTGTCCCCAAATACCCTGATCTGCAATGATTAAACTTGGTCTTGTGTGGAGGCCTGGCACAAATTCTCTGTATCATAGCTTAATGATTTATTTTGCTTCACCCTGAATTTGTCCCTGTTGAAGTCCAAATGTCTTTCAAGGGAGTTGGTTTGGACCACGTAATCTATGAGTGATAAAAAAAATCAGTCTGCTTTGAATAAAAGGGGCTGGGTCTGGGGCATGACAGGGCCTGGCTGTGTGGGCGTGATGTTAAATACATTTTTATTGTTGGATAGGGCAGCTGGAAGATACCCTGAGATAGAGCTCAGCCCCATTGCTTGCTACCAGAGGACTGGAAAACAAGGCAGAAAGCAGCCTGACTGCTCCTGGGCAAATTCTTCTCATTTCCACACATTTGGATAGAAATCCCTCTCAGGAAAGCTGTGTGTGTATGGGGTGGCTGCTGGGGAGGGCAGGAGGGAGGGGAAGAGATGGGCAAATGAAACCTCAGTATTGCTGTGGCTACAGGGCAGAGCAGACTCCATCTGAGTGTGCACATGGGTCATTGGGAAAGACCTGTGTGGCCCCCACATTAGAGCCAGGTGCTGTTTAAAGAACCTACAGGGTGGATCCAAACTCTAAGGTTTCCAGATCCCCTCCATGGGCTCCAAGAGGGTTTTGTGCAATGCACTGATTTTACATCAGGAATAAGTTTCTTCGTTCCCCATCCCTTGAGCTGGATTATGTCATCATGCCAGGGCATTAACCTAGGGCTTGTACATATAAATATATTTGATTTTTGGTTTTCTTCTCTTCTAATATTACAGCTTTGCCTGTAGTTTATAAATACTCCATTTAAGGATCTATTTAGCAGTAACAACATTCCTGAGCTCAATCCAAGAATTGAGCTAATTATGGCTCCCCTTCAAAAATCTATTTCCACTCCCCCTCCCAAGGCCTTCTCTCCCCTGTGGTCAAACAGCCTGAAGATAATAAAGTGCAAAAAACTCCTACCTAAATAAACAGAGGAATTAATTGGATACACTGTTGCTGACAGATTAGTAAATCCCAGTCTTGCATTACTTATTTATGTGAGTCATCCTGCTGTGTGGAAATATTTGTGTAATACCCTGATTTAGAAGAATTATATTCAAAACCCACAAAACAGAAGTTTTTTTCGGCATCTTCCCTAAATGGGATAAGGAAGAGTAACAAGTAATCTGTTTTAACTGCTCATTAGCTGACTAATGCAACTGGTGATAAATACAAAAAAGAAAGTTTCTGCTCTTGCAACTTCATAACCATTGCTTCAATTTTTCATTTTTTTCATTCAAGAAAAATCATGTCTTATAGTATCCTTGGAAAAAAAACTTCTCTGTTTATAGGCAGTGCAATTCCACATTCTTGGTATATGGAACACCAAATGTCCGGGGATAGCCAGCAACCTGGCAGGGTGCCATGCATCTTATTATATGGTAGAAGAGCCAAATTTCCTCCTGCACAGTATGTCTATAAATAAATTGCTTCTTCCCAAGCAATTAAATAGAAGCATTTTTCCAACCAGCATGCAAATACAGGCTTTTTCTTACTGCAAGTAATAGCCATTTTATATTAGTTTAAGGTCAGAATTATTTTAACAATTTTATTAAAAATGCCTTTTCCTGAGCTTGCACAGGGATGTAAAAAAATGCAATGAACAATTTTCTTTAAATGACATTTCTTCACTTGTAAGGATCGGGCATAAAGAAGTCATCCTTCAACTGTCTGCAATTAAAATGTTATATGTACATTTCAGCAGGGCTGTTAAAGGTTGACACTGCAGTCTTGAGACTGCATTTGCATTCAGCCTGTAGCTTCTTTGGGGTATTTGTGCAGTTTATTTACACAGTGCCTAGAAAAAATAATCTCATAATTTATATTGGTGGCTCTAAGTAGATACTAGAAAATAAATGATACTTTGTGAGTCTTGATCTAAAATCTGGATGTTAGCAAGCTGACACTGAGCTCCTTATCTCTCACTCTCATTCAGAGCATGTGGTCGTATTTTTGTGGGCTTGACTAATAAGGTTATTGAAACAATGCAGGGAGGAGGTTAGGAAATCTTCATCTGGCTGCTTTTGTAACTCAAATTTATTGTAAAAATCAGTCTTAGAAGGTGTCTCTGCTTTTCAATCAGATTGGCATTGTGCCACATCACCTCTTTCAGAAGTGAGAACCAAAAGGAAACTATAGTGGTACCACCCTATTGAACTTCAAATATTGACAGAATTAGAACACTCCAATATGCAAAGTGTATCTTATTGTGTGACTTCCTTTTATTACACATGGAATGTCTTAGAAACCATGGGGAGACAAGGACTTTCTTTTGTTCCTTCCAAATCTCCAGTCATCATCTAGAGTAATTAGGTGGTGTATTTACAACTTTTCAGCTTTTTAGAAGTTTTTTGGAGAATGAATGATTTCAAGCTGCCTTTTTCCCTTCCTCTTTTGTAACAAAATTTACAGGGTTGTTTTTTCTTTATCTTCCTTCCTCTTCCATTATGAAAACTCTTTATATACTTAAATAGTACCTCCCATTCAGAACTACTACCAGAAGGAAATGTTTGCTGCAGTGGCATCCCATATAGTAAAAGAAGGATGAAGAAGTTTTTTATCAGAACTAGACAGTAGATTCCTTTAGAGTCACTATTAAAAACAGGAGCTTGGTAAAAATGCTGACTATATTATTAAGCAGTATAAGGAGTTAATATATTTCTTGTGAGTACTTTCTCATGAAAACCAGTATTTTTTCATGAATTTTGATCTAGTTTGTGCAGCACAGTTTCTCTGTTGCTTCATCTGTGCCTCCCACTTTGAATGGGAGCCAGAGAGGTGTCATAGATAGAATTAAGTGGGCCATCTTTTCTTAAGACAAAGTATGTTCTTAAATAATAAATGATCCTGGCAAGTTGTTTATTACCAGCAGTTAATGATCTGTTTATTAGTTAAAGTCTGTGGCTGTTAACACTCTAACAAATCAGTTCACTCTGTTAAACATCAATTTTGAGTACATTATTGGTATTAACCATACAACAAACTAAAACTGCAGACAGTTGATTTTATTGCTGTAGCAGAATTGTATAATAGGAGGCAAAGGTGTTCAGTAGGGCACTGCAGTAGATAGATTAGGTTACTTTTGTTTGTATTGGTTAGCAACTCACTTTTATTCACAGTGAATGTGTATTCTCTTTTCCCAAATGTCTCTCAAGCAGTTTAAAGTCCTACACACTCTAATTCCTGTGTTTTTTAAGAGTGAAAGGATTACATTTGTGTCTGTGCATATAGCTTGGGGAAAAAAAAAATTGGTAGCTTAAAAATTAACTTCTGGAAGGTGTGTGGGATGAATAGCTTGCTTAAAAAAGTAAAAAAAAAAAAAAAGAAAAAAATGCTCAGAAATCAAATCCTGCTAACACTGCTTGTTTGCCTGAGCAATTGGCACTAGATCAACTGGTTTTCCAGACTACTTGCAGCTACTGGGAGGAACAGAGAGAGAGAGAGTTTGAAGATTCTGGTGTCAGTTCTGCATCTGTGCTTCACTTACATCATGTTAAAATCCCACAAGCATCTTCAAAAAAATAAGAAGACCTGGGATATTAGGTGATCTTGATGAGAATACTTGGTCTTGAGTGGAATGGTGCTCCACAAGGTTTTGGCTCTGCCTAGTCCCAAACCATAAAATACATGGATTGCAATTTTGCATCTGATCAGGAAACAAAGCTGTAAAAGTAGGTTCACTCCTAGGGCTGAAGCAGTGGTAATAAGTCTGGCAAGGCTGGATAAATAGGTGTGAGAATTACATTCCAACCCGCAAATTCAAGAGTTCAGATCTGTTCTTTCAATTTTGGCCCACTTCTCATAAAAGGTAGCTCTGAATACTTTCAGCATTTAAAAGTAATCCACTGATACATTGGCAAAGAGCAAACCCCAAAAGCTTTACTCTAAAATGTATAAAAAATACTTTTCCCCAATCTGCTTGACAACGAAACTATTTTTAGGGCTGTTTCAATGCTAGATTAATTGAACTGATCCAAACCCCTTTATGGGCCCAGTATTATTTCCCTCCTTTCTGGAGGGGCTGGTTCAAATTTGAATTGAATCTTTCTTAATTCAGTTGAATTCAGCTAAAATCAACATAGTTAAACCAGCAATGGGTGGTTCATAGTGCTTAGCTAGTGCAAAGGCTATCTCAAAATACTATTTAAAATTAAATCACACTAACATTATATCGATAATCTACAACTTGCTTGGGGTAGAAAAAATTACTGGAGAACGTGTTGTACCACCACAACTGCAGCTGTGGTCTAAAAGGTCAGTACAGAACAAGAATTCAGTAACAAAAGTGACACTTTGGACCCTGAACAGGAGGATGTCTAGCAGAGCTTTCTGTAATGGTATTAAAGTGTTCAGCTCTTTTCATGTTTGCCAACCAATTTTAATGCCCTGTTGAAGGAGGAATAGGAGGACCTGTGGTTTACACCCAGTGTCAACAGCAAGGTAATTTCCCTAAGAGTAAGTACTGCTTTCCTGAGAGTTTTAATTACCCTCGAGGTCCTGTGGTTTTCATCCAGACTTGCAATTAGCCAGTTATCCCACAGGAAGGTATTTGCAATGTAATCTGAATTAAAACCTAATCCAACTCCTGTTAAAACCAAAGGAAATGTAGATTTGCTGAATTCTCTCTCTGTCAGTTTGTTGCCAGTGTAGCTTGTTTAGGGGCTTGAGCTGCTGCAGGTTCCCTGTTACTCAGGGGTCACCCACCCTGCTTCAGAGCAGTCCTAAAAAACAAAGCAACAAGAGAGGGGAAGGAGTAGAGCTCAGCCCTCACCTTGGCTAGGCAGTGGCACAAACTTTCCCACTTACCTCTGGGAACACCAAACCACATTTTAATCTTGCAAAAAATGCAGATTTCATAGATCAGTGTTATAGAAGTGATGGTATCTGAAGTCCTGTTGCTAGCTGTATTCCTTGAGGATTACTGCCTGCATCTGCAAGTTTCTGCAGTTGGCATTCTGAGTTTGTGTGCATTATAAGCAAAGTATGATCACACAAAGTCAGATATATCCAAGGAAATCTGTGATGGTTGTTGTTTGAGTGGATTGTTAATGCTATAAAACTGAATACGCTGCCACTTGCTTCTTGCCTGAAATGTAGTGATTGCTATATGTGTTTGTATGTGTTTATATATTAAAGTACTGTGTAGGTGGGCATGAATGCCAAATGTGTTTTCCTTTCCTGAACACCTTTTACTATCCCTTACTCTGCCCTGTTTATACAGAGCCACAGAGCAATGAGTTTTAACAGAAAAACCTCTGAGTTTTTTCCGGTCGCGTATGTTTTTTCTTATCAGTGCGTTACTCTGCATCTCTCTGCAAAATTCAGCCAAGTGTCAAAACAATAGACTGTTCCTGTGCTTTTACTTTCCTCAATCTGTAAGAGCAAAGCTCCATTTAAATAGTTCTAAATGAATATTGTGAATGACATATCACAGAAAAGCATGTGTTTTACCGGTCAGGCTTGAGGGTGTTTGAAATCAGCCCTCAGTTTCAAGTGACAAATAGACAGCAGCTGGACTAACAGAGCAGAAGGAGAGTGAGAGGGAAGTCCTATAGGCTGGACAGGTTAATGGGACTCAAGCAGCCCATAGGAAAGGAAACACAAAAATTATGCAACTCTATGTCTGATGGTTCTTTATCTTCATGAACAGTATCTATATTACTGCAGTCACTCTCAGCACAGAATTGTTCTACATGCAGTAAGCAGGCAGAAACTTCAAATGCATTTTCAGAATTAAAGCTGTTACACTTACAATAGCTAGATTTTCTCGTACAGATTTTAAAGGAGACAATCATTTCAGAATAAGTGTGCTGGTGGAATTGCTGTGCACACTCTAACCCCTGGATCGCTTAAGAATGAATGTTTCAATTTTCCTCCTTGAGCCTTGTTTGAGGCTGCACAACATGCAACACAACCAAGTGTGGAATATAGTCCAGCAAATTTAAGACGCAGTCTGAAGATTGTTTGCATATCACTCTCTCTTTGAGGACAGAGCAAGCAAATGGCATGTCAAGCTAATGCTTTTGTTAACCACAGCCAGTTCTGAAGTCAAGGCATTCTGTGCACCAGAAAGTCAGATTTCTTTCAACATAGCTCTTTCCAGAACTTGATGTTCATGTTTAAATCATTTTAGAATTAGGAATCCAGTTGTTGGGGCCAGAGTATAGACTAGGGAATATTTGTACAAAATATTTAAAGTTATTCTCTGGTTTCCCTGGATCCTGCTAATGTTTCAACTTGGGCCAGTCTCCCTTTGCTGAAACAGGGCAGGCTGAGGTTAGGAAAACCTAAAATTAGTGGGATTTAAACTCTAATGGCTAGACTAAAGTATTAGTCATCTGGTGACTGATGCCTTAAGATGTCTTTGCAAAGAAAATATTTTTCAATCAAAAGAAACCAAAACAATGCACTACCTGTTTTGGGCAGACTGAGAGTATGTCTGTCCATTGGAAAATTGGTTGGGTTACAAAGGTTCTGAAAGTTACCCCAAACTTTTAAAAGTTTTGTCTTATGTGTGTTACAAAATGAATATACAGAGGAACTTCACATGACACCTGTCATGGGTTTTGCAATATTTAAAGATGTACAAGTAGATAACCTTTCAGATAGAGCATCAAATTAGTGACGAAAATGGGTAGATGTTGCTGTCACTAACTGCTGTTTCAGATCCATCTTCATGCCCTGTTCAAAACAGCAAATTTTGTAACCAACATGATATTTAAAGATTTGGAAAGGAAAACTTTTGTGCAAACAGTTCTTGTGAGAGTTGTTATTGGGCTAAAATTTAGTGTTCTGAAAATATCTGGAGTCTCAGTAAGGCTTTTACTTCCGAGTGGGATGCCTTTTCTTATTTTTTGGGACACTTCTGAACAAGAAATGGTAAAAGCCCACAGCTTATTTTAAAGAAAGCCTGCTCTGTGAACTATGCTGTCTCTCCAGGAGCACACAGAAAGGTAGGGAAAACATCTCCAACTCACTGTCTTCTTCTAGCTGTGCAGATACTCACAGTACACATGATGAGATAGCTGAAAGGCTCAAAATATCCTCACTAAAAAACCTTTTCCATGAGAAAATTCAGAGTAGATCAGAGTGCTCTATAAATTCACATTCTTTATATGCATCTTTATGCACTGACTTCCTTGGTTATATCTTTCCCTAAAATATCTTTGGTCGCCCACTGGATGTTCTCAACATGGTAGCAAATGCATTTTACTACCCTGAGGCTAAACCACAGTGAAGAATTGGCCCAAGAAAATGCAGATAGTCGCATCCATCCATCCATCCATCCATCCATCCTCCATCCATCCATCCATCCATCCATCCATCCATCCATCCATCCATCCATCCATCCATCCATCCATCCATCCATCCATCCACCCACCCATCCAAATTTTGAGCACATTAATCCTCAAATCAGTTGCTAATGTATGTTGATATATCCACTGCAAGAGGCAGAATGGGGAAAGAGCCATTATTCCCTCTCCCTGAGGATCTTTACCAACGTCAAACATCACATAAGGATTCATTCTCGCTCCCAAAAGCATGTTGTGCCACATCAGCACATAAATAAAGAGGATGCCATGGATAAAACTTCTGAAAAAGGAAATATCCCTGACTTTTGGCTCCTGTAATCATGTTCTCTGCTAAGTTCCTAGTCCAGAATTTCATCTAACTACACAGCATACTGACCTCTTGAAACAGGCATCAGGCCCAGACTATGATCTTGCATATCTTACTAAAACTTTGGAACAAATCCATCAAAAACCTCTGAATTTACATTTTCAAAAAAGAACAGAGTTCTCTTCAAAAACAAAAGTTTGAAGACTGGGCTGTGAGAAAGCAGTGCAAAGGAATTAGAAAGAAAATAGAAACCCAAAGTATCTAGAGACAGCTGCAAATGGATAAATACTGGCATAAAATTCCTGATTCATAGGAGCAGAAGACATACTTGTTGCTCCAAAATATTGCATAATCCCAAATTATAAAAAATTCCCTGTCTCATTAGATAAGATTCAAAGTATAAACGGTGCACGTTGCAAATTTTCAACTCGAGGTGAACGTGTATCACAGGACTTAAAAAATCTAGTCCTGGTTACTTTGTAATTACATGGTTAGTTAGGAAGAGAATAACCATAAATTAATACAGACTTCAAGTTAATTACATCTAAGTTTAGTATTTTCTGGAGGCTTCCAGTTTTATACTCCAGAAGAGTATAAAACACTTAAGTGTATCAATATTGTAAATGAAATTGTCTTTAGAGATACTAAAAAGAAACAGATCCAAACTTTATCTTATCATATAACAGCAACGTTTTAGTTCTGTCATCTAGTGGTTTGAGTCTTGTGTTCAATTCTACAAATGATCTTTGCTGGAAATAGGCTGTTTTTGCCTGTATTACAACACAAATGAGGATGTGGTTTACTGACAGCGTGATAGAGACAGAGATTAAAGTCAAGAACATTAGCAGGTAAATATAATACCTTTTTCGCTTCTGTTGCTTCACTGGATGATATTGTTTTTCTCCTAATTGTAAGCACAGGTCACAGAAACAAATTATAGTAATATTTATTTCAATGATATTATCAAAACATCACCTAGCCAAGATAGTATTTCTGTAATTCCTTCTGGCATATTTGCCTTGTCTACCTCAAATCTGTGGCCCTTCATTATATATTTCTCCACTATAGATTGGTTGGTTTTATTTTTGTACTTTTGACCTTCATCACTAATATTATTTTCTGGATTTATAAAAAATGCAAATTATGTGTATTCATGATAGGTATCTGGCACACTTCACTAAAGGAAAAGTCTACTAATTTTCAGTCATATAGCGTTTGGAAATGATAACGTGACTTTTATCTGGAAGATACTCTCTATTTCACTTCTGATTAAAAATCACTGGCAAGTACCAAGCAGACTTCCATAGGTGTGGGATTGGAAATGATAACGTGACTTTTATCTGGAAGATACTCTCTATTTCACTTCTGATTAAAAATCACTGGCAAGTACCAAGCAGACTTCCATAGGTGTGGGATTGGGCTCCAGTTCTAGTTCCACCATGGTAGACACTGTTAGACTAGACTATAGACAAATTCACAAACTCTAGATCTCCTAGAAAACCATGGAAGTCTGAAAATACATTGTGTGCATGGTACAGAAAACAATGCAGTAGCTGTCTTTTGTACAGTTGACTTATTCGTTTTTAAAGCTGACTTCGTTGCTCTAACTCCCTTGCAAGGACTTAGGAGGTTCTTTGCATTACAAATAAAAAGCTGCTTTGGGTGTAACCTCCAGGGCCTTTACAGAGAGGAGAAGTTCTGGTGGCATTATCTATGTACAGTTTGTACTACAGAGAAGATCTTTAACCAATGTAATAATACTCGGAAGGGATTATAAATGCTGACCACACACAATTTCCATTGATTCGTAGCTCTGTGTGCCTCAGGATCCAAAAATTTAGTCAGTTATTGGAAAAAGGTAAATGAACCACAGAAGTTTTAGTCTGGTTTATGTATATCAATTTGGAAAATGGTCCTTT
>CM031861.1:48303593-48333593 GCA_018697195.1 Certhia americana | reverse complement strand
TGCTTCACTGCATAAACCTTCAATCAGAGAAACACATACTCCTCAATTACCTTTCAGTCCTCCGAGCCGGGGATGCAAGATTCAAATCCGGCTACAGAAACACTTGGAGTGGGGGGGCGTTGCATGGTTATGTGGCAGTTTATTTTTTATTTTTTTTAAAGTGCTTCTTAACCAGTTCGAAGCATAAATAATGAATCTGAGCTTTAGACAGAGGAAATCGCACCCACTAATGTGAACTAACACGACCAAAGCAGGCGCATAATAGACAAGACTAGGAGCTGCTAACCACTTCTACACAATGGCATTAATAAGATTAACCTGGGCAATTAGCCGGTGCAGCAGAGATCAAGCCTAAATCTGGGGCCTTTCTAAAAAGCCCACTAATGGAAAGGATTACGTTAATTTCATTAATTCTCAATACACAGACTCGGGCTGCTTTCACTCCTTTGTGTAACCCCCACCTCTTCCCCACCAAAAAAGGGGAGAAAAAAACCTCAAATCTGGTTTTGTTTGTCATCTGCATATTACCAGGAACTAAATCCAGGATGACGTCGCCTGGGTATAAAAAAGGGAAGAGGTTCAGATGGATTATACTCCGAGCAGCCCTCTGGGTTGAGATCAGTAAACAGGCGAGAGTTGAGGGGGGAAAGTTCCAGGGGTGGATCCTGCGCACACGCACACACACCGCACACGCGCGCACAGACACACACGCACACTCTGCCCGCAAGCTGCCCTCGGAAAAGGCTCTGTTCTTTTCGCTCCGATCCCTTTTTAAAATTTATCCGAAAAGTTTCGATTTCGTGTTCTTCCAGCCTCTCCCCCCCCCTCCCCAGCCACCACCTACCCTCCCTCCCGCCCTCCTCCCTCCCTCCCCCGGCCGGTCCCCGCCGCCCTGCCCCGCACGGTTTGGGGCATGCCTGTGAGCATGTTCAGCATCGACAATATCCTGGCGGCCAGACCTCGCTGCAAGGACTCGGTGCTGCTGCCCCCGAGCGCCGCGCCCGTCGTCTTCCCCAGCCTCCACGGGGACTCGCTCTACGGCAGCGCCTCCGACTACGGCGGATTTTACTCCCGGGCGGTGGCTCCCGCCTCCGCGCTGCCGCCGGCCGTCACTGGATCTCGGCTCGGCTACAACAACTACTACTACGGGCAGCTGCATGTGCCGGCGTCCCCCGTGGGCCCTTCGTGCTGCGGGGCCGTGCCGCCCCTGGGTGCCCAGCAGTGCTCCTGCGTCCCCCCCGCAGGTAAGGCGGCCCGGTGTGGGACGGGGCGGACGGGCCCCCTTTGTTCCCGCAGCCGCGGGGCCGGAGAGGGTGGCGGGGAGCTGGCGGCCCGCAGGAGCGCCGGTGGGCGGCGGGACGGGGCTTTTTCGGGACGGGACGGAATGGGGGTGGGGGGAAGCAGCGATCTCATGCAAAGCCTATCGTCGACTCGTCTGTCTGTCCGTAGGTTACGAGGGCACTGGGTCAGTCCTGATGTCCCCTGTTCCCCATCAGATGTTGCCCTACATGAACGTGGGCACTTTGTCCCGGACGGAGCTGCAGTTACTGAACCAGTTGCACTGCAGGCGAAAACGACGGCACCGGACTATCTTCACTGACGAGCAGCTGGAAGCGCTGGAAAACCTCTTCCAGGAAACGAAATACCCAGACGTGGGCACCAGGGAACAGCTGGCCAGAAGGGTGCACCTAAGAGAGGAAAAAGTGGAGGTACTTTGCTTTCTTTTTCCTTCTTCAACCCTTTCCCATTCGCAGTCAAACGCGCTCGAACCGGATGTATCGCGGCGCGGCTCCAGCCTGGCTCTGCCAGCGGAGGGAGAGCGACTGCTTTGCGGGGGCAGAGGGAAAGTTTTTCATTATTTCTAAGTGCCCTTCCTTGGGGTGTCCGGCCGTGCCTGTCACAGGGCTGTGAGCGATTGTTGGCAGGCGGCTGTGCCTCCTGAAGGCGCCCGGCCGGTCCCACCCGAGCGCTGCATCCCCCTCCTCCTTCCCTCCCTCCGTCCGAGCGCGGCCGCAGCACACCGACCCCGGCAGGGCTCCTGAGCGGCTGAGGTCAACTGTGGGTTTACATAGTTTTATTTTTTATTTTTTCCCTCAAATAATTTAATTTCTTAACGTAACAGGTTTGGTTCAAGAACCGCCGGGCGAAGTGGAGGAGGCAAAAGCGATCGTCTTCGGAGGAATCAGAAAACGCACAAAAGTGGAATAAAGCGTCTAAAACATCACCGGAGAAGAGACAAGAGGACGGGAAAAGTGACTTGGACTCTGACAGCTGATACCTCTAAGTGGTGGGGACATTTCCCGTGGACTGTCGGATACGCTCCAGAGGATGCTACTAATCTTGCACAAGATCTGCCTTGTTGGAGGGGGAAAATATCTGTATATAAATGTACAATGCCCAGCTATTCCGTTTGTCAGTAACATGTGTTGCCGGAGGTGTGTGCACATGTATAAACGGCGGCGCGTTTTTTCACCCTGCGCCGCGGGGAAGTGAGAAGGGACAGGGAGCGATGGTGCCAGCTCCCGGGCTCAGGGGCCTGCCTTTCGGCGCAGTTCAGCCGTCGGGTGACCGCAGCGTGTGAGCCGGAGAGCCGGCGGAGGGCAGCGCTGGCCGGCGGGCCCCGCTCGCCGCGGAACGATGGTGCATCTGGCACCCGGAGGGAAGCGGCCGAGTCCTGGCCAGGCCGATCCCGACGGGGACAGCCCAGTACGAACCCGAGGCGGCCGGGAGCGAGCCCCGCCGCTCCTCCCGGGGCCGCCCGCGGCAGTCGGGCACCGCTTTCCCGGCCGCGGCCCGAGCGCTTCTGCCGTCCGGGAATGCTGCGGCTCCCCCGGCCACGATACCCTTGGGAAACACCGGAAGGCCAAACAAACCCGGCCCCACACTTGTTACTCTGTCCCGTCTCCCTGCGCTTTCCCCTATCGCCCTGCGGTTGTGCCTTGTTGAGTTTCCAAAAGCTTTTGTCTTTGACCCTCGTTTAGAAAAGCCTGCTCTTCAGCGCTGTTTAAAGTTGTTGTTAATAAATTTTAGACTTTATCAGATGAATTGCACGTAAGGGGAGCACGAGCCTTTGTGTGACGCTTTTTTCGGGTGTTTCAGAGAGCGTTGCTAATGGAAGTTTTCTCCCCTTTGAGGCAGCACCTTTGCAATTACGAAAGCAATGACAATCTGGTCTCGTTTTACTCTTCCCTCTACGAGGGCCTCGTAGTAGAGAAGTCTATTCCCCCTTTAAAATTCACGTTCGTTTTCCTTTGGTTTCTTTCCCTGTGACTCTCCAGCTCAGAGCTCATCATTTCAGAAAGGAACCACGGTGGTTTCCCCATGGTGCTGTGTTTAGGAAGACCATTTAGTCTTTGCCTAAAAGACTGTTCATACAGTTAAGATAAATAACCTAAAAGTGTAAAGCCAATTCAGATGATCTCTGGCCCTAAAACTTCATGCTGTGCCTTTCATTCGAAGTTAAGTAGTAGCGAGCTGATTATTTTTAATTATGGCCAATGCCTAAACTCACCTGTATCTATTCATCTTGCCTAGTTTAGACAAATTGTTTTTTCAAATATGCTCACCATTACTTCAGTGACATGTGAAAGTGTCAGCTGCTGTGTTGCTTGCCCTTGTGCTTTTTTATGGGGTTTGCAACATGGTGTATACTGCAGGTGCTAGTGTGATAGAGCCAGTCTTAGTACCTGTCTGCTCAGATAACTTTTTAACGTGAATGTTTCCACATAGATGCAGTATCTCTTTCTAAGAGATCTCTCACCACATCAAGATGTAGGAGCAGCTGCTGTGGAAACAATTCAGTGTGGTTTTTTGTGAGCCAGTCCTTTACGGGGCTGAAAGTTTCACAGCTACTGCTGTCTTGAAGAGAAGAAATTCAGCCTCTTTTTCTCAGTGCAGCAAAGGAGGAAGGGTAAAAGCAAATGGATCTTCTTCTTGGATATATTTAATGGTTTGGTTATATGGAGCTATTGCATTTTGGAGATTCTAACCTATTGCTATGGATGCTTATTTGACCTTTGTAAACTATACTGAATTACAGCACAACAGCACAAAAAATTAGTTTTCAAATTGCTGAAAATTATATTTGAAAAGAAGTGTTTTGTTATGTTATATGCAGGAAGTCTCACCTAGCAGATTTTTAATGTCATCACCTCTGTATTTAGTCATTGATAGGTTTTAAAGTGTATACTTAATTTGCAAATAAAAGGCAGGTCTAAGGATAGTATTGCCCAAAACTTTACAAATGCTTATATATTTGTGTTTCTTCCATGTGTAAATATCCCTACTGCCACAATAGGAGCTTGGTAAGGTTTTGTTTTGTTTTGTTTTGCTTTTTTTTGTGTGGGGTGGTAATTTTGGAAGTCACTACTAAAAGTTTTAGCTTGCATGGTTGAATGTGGGAGTTAAACTGGATCTGGGTTTGTAAGAAGTTGGATTTTAAAATATTTTTGATTGCCATTAGGAGTTTCGAAAAGCTGCAGTATGTATCTTTAAAGATGCTTAGACTTTTCCAATGGGATCAATGGTTCCGATCAAGAGCCACGGAAGCTCCAGGGTCCCTAAACATGCCAGTTAATGGACTTATTGAGAACTTTTTTCTGTTTGTTCTGTGGAAGCATAGGATGTAAGAATCAAAACTTTGTATTCCAAAACACAGTTTCTATTTATGGAATTGTAATGAAATCACCTCTGATTTCTTTAAAATAACATTGTACCTTTGTCTGTTAATTTTTGAGTTTTCTATAAATTCTTTATTACCATAAACTTGATCTTGCAGTCACAGGAATCTATTGTTATTACTACATGTAGGTGTAGATCTACTGAAGTTAATAATATGACTTTAAAATCTAATTGAAAAGCAATTTAAATCTTGACCTAAAAGCTTAACTTTTCTCACCAAAAATGGTGTTTGTGCCATTAGTAGGAGTAGCTGTCTCATTCTTTTTCTCATTGGTGTTTGTTGAAAACCTCAAGGTTTCATTCTATCTTTCTAGTCTAGTGCAAAAATTCTGTGCAGTGTGGAAGTCTGATAGTGAAAAAGTAGTGAGAAGATTGAAAGAAAAGGATCAAGGAATTCGAAAACTAAATTATTGAAAACGTGAAGAGGACTGTAATAAGATTTCTCATTCACTTGTGCTTTTTTGTTGGCATATTCCATTTCTAGATGTGTGTCTGGATTTTTATTTTAGGAGAATTCCTACATGCCAAAATGCAAATGCCATGTGGCAGCTTTCGTTATTTTCCCTTTCTGTTCATGCAGTAGGAACAAGCCAAAGCAAGGGACCTGAACGCGTGCTATGTTCCAGCAGGTTCAATTCTAACAAATGGGCTTTGAAAGAGTTGTTTGTGGTTCTGTTTGTTAACACTTGTCTAAAAAGGAGACCAAAAGAGTCTTTCAGAAAAATTTGTTTGGTTGATTTTGTCTGTGTCTCCTCCACTGCAACTTACAACCTTGTATATTGGTCAAACATGTTCTCTGAAAATTGGATGGGATTGAAATGTATTGTTCATGGTACTGAGGTACTTACTGTCTGGGTTTTACAACTTGAGTTCTGCTTCTTGCTGTCTTACTGATTTCTATGAAATGCTGGAGTTCTTTCTTTCTTTCTTTGTAAATTTCTGTCTGTAGAATGAATAATATTCCCCTCAGATCTCACAAGGGAGTTAGGTTGAGTGGGGGATTATAAGAAGAAACGTAAGCTACTTTGGAGGTTCACCACTGCAGTGCAGACTTATTCCAGATAATGCTGGGCACTATAGGAGTAATAACTAAATAATTATACAAAAGGAGCATACACCAAATAAATCTCCCTGACACCAAGCTAAAATTCTATTGCAAGGGAAAGGTAGGGAGAGCAATGTGTAGTAAGGATCCAATGCCAAAGTTTTCTCCTGTATAGAGGCAAACTTAGTAATTGGATGTACTATCTTCTTTGTGCCATCTGCCTTTAGCTAGCAGAAATTTACATTTGTATTAATACTCTATTTACCACATTTATTTCTGTAGTTCTTGTTTTAATGAGTAATGTGGAAAGCAGAGGTCAGAAATTTTTTTGCTTAATGTGATTTATTATCAGCTGAGAATCTGGACCTTTTTTGCCTTTCAGTTTTACAAATACTTGAGTGAACTGGTTTTGAGCTTTACTATAATGGGATCCTGGGAATACAAACCATGCAAACTCTTTCTTACACGTGACTTGTGAAGCAAACATTTGGATTAGTGGAAGTTATAAAAATGGAACATTAAGGTGAGTTCATATTTTTTGTACTCCATTTGCATTTATTGGTTCTCTGGGATTAAACACTGTGGAGCATGAAGAAACAAAAACCCAAAGAGATTTTGTTTTGTATTTTAATGCCCTAGGATTTCTACATTTCTACTTTATGCTTTCCTACTTCAGAGACCTGGTGAGCCTGGAGTCAACCTAGACAGAGAACTTTAGTCAGATTACCCTGTTTTTCTGGAGTTGCCACTTACCCTGATTTGACTGGGGTCTATTACACAAAAGTAACGATTATAGCTGCAAGGTATTGGATTGTAAGAAATTAATGCAACTTTAAAGTGGCCTATTTCTGTAAAGTGCCAGATAACTTTAAATATGGAAACATGTATCTGGAGAATTCAGATACAGAACCCCTAAATTTAGAAAATTGAAATTGAAATGAAATGAATAAAAAAAGGAATCAGACTTCTTACACTTTTGTATTCAGGATAGAGTAGATGCCTACAAGACAGAGCTTATTTCTCAGGACATAAGGCAAAACTTTAGACACAACTGCATAGAAGAATAATGAAGCAAGAGAAAGGCCAGGAAACTTGTTAAAGCATTGAATTACCTCGAGTTGAATGTTGAAAGTTACTTCTCATTTGTCTTCTAAATGATGTCTGAATACTGGTGTTTCCATTTCTTTTCTACTTCTTGCAGGCTTATCCTAGAGTTTATTCCTCCAAACACATTGAACACATGGGCAAGCCTAGAAGTTATAATCATTCGTTTGCATTAAATCCAGAAAAAGAGTCTTCCCCCAAACCTCCAAGCATTGAAATTCCACCAGAGCTCAATTCACTTGTTTATATAAGCACATTATTATTATTATTACTATCATCATCGTCATCATCATCATCATCACCGCCTTTCTGAGGCAGTGTTTGCTGCTCAGTGACTGCAGAGCACTTTCTTAACAGATGTGTTGGGTTTTTCACCTTCACTATAGCATGGCAAAAGGGTCAGTTTTGGTGAACTGTAGCCCCCTTACTCAGGATCGAATCATCTTCTTCAACAGGCTGCTGCAGAGCTTCTTTTCCCCTTGCTGTCCAAGGTGGGTGCAGCTGTGGCCATGGCAGACTTAGTATGTACTTTTCCTGGAAAAAAAAAGCCCAAGGAATGGAGAGCCAGATTCTGATGGTGTCAGTTTAACGATTTGGTTTGTAGGGAAGCATCACAGACTGAGCTGCAAAGTACAGTGCTGGAATGAGCTGCTCAGCACAAGGATGAGAACATCTGAGGTTGGCATCCCTCTTGACTCAAAGGTGTTACAAGCGTAGAACCTGAGCATAACTGTATTTATTTCCATATTTGGGGATTTTGGCAAACTGTCAAAGAGCTTAGCTGTGAATTTTCAGAGTGATTCCGAGATGGGAAACTAGCTCCATTTTGCTGTTGGAAGTGCTGAGATACCTCTTTCTCAGGGGACACACAAGAAGTCTTTGGCACAGTGTGGGGAAGCAGAAGTGATGACATTTTTTCACTGGTGAATTTTAATGCCATCACCATGTTTTCCTGTTGTCCACCTGGAAATATGACTTTTCTGGTGAAAATAAGGCCTTTATGGTTGATGTAATTATATATATAATTTCACTTGGTTCATAAACAAATTACATGTATTTTTGCCATGTCCATGAACCCAAATTGAAGGCTAAATTAATAGAAGATGAGTGAATAAAGGTACAATATGGTTTGGGTGTATGAAAGACATATTTTTAAAAGCCACAAAATCAGAGACCTAACCTACTTTGTTTGCATACCCAAAAACTCTTGCTGAGTGTTGTATGTGCAAGGAATGCAGTGCCAGCAGAGAGCAAGTAACTTTCTTTGGAAATAGAAATGGAAAAGAGTTCTTTTTATGCCAAATTTTACCCCACAGTGAATAATTACAGCCAAGTTGTAAACCCCTTAAAAGCAATAAGGCACCAGTATAATGAAACACATAACTGAAATTTACTGAATTTGTGTAGATTGCAAGCTTACTTTTGAATATTTAGTGTTCAACTTCTTAAATCTGTAGTGTTCACAGAGGGCTTATAAGTGCTAGAATTTTGATTAACTGTCTCAAATAAACTACTGCTGTTGTTATCACCATAAATCTCCCTAACTTTAGAACCTCAAGGAGGCTGATATTTTCTGTGGAAACTGTAATGATTTAGAAGGGAATGAACCCAACATCCTTTATTTGGAGCTTCCTGTAATTATATAGAAAGTCTCAGGCTTCATTTACATCAGCTATTCAGTCTTATTTTTTTAATATTACTTTTTTATCAGTTTTATACTATGTTCATCATGCACATTTTTTGAACATGCTGTGTTTTTCTTTCAGTTTGCCCTAATGATATAGAGACAGATCTTCACAATGAAACTTACTCACCAGAGATTCCTTTAGCCTGGTTGAAAGGAAGATGTGGAAGCCTGACCCAAAACCTTTGTGAATTAATAAGAAACTTATTCTAGAGCTGATAATATTTCCCACTGACATCAATGGATGTGGTTACTTTGCAAGGTGATCAGTGAAAAGAGGGCATCAATCTCTGGTCAAAAGGTACAGTGATTATGGGACAGAACCACACAGGAAGGGATCATTAGTAATCCCAGGGGAGCTTTCTCTCCTTAAAAATTCTCTAACTGTCCGGCTAAAGTGGTCCTTCCCACCTTCGTACAGGTGCAGTTTTAATGGTAGAAATGTGTTTCTGTCACTAAAGTCGCTGCAGTTAGTTACTTTTGTTGATGGAATAAGCTTACCAATATATCTGGATTCATGTTAAAAGTTTTAGTGAAACACTTTTTAAGGTAAAGTCCATCTCCACTGAAATAATTACACAAATATAACACAGTCTTTAAATGAGCAGTAATGTTGTTGGAAAGTGTTTCCTTGACACAGAAGCAGGTGTTTCCCATGCAATGAGTCTTGTCTAGGGACTATGTTAGGCTCTCAGAAACTCTGTTGAACTTATCTCCACCAGCATAAAGGCAAAATAAAAGTTTATTGATACCTATCACTCTTGGCCTTAAAGTTACATCTGATATACCAGATGTTTAAGAAAACCCAGAACAGTATTCCTGTATTGCAAAGCAGCTGTGTTTTTCTCTGCTCACGTATCTATTGGCACAGCTGCTTCAGATATCTGGGCATCTAAATTATTCTGACATCAGAAAAAAACACTGAAACAGGGGCTGATTGTGGCCATATTGCTTATGACAGTTTAATGCTTTGGCTGACTGATCACTGGGAAAACTGTTCAGTCACCAGGCACATTGCAGTTAAGAGGTAAGTAGAATTCATGTTGTGCACTAAGAGCTAGGACATTAGGTGCTCTAGAGTCATTCTTCCTAATATCAGTCTCTTTGAAGTAGCTGTCCTAGGAACAGAAGCAGTTTCCATTTCAGCTTCTCAGTCTTTTTGGTTGCATGCTGAAAATTTTGGTATAGAGGGATAATTTTGGCTAGATGGATCTCAGATGGCTTCAAAATTAAAACAAAAAATGAAAATATAATTAATTTATGTTAAAAAGAGTCTCAAAAACTCTATTAATTTGTGTATTTTGAATTTTTTGTACATTTTTGCTGTTTTTTCAGTTTCCAGTCTAGGTTGTCTTAAGAACCACTGGACATTTTAATAATGTTTGGGTAGTACTTTGGAGCCAGTCTATTGATAGCAATAAATTGATTTGCTTTTTTAAAATAACTTTTGGATCAGCACAAAGTACAAATACAGGCATCATAGAAAAGTATCTGAGAACATTTTTGGAGAAAGCAAATCTAGGAAGAATAGTCTAATCTTCACCTCTGGAAGTAGATCATGTGAACTGGAAACAGGTCTCTTCCAGTGAATTTGCATTGCCAAATAAATCTTGGCCCTGTAGGAAGAAGAAAAAACATCAGGCAAGAGCCACATTTCCCTACTTTTCCAAGTAAATTCAGTCCATCTGTCAGGGGCTGCGACTTGGTAGGAGGAATTGACCCACAAATATAACCTATAACAGCTTTTGAGAGTTCTAGTTGAGGATTAAAACCATTTAAGGTTTGATTAAAATTATGCTTGTACAACTGAAATTTTAAGATTTTTAAAAAAATAGTATGAGATACACTTCATGTCTATTTTTGGAACAAAAAATTTGAAAATCATTGTTGTTTGTAGACGATCATATGTTTTTGTTTGGATCCATATATTTTTACAAACTCTTACTGGCAGTCCTTCTGTTCTTGTTGGAGCATAAATTGTGAAGGCAAGAATTTAAACTTGCAAATAACAAAAGCCTTCTGACCCATTTTAGAAACTCTACTTCCTTCTTCTAGCTCATGGTTGTGCTTGTGAGACAATCAAATGGTGGAGTTCCATGTAAGTGAATCATCTTTGGTATGGAAGTGTTTTTTGTGCAGGAAAAAATAAATCTATGTCTGATGATACATGACTTACGTACTTTCAAGGACTGAGGTTGTCCTTAACACGTTCCAGCAGATTTGAACCCATACCTGACAGATACAAAGTAGAATTCATTAACAATAATGAAGCTTTTAAAATACTCATGAGGCCCAGAGGACAGGTTCCAGGCTGAAGCCTCACTGGGACAGGTCAGCTAGAAACTGCAATGAAAAATATTGGTAGTACTTTCAGCACAAATTGAGACTGAGTAGTACAATTTAGTGGATAGGACTCTAGTACGGGAGCAAGAGAATAGAATTTAGTTGCAGTTCTGCTGTTAGAAATTCTGAATGTCTATTGTCTCAGCTGATGTTTGCATCTGTAAAATGGAAACCATTCAATATGATATCCATAGATATCAAGTGCTATGTAGAGTTTCTCCATCACAGTGTCTTCTGAGAAAGTGTTTTCCTCTATTTACTCTAGATAGAGACATGTTTTAGGTGGGAAAATGAAAATATTAAGTAGATTTGTAATACCAGATCAAGGAGGTTTATGGGACTGAAATGCTATACAACCTGATTTAAACTCTGTTGCCTCGGCAGCAATAGGCTAAGTTTGTGAATTAGGGGTCACTTTTCCCTCTGACTTATTATTAAAAATCTGTTCTGTAGAAAGGATAAAACAATTTAGATCTTATCAAGAAGGCATCTGAGCAAGGGTGAGATGCTGAGGAAAAAATATGTTGGCCCTCTGTCATATACTTTGCACTTCTAGGGGAAGGGCAGTGTATAGGCTGTAGAAGGAGACATTGGAAGAGTAAAGGGGGAATAGAAGCATATAAATTTTTTTTTCAAAGTGAGTGCTTGTAACTGTTTCTTTTCTGAACTGCTTCCAGTGATTACTTTAAGAGCAGGATGGATCTGAGGGATTAATTGCCTGCCCTAGCCTGGAAATGCAGAAAATTATGAGTTTGACAACTTCATAATTTGTATCTGGGTGTGACATTTTAACTGGTTCTTTAGTATGTATGCCTATATTTTCATTTGCAAGGACAATAGTTTATCTTTCAGTGCTGTCAGTGTCCCACTAGAGGTCTTCTAGTGCATAGTTACCAAATGTGCTTACAATCACTAACAGAGAGATAAATGCTATTATTATGCATTGTAATTTCATTAATTTGATAACATGAAATTGATAAAATCTGTTTTGGTTTGTCACTTGCTCCCTATCAAAATAAATTATAAGACTGTAATGCTCCACTGCGGTAAGTAGATAACCCCTTCTTTTCAGGTGTTGAGCTGAGCTGAAAATTATGGCAACATCAAAGCAACCGCTTGGAGTGATAAGGTTTAATCTATTAGTATTTGTAATAGAGTAGAGGTTTTGCACCAGGATCAGCAGTGTGTTTTATCTAGGTAAGATCACCCTTACGGCAGGGATGGTTGACCAATGTTGACCAATTTTGTGAACCTATCTTTTCCCCCATCCCCCCTCTCCCCCCAGAAAGGACAACAACTAAGAAGAAAAGGGTTATAAAGGGAAAAAGCTCTCTGGACTGATTACAGGGCAACTCTGTGAAATGGATGGGATCTCATAAGGCTGGCTGTAAGTGACCTTACAGCCACCTATGCTCTGGAACAGCTAGGCTCTTGATCCAGGGCAGGAGACATGGCAGCTGGGATTTGGCCAAATGTTGCAGCTTGCTGACCCTGCTCATGCCATTACTGTGTCCTTTGCAGTAATAGCAGGAGATCAGCCCCATTCCATTTGGGGACTTCCTCATGCCAGAGAAATCCCTAAGGAAGCAATTAAACTACAATAAGCTTCATAGCAACTTGCATTTTAGCCTGTGATCTAACTTTGTAACTCATGATTAAAAACTAGGTAGAATACTGCTAATTTTTTCGTAACAGTAAGATTTACGTGGTTGATATTTTATTCCTACATCTCGAGACGTTATAAACACTGTAAACGTTATAGATGAGATTTGTAAACACAAGTTTTTTATGCAGCAAAACATATATACATGCCTAGGTTAGGTCAGATGGTAAAAATAATCAGTACTCATTATTGCTATTTAACTTTATGGAGTGACCTAAATATCTTACAGAGCAAATACAATAAAAACTTTATTCTTGAAATGCTGCTGCTCATTAGGGACTCAAGGTGTGACAGAACTGCAAGTGTTCCCCTCACAGGGTGTCTGAGGTGCCTCAGATGTGGGCTTGCAGCATTTCTTTAGCACATCTTCTCTCATAATGTCTTGTATATGTGATTAATATCAGTGGAAATTTTGATCTGTTCTTTGCATTTGCATCTTTTCTGGTGGCCAGAAACACAGTTTCAATCTGACAAAGAATACCCCTGTGCATTTATAGAATACAGTTTTTAGGATAATTTTATTTTAACAGGTCTGTGTATTGAATGTTTTACTTCTGCTACCAGCAGTTATTTACTTGAGATATGGGATAATGACTGGGGAAGGGGGGAAACCAAGGGTGTTCTGCGAAAAAAAAAATTTCATGTCTCCATGATAAGTATCTTCTGGTGGAAGGCGTGTATCAGCTTTCACCAAGAGAGAGGAAAAATGGGAATACTCTGAGTGCTTTGTCCTTTCATTACCAGCACCATACAAGTGCAATTGGAAGTTAGCACTGTGTCATGTTTCAGTCTGTTTCTGTATTGCAGCCCTTTAGCCTGTGTACATTTCCAGCAGTGTCATGGATTTTCTCCATGTCATTACTTTTTGCTGCCTCTAGAGCTGAACTGTCCTTTAAAATATTTTTTAAAAAAAAATTATTTAATTTTTCCCAGTTTGTTTCCCCATTTATACCTGTTTGCTCTAAATCAGCTTATAAAGATTTGTTCTGTGTTTAAGTCAGGCAAGAAAAGAAGGGAGCTTGAAATTTAAAAAGTAATTTGTGATTAGTGTGCATACCTCTGGTCAGATTAGCTACTGTTTGAGCTTTTCTTATATCCAGACAGTTGAAAATGAAAGGACAGAATTAATAACGACAAACTTCGCCTCCTCTGAGAATTGGTCTGTATATGAGCATGCTCAGAATGGTTACTCTCATACTAATTGATACGCATGACTTTCTATAGCTACATTTTACTGTTGCACTTAAATTCATGTTGCATGTGTTGGAAATGTCATGCTGATTTCAGACAAGATTTTCTTTGTGGGACATTTTGGTTACATCAAGAGTAGCTGCTCCTTAAAAACAAGCTTAAAGGATGTTGGTTGTGGTTACAGAGCTCAACTCATGTTCTGAGAGATTCTTCCAAATTTTGCAATGGTCCAAATCCACATCTTTCTCTTCTCAAAGAGTAGAGCTCCAGAAATGGGTATGATCTGGCCTAAAAGAGCATGTTTGGCACAGTGCTTGCTCATTTAATTTCTTCTGTCCCAAACCACTTCAGTGAGATTCAGTGTACTCATGGGAGATATTCTATCCCTGTGGAAGAGAAATTCACCAACTTCTGATGTGGAACAGACAGAGAAAGTCAAATGCCAAAATCTGTTTGTATAAATACATACCCTGGTGTGGTGATTCCTTTGTAAACATATGTACTTGAGAATCTTGTTGGATGTTGAAAGCTGCTTGGAGAACTTGGGGAAGGATCTTTTACAGAACTCTAACTTGCACGACAAACAAACATTCCAAGCAAAAATATTTTTGTATTACTTTTCGTGAAATTGCACTATTTGCCTTAATCTAGAATTTTAGGTGAGACAAGCAATTGAACAATATGTCATCCCAATAAAAATTCTACAGAACAGGAGTATATATTTCAGTTGAGCTACCATAGGCTATTTTTAGAAGTTTCAGCTATATTTTAAAATTCAATTACTTTGGGTTTATTATCTTAGTTGATAGTTAGGTCACAGTGTCAGTCTGAAGTGTTTTTTTAAGTACTAAATATTTCCTCTGTAGGTCAGTGGGATTCAAAACTCCTTCATTCCCCTGCGTTAAGTTGAATCATAACATTATACTGTGCCAGTCAGTAGGCTTTTCAGTCAGATTCTGTTCACATTTCAGCAAGGACAGTGGATATCAGTGGTGCACTAAAACTGCTTCTTTCAGAGGATTCTTTCAATGGCAAAGGTACTACTGTTAGAACAGGTGCATTAAGTTATGCTCAGTTTGTAACCTCAAAATTTGCAATAATGGTGTGTTTTGAGAGTTTTTCAAGAGCTAAGATGGAGTTCAGTTTGTTTGGTGTTAAAACTCTAGCAGTTTCACAGCAGCTACATATGAACACATGTGTCACCTCTGAGCTGACCCAGCTCTGTCAAAAGGTCTCTGCTACATGGTTATTGTCACTTTCTGCAGGTCCTGGAGATCTCTTGATTAACTCTTGACATGTCAGGTTTGAGCAGCTTCTGAGAGCTCATACAATGACAGCAGAATGGAAGGGATATCTACCAGGCATTTTTTTCTGCATTCGCTGCCTGATTGCAAACCCAGAGGAGAAAAGGGGAATATCACTGGAGTCAGAGGAGTTAACTTGATAAAGTCATCCATTCTTTGCTCCTGTTCATATCCTTACTCTTCAGAGTGCTTTTGCCAGCTTTAAAAAATACAGAAGTTCATCATGGAAGCATACTGTGGGTGCATTATTTTTGTTGCACTTTTCACTTTTCTGTAAATTGCAAAAGGACCATGGCAGTTTTTAGCTTAAGATGGGAAGACCCTAATCTAATGATTTTGAGAAACCTTCAGATCTGATACATGGCTCTGGGGTTGTTTTCTGTTTATGTCACAGCAGCATTCAGTAGCTGCAGATCACAGCAGACAATGTCAGGCTTCTGCAACAACAGAATGAGAGAAGGTGAAGACAAAATTTTGGCATGGAGCCTCTGTGACCTCTTTTTGTCTCCCTAAAAAGCAAAAATAGCATCTTAAAAACGATCAGTGCAGTTTCAAATTGAGATGTTAGCCAAAAAAGTCAGCCCCTTTTGGTGGTGAAGGTAACGGTCCTGTAGCCTAATGGTAAACTTTGTGCATGCTGTAGACAGGGTGAACTCCCTGAGAACGTACTGCAATGAAGAAGGGTGCATGCTTTAAAGGGAATTTATAAAGTGCAAGCAAGAACATTTCTACCTACCTTACACAGACACAGGGCATGAATTACATACAATCTCTCATATGCAAAATGTTGAGCTCATGTATTTGGAGACATGGTAGAGGCTCAGTTAATAGTTGCTCATATGTAATGTACATCTCAATCTGTAGATCTACATGATTTCAGTTTGTCTGTGAGGGGAATCTGAAAGAGAAATTCAACTTGCAGAAAAAGTAAAAAAAACTATTAGAGTTGGAAGGAAATTGAAATTATGTATTTCTCTTTTTAACCTACATACACTTGTAGAAGATAGGCTAGAACATAAGTCTTCTATGCTCTATTAGAAATAGCAAGCAATTGTCTTGTTAATTGAAAAATAACCACTGGGTTTGTATTGTGTGGAATGCAGGTCAGTGTAAAAGTAAAGTGAGCGCTGTGCCTTGGAATGGATTACAGTTTTGAAGGTTAGGTCCTGCATGCTCATTTTTGGTTTTGGCATTTAATGCCTTCCTCTCATTCAAATATGTGGGAGGAATCAAATGTCAAAATCTTCACTGTGTGTGATATATAATTTCTCTCTTGTATTTCAGTGGGAGGAACATCAGACCCCAAAATGATTATGTGTCTACTCATAAAGAATACATCACTGCATATTTTAATGTCAGTGGCAGGAATTGCAGAAGGGGTAAAATATTTTTGTCACCTTCCCCCTTCTGAGTTTCTGCTTGTGTTTTTCTATGTACTCTTGCAAGATGCCAACAACCCAGAACTTCAATTCTATGCCTGGAGCTTCGGTCCTGGCCAAAGCAGACCTCTAGAGATGAACATGTCCCAGGACTTCAGAATCCCAGTCCAGATCTGGGTCAAAAGAATGAAACCTTGGCTTTGTGAATAGAGCTTTTTAGACTTGAAACAACATGCAAGACGTCTCAAAAATTTCCCATTATTCTCAGTAATAGCATGTCTATTTTACAGTTGGAAAAATAGAGTCATGGGGAGGGTAAAGGCCCAGTTACACTTTGCAACAAGTCAGTGGCAAAATTTATGAAAGCTCAGGCCTCCACAGCTCTGTGATTCTTAAAAACAACTGGGTTCAGTGATTTAGAACCTTTTAGTGTTAACTAAAACTATTCCCTAGTTCTTATAGTGTTAACTAAAACTATTGTTAACTATTCTCAAATACGGTGTCAGTTTAAATTTTGCTGCCATTTATAGAATGAATCCTGAAGTGACAAGAAAGAATAGAGGAATGGTGTGGGAGATAGTGTATTTGATACGAGATGGATATCCCACATGCCAGCAGCAAGAATGCAGTGAGCCAGCAGGTCCTTTTCTGAGGTTTCCCTGCCTAGCTCTTGCACAGACCTTGAGGATGTTGCCTCTTCTGGCAAATGATGCTAGAGAAGTTAGGGACCACAACACAATTTGGACAGGCTCCTATGTCTGTTTGCATTGCCCCTGATACTGAAGCATGCCCAGAGCAGCAGAATGGAGAGGGAAAAAAGCGTCCCTGCCCTTGTGAGCTCTGGATTTTACCCTGTGCTCGTCTGGGTTTAGCTCACTTCCATAGTGTGCTGCCTTGTGGTTGCTATCTGTGTTTGGTCTTAGACACAAATATCATTCATGGTTCCCCGAGACAGGACCTGGCAGGCCCAAAATCTGTCCTGTGCCTCCTTTCACCTTGTTCAAAACAGCAGTTCTAAACAAGTTTTGTGGAGGGGTCCAAAGCCTATTAGAAAGAAATTAAAGTCTTACATCAATCTCAGGGGGGTTTGAATCAGGCCTTATGTGTCTGTTCTTACTCCTAGTGCAGTCTCTGGGATTTTTGCCAGGGATTCATGGGGAATAGTTTGACTTCACTGTGACCAGGACTGGGTCCAAGATGAGCATTCACAAGGGGAATGAACAATCTTTTCAAAAAAATTTAATTCTCTCTCAAGGCTCCACAGCAGTGCAAAATAGTATAAAGCAACACAAACAACTACATATCCTAGGAACAGAAATGAGAATGCTAAGCACATGCAGTTTTATTGAATGTTATCAAGGCTTCCTAGTAGTTAATTTGATTAAATGGAGCTCCCTGAATGTTCTTTCTCTGAAAGTGATTTACAAAGTGTTTTAACATGAAGAGTTTCCAAAAGCACTTGGATGTCAAAGAATAGCTATTAATCTTTATATTAGCATTCTGAAAAACAGCATGTGTTCCTTGATTAGTTGATATTTGTTTGCATTCTTCTTTTCTACAGAGGATTATCACTTTGACCTTTTTAAACATACTGTAGTCCTTTAACCTGTAGGAGTTAAATATTTTCATGTTTATACACTGGCGTTAATCTGGTTTTCACTGGTGTAAATAAGGACTGAAGCCCACAAAGAATATTGAAAAACCTCAGATATGAGTTCTAATAATCTTTATCTCATGAAACACATTAGTGAGCAGGCTAGCATGCCATATGTTTGACCATCTTGGACAAGTCACACTGGGGCCAACATTGGCCAGCTCTTGCCTGTGCTGATTGTCTAAGCGATTTCAACACAACTAATCAAGTGAGATGAAGGATTTCTGCCTCCTGCCTTTGCTGAAAGTCCTCAGACAGGATTGGCCCAGTGGGCAGATTACAGAGTTTCCCTTGCAATGCAGATATGTGTCTTTCATGATTTTAAATAAATGTGAAGCACGCTCTCTAAACAAAAAAGTAGTAGCACTAATTTAAGTGTGGGGTACTTCCTGTTTCATGGTGGGTTTCAGCTGTACTTTGGATGTGCATTCCTTACTGATATTTCTGCTCTGTTTGTGTATGTGCAATCAAAAAGTCCCATAAGCTGACACAGCATTAGACTGGAGACACTTTCAGCATCTTGGGAATAAGAGTGGGGCTGGAGATTATAAACAGCAGAGGTGCTGTGCAATATCAAACAGAGACCAAAAAAATATCATAAAGATTCATAAAAAAGGGCATATTTGATGAAATTCCAGGAGAAACTGCAAGACCACATCACAGAAATTAATAGCCAAGTTAGAGTCCAGAGCTTCAGCACAGCACTTGCTCCAAAATAAATAAAAAAGTTCAGTCTTGGTTGCCATGGTTAGGACTGTTGATATGTTGCTTTCACATTTTCAGTGTTAATAATTTGTCTCTTTTATCGGGTGAGAATCCTCAAATTAAACATTGCTTTGGATTGCTTCATAATACTTCTGCTAGGACAAAAACAGAAGAAAAAGGAAACCACTTAATTAAGGATCTGCTGCCTGTTATAATTCTGACATCATGTGAAAGAAGACATCATGGACCCTTTGCCTATTTTACTAATCAATATCGTGGGTCTTCCCCATTATTCATTAATAATTTGTATTCTGGAGAGCCTAGTCATAATGGAAGCCTTAGTACAATGATAGTATCTTCAGGCGCAGTTGAACACTGGATGTTAGCAGCCCCTTTCAATCTTCCTCAAGGCCATTAGAGCTGCCTCTGGAAACTGGCAGCATCTGCAGCTAGACTGGGAGAGGGTGAGGGGCTCAGGCATTTCTTTGAATATGCAAAGGAACTCTGACAGGTGTTCCACATTTTTAAGTGTGTTTATTGGTTTTGCTTCAGACTTTTGCTTTGTAAGTCTATTTCCCTTTATCTCCTTTTGTCTGTCCAGCTCTGTTTCTTGGTGTGTGATTTTCTTTGGTTGCTCTATCTTGTTTAAATTCTGGTTGTCACTACTCTGCTGTGTCCTAACTTCTGGCTTCTGGCCATCTCAGCTCTTGTATGCTCTTCTGACCTAGTGTTTCGTATACCTAAACCATAATGTATTTCTTTCTTAACCTTCCTGCCTTCCTGTCTTCATCCTCAAATATTAGATACGTTAAATTTGCATACAAATTTATACATGCACGTGAATTGGAAAGATAGATGATTATTAGAGTGTGGAACTTGAAAATAAATAACATGTGCTTTTCCCACCCTTGTAGGGAAATTTAGGTGGTTTGCGTTAGCACACTAGCTTATATTTGGTTAAAATAAGCACTTTACCTAACCCATCGACCCTAGTCCCAATCTCTATCCCTGGAGGATTTGGTTTGGCTTGGCAAATATCACATAAAGGGGTAATCTGCTCCCTGCTGCCAGCAGACTGCTGCCTGAGTCTGATAGTCATCTACTTAACTGGCTTTCATGAAGTGCAGAAATGCATGTTGGGTTGGGCCTGCTAATGGTGCATAGAGTTTTTCCTGTAGTAAGCCCTAACACATTTTTAACAAAGCTTGAAGATTGTTATTTTTTGCAGAGCATTTGTGCAGACAGCTAAGTAATGGTGGGTGAATTCCCACATCCCCAAATTTAGGCTGGAATTTTCTACACCCAAACCCCTTTGCTTTGGCTGCAAGGCAAATTGGTCCTGTAGAGTCTGGAAAACCTTTGGTATGCTGCCACAAATCCCACAGCCTTTTGGCTGACCCATCACTGCCTATGTACTGCAGGGATAGCCAGCTTTTGTATAGGAGCCACTGTACTCCCAAGGAGGTATTTTGGGCAGACCAGATACAGCCGTGTTTATACACTTGAGTTTTAGAAACTTTCCAGGCTCCATCTGCACACTGTTTCCCTTTCTTACCCCTCTCCAAACAGCACCAAGTGACCATGTGGCTGTCTGGTTGAGGCTGGATACAGTGGCTTTGTGGGCAACCTTTTGCCACTGAGCTGCCACTTGACATTCTTGATCTGCATGGACTGCTCTTGCAAGGTGCCCACAGGTGTGATATGCAAAAGCTTTCTCACGTTTAGCTTTACTTGAGTGCCACAAAAAGCCTGATGCCATATGGGATATTCATTCACACCAGGAATTCAGTACTATGTCTTACCTGTCACTTAATTAGCTGTTATTTATTTTAATAGAAAGCATAATGCAAGGAATTATTTTTGTTTAAGAGTCTTAAGTTGACTTAAAGCCATAGGGAAGAGGAAAAATCCCTACTTCTACAAGAAGTAATAAAGTGCTTTATTTTTCCTAAAATTATTACCGTTTGAAGTCCAATGTGCCAGACCTGGAATATTGCAGTAAAGGTTGCACTGGGACTTCACAGTTATTTACTAGGTGATTATTTAGAATCACTTTCTTTTTAGTCATTTGTAACATTTTACATTTTGAGGGCTTGACTGGGGTATGGCATCACACTTGGTTCTAGCTGTGTTGCAGTAATCTCTGTGTGACGTGGAGCCAGAAAGACCTATAAAAGCAGCTGTTCCTTTCATTAAAACCATTACACAGGTCTATTTGTGGTGTTCCTAAAAATAATTCTGATAATTGGCTGTTAATTTTAATTACTCACCAGTTGAATATCTTAGTAGGAAAAACAGGTATACATGTCCAGTTAAAGAAAATAAACACATATTCAGTAATAACTGGACATTTGGATAACATGTTAAATGTAATAATACTGTGCAGTGATGATTAATTTATAACCTTCATCAAATCAGTAGAAGCAGGATATAGTTAATATGATGTCATTGTTTAGATAGCCCCTTTAAATGACTTATTTATATACATATGTTCAGTGTTACAGGGTGGTGAGTCGACACTTGTTAGTATTGGGCAAGCTGCATGATCCACTTGTGAAGCTGTTTTTCAAGGCAGAAGGTGCACAGTGCCTGCAAATTCTTGTTTCACTCTGACCTCCAGGCCCTCAGCATAACCAGAGCAGAAGCAAGCTTCCTAAACTTCCCCATATAGTGAGGAGCAGCAGTCACAGGGTGCATGGCTGCCATGTTTAAACAGAAATAAAATATCACCAGAAAACTTTGCTATTTCCTTGGGGCACGGTGTAGTTGCAAGAGGCAACAAGTGGACAGCAAGAGATTGCAGCTTCAGCTTGCCACCTGGTTCCTTTGCAGCCATCCACTGTGGGGTGCTGTACTCAAGGCTCAGAAGACATTAAAGGAACACTGCTAAAGGGAGCAAGGTTGTAGGGGTATTTAGTTAGTAAAATGCTTTGGGAATGCTGGAATTTCCTAGTATGTCCAGCACTGTTCTCAGCACAGTGCCGAAACATAGCCCCATAGAAGCCACTGTGAAGAAAATAAACTCTGCCCCAGCCAAAACCAGCTCACTGGTTAAAATGAGTATTCTTTCACTTCTCTTCACCTTTGCCTTGTGTTGTTTGATGAATCCTGTCATTATTCTCCCAGCACTGAAAGGAGGAACATATGCTTTTTTTGAGTTAGAATTGAACCATGGGTGGTGTGTAAGGACCATCCCATGTGCCTCTACCTTGACCCTTTTGGGTTGAATTAATCTCAGCAGGGTACTACATCCTCAGCCTGCAGACATGGATATTTCTGATGGTCAAGTGGTGAGAATTAAGAAGATGAGGACACCACATTGCCACAGCGTACATAAATATAAATGTACACATATTTATCCTAATATGAATGTGCAACAGGAGAAATGAAGAACTACTTTGGCTCTTTGAATAGAACATGCAGGGAGCTTAGGTTGGGGGTGAAGTTTCTGTTTTGGCTCTGATTTATACCTACTGCAACACATGTTGGCAAAAAGTAGAAGTATGATTAATTCACTGTCATGGGCAGGCAAATTAGTCAGGTTATGGAATGGCTGTGGCATAGAGTGTGATAGAACAATTTTCTCATGAACTGGTTTCAGTTTTCCTAAGCATTTTGTCTCGTCTATCAACTGTGCATTGCAGTCAGCAGTTGTTCTTCTCCATATACTCTTATTATGCATTCTTGTTAAAAGTTTTTCTTCTTCTTTTAGCCTTGACTGGGATATTCTAGACCTGTCCTGTTCCTCCACACAAATGTAATTTGTGATTATATGAGTTGACCACAAGGAAGGTCAGAATTTATTTCCTATTCCATGCTAAAAAGACAAGTAAACATAAAGCACATGAAAAATCTAAACAGTAACTTTCTCCTCTTTTGTACATCTCTGTCCTTTGAAGTCTAGACAAATAGGCTGTGGCAGAAAGACATGACAATATTTTTGATAATAAAATTTACTAACTGAGGATATTGTAAAAAACCTGGCTTCCTTACAATAAAGAGTGTGCTAACAGCTCCTTCAATATGCTGATTTGGTTTCAGTCCAAAGTGTCCTAATCATAAGTGAGGTGATTTATCAGTTAAGAAAGGCACAAACTCCTTAGAATGATCTAACATCAATATTTTGCATATACCCAACACTACTAAAAAGGGAGAATCATTTGTCCCATGTTCTACTTGAGTGGTGAGTTGGAGTGAGTTCAGTGGTAAGTATGTGTATAGAAGTTAAGGCCTGTCTGTCTGACCATCTTGGCTCTAGAGACTACCTAATCCAGGTGGAAATGCATGATGTTGGAGTAATATATTTCCCTACTTCCTCTAATTGCTGAAAGTCAAACCTCACTTTTTACAGAAAAATGAACGCAGTGGTTCTCACTCTAAACTTTTGGTTATACATGGGCTTTTAAATATTGATTTTATAAGTTATAATTGTTTATTAAAATGTGAGCTCTCCACATTTTTTTTAAATTATTTTTTTAGATACCTGTCCTTTGCATATATTGTGCATGCTGCAGCTTTTAAAAGAGTAACCTGAACATGGCTTTGGGTTGCAGACAGTGCAGTCATGCTCTTCTAGGATAAATGAGGTGTCACTGCAAAATACCAGCATCAACAACCAGGGGCAGTTTTAACCATGTCTGGGGTCTACTGCATGGTCAAAAGTTATTTATATGAAAATTCTCACAGAGCACTGCAAACAGTGGAGGTTACTGCTGGCAGATAATTGGGCCTGTCACTGCTGTACATTAATCTAAGCACACCTCTTTATCCATACATATCTAATACACAAACTACGAGATCCTCTCGGTTCAGATCACTTGTAACCACTGTATACTTTCATACTTCCAATAACAGCATTTTTTTCTGCTATGAAGTCATATTAAAAATGTGATGATTCCATACAAGCAGATGGATTTTTAGCTCAGTGCAGAGATTTAAGTACCATTTCTTATTGATGTTAATGCAAGTCAGGTGGCTAATACCCTGTTCAGTTCACTGAAGATTCACCTCAAGATGCCTTGTAAATTGCTTTTCATTGAAAGCACATTCAAAATTCACTTTTCTGTCTATGGTTTTTGCTACAGCAGTCTTACTATAGATATTAAGTTTGTCACTGAAGAGGAATCATAATGTCAAACAGGGCTTTTAAAGAAAATCTCATGCAATAAAATTTTAAACTCTAGTTGATCTCTTGAACTGCAGCATTTCTCTGCTGAAGGTCATGCCTGGTGTGCATTACAGTTGGCTCTGCACCTAGACTGCTTTGTCCTTACAGTTTGGCACAATCCAGCTTTATCTGCGTTTACAGCCATGAGTATTATAGAATCAGATTTGGTTTCTCCCATTGAAAAACCCCAACTTCATGGAGAGATAAATGTCCTCCCAGACTAGAATGCTTAATTAGAAAGACGTTTGTTTGCCAGCTGGTGAGTACATTAAGCCTTTCTTCCTTCTTCCGACTAGACAGTTCTATAGAAGTTCCCTACTTTTGGTATAATTTCTGTTTCTCATAAATTTAGTTCTATATCTTTCTTGGGGGTGCGTTGATGACTGCTAGATGCAAAAGGATTGCTAATTTGCAGACTAGTAATGCAATGTAGCTGTTTGAAGATGAACTAACTTGACCATGTATCTTTCTGTGATTCCTTCTACTCCTTCCACAGGAAAACTAAAGAGGAAAGTAACAATTTCCTTGGATCACCTGACTCTTGTGATGCTCAAGGGCTGGTATTGGATGAAAAATTGCCCTAATAACAATAAGGTTCCTTTAGGTGCCTTTTTACAGCTGAGATTAGAACAAGCAGTTCTGTGGTGGATGCTGTGTAACTTGTAGAAAATGCTGGTTTTGGAAAGATGTTTTGTGAGCATCTCTAGCCCAGTATCCTTGACTGTTCTGAAGAGCAGTGTTCTGCTTGTGTCAGCTGCTAAGAATATTGGGTTGCCAGTCCTAGCTTACAATTCCATACATTTTAGTAAAAACAGCAATAACAGTAACATACTCTGTACTGTCCTAACCATCTGCATCAGATCTGAGTTAACACTTCTGAGTTTTGAGGGAAGGACCCTGTTGTGATTTGTGGTGCTGAGTTTTATGATATGAAGTTCTGGAGGGGAAAGGAGAAAGAAGCAAATGTGGATTTCTGTCAGGGGGTTAAATCCACAGATGATGGAACACTGCTCCTTTGAGGCTATCTGGATCATGCTTATTTACCAGGTCCATGTATCAGTGCTCAGCCAAGATGTGAGTAGGTTCAGCAGAGGAAACTTTATTAAACTCAACCATCAGGCCAGAAGTTCTTGAGAGCTACTGAGGCTCTGCACCTCTTCCATCTGGTTTCTTCAATTCAATCACTTCCATGTTTTACTTCTGTGTGTTACTTTTGAGTCCTTACATTTTCCTGTCTAATTTTTCCTTTTCAGTCAAGAATTGTTTTAAAGACAGGAGAACATCTACTCATCTGAGCCCTTAGTCTGTTGTTTCAAAGGATCATAGAGAGACCTTGAAGAGTTACCTATCTGGACCTCCTTGCTCAGGAAGGGCTCAGTAATATCTCAGTAATATTGAAGTTCTGTTTGTATTACTGACCAAGTATTAGAAGCCACAAATTTCAAAGGGAAAGGGATTTAAAGTCTAATTTGACTGGAGCACACCTATTTATGATTTAAAGTCTAATTTGACTGGAGCACACCTATTTATTTTTCCTCCCCACAGAAGATGTACTGAATTTGAGCTGCTCACTCAAATGCCATTTGCTTGGAAGATGAGTATATCACTTGATGCCTATTATATAAGCTTATGTGGTAAAGTGTTACTGAGAGGGAAGAAACAAATGAGTGAAGACCTGAAGAATTAATGAATAGCCTCACTGGCCTAGAAGTATGAACCTCTGAATCAGCAAACCAAGAAATGCAGTGTTGGTCAATACCTGCTCACTGTTCATACATGGGTCAGATATCAACTTTCTGCCCCACTCTTTGTTTCTGAAGATGCCACTGTGGATAAATTCTTTTCCATGCATTTCAAACCTTAGCCTTGACTGTCTTGACTACCAAGTTTCATGTCTACTGTATAAACTTAAGGGTTAGTTGATTTCAGCAGGGCAGTGTGATAAGAACAACTCATTCTCTTTTCACTTTTAAAGGATATTTTTACTCACCTGTCCATCTAAAGTCATACTTTATTGTTACAGAGCTGTGCAAAAAGAAGGATTCAGGAGACCTATTCCAAGAAAAGAACTTAGCAAGCAGACTTTAATTTTCAGTGCAAAAACAACTCCCAAAAAACTACAACAAAGCTTACTTGGATGTAAACTAAGTTCTGTCTATGTGTTTTACAAACTGTAGGTAATGGTTTTGCACTCCAATTGGTGGCACTTCAGAAGACTGGAGCAGATTAATAACTGTATCAAATTTTTTTTTTTTTTGGTGAGTTGGTTGGTTTGGTTTTTGTTTGTTTGTTTGTTTTTGTTGTTTGTTTTACTAATTCTGGGACTGTCTCCTTTTTTGTATAGAAAAGGAAGCTTTGTTTTGGAGTACCAAATTGCACAGAGTACAAGCCTACATATTCATATTTTATTGAAAGCATTCTTCTCATGCTTGAAGCTTGTTTAAAACCATCATTGAATTCTGTGTTTCTTAAACTGATGCTGGAATGGAAACTGGAAATAAGCTTTGGCCATGATGTAACCGAAGATCGCTGATCTCAGAGGGAAAAAAATCTTCTCTTCTATATTTGGGCTATGGTAAGCCCACTGTGAGCCAATACACATATACAATATTAATGAGACTTTTCCTGCTAACTGGGGGACTTATAAGTGGTAACAGTGTACTTGGCCACTGTCTATCAGAATAGCAAAGGTTTTTACCGGAGAGAGGAAAATGATCTTTTTTTTTTTTTTCCTTTTTCAGCCCTACATAAGACAAAGTAGCTCACAGAAATGCATTCCCATATTATTTTTTCTGTGTAACCATTTCGGTGTGGTTCCCCTCCTTCTAACTGAACTTTGTTTTCATATATGCCTGACAGCTTACTGGCAGTTATAGGTTTAATTCTACATGACCTCCATGATATGGCTTGTTGGGGTTTCTGCTGGCAGCTTTCCCTGGAAAAGATGTTCCAGTGCACAGAGAGAGAGAGAGCATCAGGTGGGGTAGTGTGGTTTACACCTTGGGTGGCTGTTGAGTGGAGACAGAATGACCTTTCAACAAGGAATATAGTCTTCTTCCCTGTCATTCCAGTCCTATTTGTTAGGTATGGGGAGTCCCTGCAATTTTAATCTTTTGAATGTGAACATTTCCAAAAATGGGGACTTCAGACCTCCTATGCTGTTTGTGCATACATCGTGCACTGCCCATACTTCATAATAATAATTTGTAACCAGCAGTCAGGGACAGGGAAAGGTACCATGCATGTTCTCACTGCTCAGGAGAATAGGCTTTAAATTGCTATAACACCACAACTACAACTACTGTTGTGAAATTTTTCCTTCACAGAATGTCATTCAAAATTTTGCTGGCTCACAAACACCTGAATTCCATTGTGGTTTGTCATTAACACTGTCTGGGGGAAAAAAACTCCAAGGGCTCCAAGTGTCTGAAAAGCCCAGTCCTATGAATATGCTAATGGTGAGATTTTTGTTGGTTCCTAGCGCTGCATGAGAGGATGCTGCTGAGCTGTAGTTACTATGAGAACCAGGGCTCAAAATTTCCTGCATATTATGTGTTTCAGTTCTCATCAATAATATGGCATTAGTGTGGTTTTTTGCCCTGGATGTTGAGTGTGCAGGCAACTGGTCTTTTTTTTTTACACTGGTGAAAATAGTCAACTATCTATAATTAGTAACATTCAACCCGTTCTCCAAAATACCAGCGTTTGCTTGGGTCTCAGATTGTCAAGGTTTATTGCAGGCAGTCCAAGACCAGAGAGTTCAATTAGAAAATTAACTTATATGTTATTTTACCATATTAGAGAGTTGATTTCCTTCCAATTTGAAACAGATGATACATTGTTATAAAGGGTTGGGGTTGCACTTAATATTCGCCTATAAAAGAGGTAAAGACATACAAGACTTTTCCGCTACATTGGGTTAGGGCTTTAAAAATAATATACTTTTTACAAGCCTAACTGCAGATTTTATCCCTTTGAGTCACGTGTGCTTGGTGGAAACCATGTACTTTCAGTGCTTCTCAAAGCATAAAATATGCAATAAATTTTTTTTTTTAAAATTTATACTATGTTTAGTTTTGTAAGGGAAAAAAATTAGTAAGTTTAATCTAATGTCATGAAATGTTGTGGTTTTCAGGTAATTTGTAATCCAGAAACCTTTATTATATTTGGCTAAATGGTAACAGAAAATTAAGCTACAAGGAACACTGAAAAATTACTGGGATTACATTTGGGGCTAAATATTGACTATTAAAATGTTTGTACTTCAAATAAAGTGGTGTGACTGTTGGCTCACCAGGTATCTAAGCTGAACCTATACTTTTCTAAATACTTGAATAATAAATTAAATGGACCTCCCACCTAGGTGACTTTGCTTCTGTTACCAGGAAGGAGTGGATGAAGGAAAAAGGACCCTTGAGCAGGAACAGTGTCAGATGGAAGTCCAGTAGGAACTGCTTAGGACAATGTACCATCCAAAAGCCTTTCTTCTGAGAACAGTGAGAACAGCAGTCCTAAACAGCTTCTAGACTGCAGCGTGTTTGCTCACGTAGCTCCCTTTTGCTGCAGCAGGTCAGCATTTCCACAGGGGCTCATGCAAGCAGGCAATGATGGATCTGATATATATATGCTTGAATATTTTTTTCTGGGTGTGTGTCTCATCTTTTGCTGCTTTTCTACAATTTGGCATGTCAGCCAGCATAAACACTGTGGGGATTTATTAAGAATATAAATAAGCTGACTGTTGATGGTTTGCTGTTTGCTGTAGGAAGCAATGACACCCATAGGGGTTCCCAGTGGATGCTTAGAAGGTGTGGTGAGAAAAGATAAAGATTTTTTTCTAGGCCTTAATATGTATGAGGCCAGCTGTGCTTATGAAGTAGCTGAGTGGATGAGCCATTTGAAGGAGAGTGCCAACAGCATTACCTTTTGGAGATAGAATAAAAAGATATTTCAAATAGGAGGCATATGAATAGTCATGACCCTTAGTGGAACCCTCACAGTATTCATTTGAATATTTTTCTTCATTAGTGTTTCCCAAAGGTGAATTCAGTATCAGAGTACCTCATGATAACTGAGCATGCAGCACTTGGTGGTATATCATAAAAATAAAAATAACTTCATATCTAAACTATTCTCCTTCTTATCTCCCGTAACAGCAATATCTGTCTGAAAATTTTACTTTACTTGGGGAGTTCAGGTTACCACCTTTCCAGCACTTTTTGCCAGTTCTATCCAAAGCCAATCCTGATTTTTATAAGTCAATAAATGGATGGAGTACTTTTACTAAGAAACCCTGAGAAGTAAAAAAAAAAACTGGAAAAGGAGATCAGGGGAAATGACCAATCTGTTGAGAATATGATGTTGCCAAATCCAAAGAAGAAAATAAATCTTGATGCCACCTTTTGGAAAACAGGTGAAACACAGTCAGACAGAATTCTGAGTAATCCTTCTGCAGGAGTTACTCAAGTTCAGTTTGGTGTTTTCCACTTCTGATAGATGCTGGAAGTGGGAAATTTTAAGTAACAGGCTTGAAGTATGCACTGTTACAAATCTAAGCAGTTACACATGCACATTAAAATAATAATAATAATAAAAAATTCAGTTACCACAGCTTTGCATCCAGGAGGGAAAAATTAAATGCTTTTATATGATATTAGAATGGCAGACCTGAAAGGGTTTGGGTTTTGTTTGGTTTGGGGTTTTTTTCTATCAAGAAAAGAACTGTTAAAAAGGGGAATGGTGTGTCCCTAAGTACTCATATAGCCATTATTTTTAGGGGTTTTTTGGTGAGGTTCATGTTTTCCAGAAAGAAAGCAGCAGTGCCTAGTGGTAAATTATATAACCAGAGAACAAATCTTAAACCTTAGTAACTGAACCATTTCACTGGATAGCACTTAATATATCATATCAGAGAGGAGAACAAAATTCATTCTGTGAATTTCTTCCTTTCAGAAGGGATCCAGTTATCCCTTACATATGGGAGTCCCCCAGAAATAATACACCCATCATTAGAAGAGCTAAGATGAGACCTTGATGAGATCCCATGCTCTCTTTTTTTTTTTTTTTTTTTTTTTTTTTTTT